>NQII01002692.1:165700-189854 GCA_002778355.1 Clitarchus hookeri | reverse complement strand
AGGAAGGTCATCACCGCCGCAAGAGCTTCATAAAAACCCGCCGGGGGTAATATATGTCGCGTTAAATTCGCGAGGCGCAGGCAGGGGTGGGACTGAACGTAGTGGCTCGTGCGAGGGGGAGGTGTGTGGGGAGGAGGGACAATGCAATAGTGAGTGGTCGATGGGGCGGATATTTATAGCTGCGCGTGGGGGCCTCGCCGGGTAATGGCTTCCGAAGGATTCTCTCAAGGCTGCGTCCCAGGAGCGGGAAGGTACGGCGCGCGGGCATTACTCTCCCGCCGCGGCGTGGCCCCATCTTCCCCTATATCTTCACGGTCAGTGGAGGCAACCAACCCTCTGCCGACCAACCCTCGTATATCTCCACCCCTTTCTCCTTACATTTCAACCAGAATATTCGGCTTGCGGCGTTCCTCGCGTCTTTACGGCCTCGGGCGCATCCCTTCCCGAGCAATTACGCCTTACATTTCTGCAACAGCGCATCTTCAAAGCTACACTTTAAAAACTAAGTATGTCATTTTTGACTCATTATAATGGGTAGAGAAATTTCACGAAAGGATTTCAAGACAAATTATATTTCAAGGCAATTTAGGGTCGTTTACCTATCTTGTTTGACTTTATTACTTTTTGACACGTGTGAACTGTCTGCACACTGTTATGATTTTGATATTTTGTTCATATTTATCCTTAACGGGGATATAGGGGCGTAACAAGTTATTGATAAGTGTTGTGTAATTAACACCATATAAAAGAGGTTTATTTAACATTAAGGTTGTACAATATTATTTCAATACAAATATGTGGAGATATGGGACTACGTTCGTATTTCGCTGCCAACTTAACTGTGAACAATGGCAGTGAGTGTGGCCGTTAAAGTGAGTGAGCGAGTGAAGAGAATTGGGCGTCATCGAGGTCTTGAGAGCCGACGAGGGTCTTGAGAGCCGACGAGGGTGAAGTGAGGCGAGTATGGAGCAGCGCCAGAACGTGGCGGCAGGTAAACGGGAGATCCCAGAGGAAACCCGCCGACCAGCGGCATCGTTCGGCATGATTCTCACTTGCGAAAATCCGGAGTGACCCGGCCGGGGATATAACCTGGTTCGTTTTGGTGGGAGGCGAGCAGGCTAACCGCTCAGCCACCGTGGTCCCCTGGGACCGTCAAAGCTGAACGCTGTTAGCGGACAGCAATTTTTTTCTCATAGGTTCATTTCAAAAGTGCTCAGTTTAACATGAAGCACCTGTACTGCTGTGTAGGGTGGTTCCATCTCTGTACACTCAGGTGATCTGCAGCTGCGCCATGTCTCATGCCCACAGCGAACTCCAGCNAATCGCCCCTCCAAAAGCCCTGATACGTCAGGCGAGGGTCTGCAATCAGCCTGATTGAGCTAGTGTTGGCACTCAGAGACCCTCTGTCCTGCCAGCTAATTGGCCGTAGGCGATGGCGACCCGCTTGGCGCAGTGCAACTGTCTGGACCATGTCTACAACCCCCCACCTGACCACTCTCTCTCAATATATATATATATATATATATATATCACGACGAGCATCCACACTCATCGCCCTTTGTGGTTTCTGTTTCTCTCCACAAAAGAGATTATTAACTGTAAATGCGAGAGATGATATGCAAATATTAACACATAGAACACTATTGAATGTAGCGCCATCTAACTAAAAAGAAAAATTTATCTGGTAGGTACTGAAAACTGAATTCTTATGGATGTAGTTAGATTGTTTCGCTAAAACTTGTCAGACTATTGAAATAAATCTATAGCTAGGGGCAGTGATATTTCGCGAAAATATTTCGAGACAAGATACAGTCCAAAGCACTGTAGGGTCATCCAGCTTCTTTGATTGGCTATTAAATGTCCTGGCTGTGTAAACCGTTTGCGCACGAATCGCGAAGGTTCAGTGTCGGAGTTACTTAGCCCTGAGTGGCTTGGTCAAAGACGGACACGGCACCAGCAACCAATGGAGGTATAACAACATCTGAGGCGTGTGTATAGTATTGAAGTCTACTGTGTGCTCCGATTTTTACGCGAAAAGTCACTGGCCCTAGCTATAGCATTTCAACACTGTTTACTGTCAATAAAAATAATGATAAGTTTACGATTTCTGAAGTAAACAATATAGACTATTGTAGGCTATTCACGGTAAACTGAGCGCTTTTGGACACTCTGCTTTAGATCTACTTGTGTGCACATTGTGTATTCTCGCACCTTATGTTATATTAAGGTGGCCAAGGTCCTCATTATTTTATTTATGCGTCTGGTGAAATGCAATTGTGATTTTATTATAAAAGTAAATATTTTTACAAATTTGCTTATACTCACACTTACATGCTTTAAAAAGAACATGAAGCAAACTGAATCATTTCAGTTCAGTATTAACATATGTTTACCTAATTCTCTGAATTCAATGTTAAGACATTCAACTACTGTCTGTACGTCATTGCCAACTTAACTGGTTGCATGCCAGCCTATTAAAATATAATATGCTGATGGAGCAGGGACATTTCTCAGAGGTTGTCAATTAACGGCTAATAGCCTACATCTTTTACATATGAAACGATTTTTTAGTGGGAGCCTACCAGCTCGGCATTCCATTGGCTGCCAGTCAGCCAGTAATAAAATTTACTCAGTGTAGTAAGCGTGTCAAATGTGGCATGAACCAATAGGACGGCAGTAAGTGGGAAAGCAGAGACCAATAGAAATGTCATCCCTGTAATAGTGGATATAAGCGATACAATCCTGGTTTCCCTAGAATGTTACTATAGCAGTGCCGCCATGACTTAATACTAGGGAGCTCTGCCAATGTTGGGCCACTTCTCCCCGGAGAGAGGAAACAATTGGACGACGGTGGTGCGGCAGGTGGGAGGGGGGAGTGCCTGCAGATTGGTCTGCCCACCTGCCAGCTACCTGTGGTTGGTGCTTCGCAAGTCGTTCTGTCTCTCTCTTTCACTTGAGTAGGCGGAGCAAAGTTCGTTCTTAGGCCGGCGTGACTGTAAATGTGTACAAAGTGCAAAGTGTTAACTTTATTGTTTGTTATCTTATCAGTCCCCAGCACTCTACTATTTGGACAGTTGATAATATAAATGAGCAGTTTCTAAGCAAAATGATGAGCGTAATTTTGTGTTAGGGCTTTATCTCGAGACGTGAATCTAAAAAATATTGTGTTGATAGTTGAGATCAGGGATTTGGGCAACTTCTAAAAACTAGGTCTTGAGTTCCGATGAGGGTGAAATGAGGTGTGAATGGAGCAGCGCCGGAATGCAAGGGCGGGAGAAACAGGATATCCCGAGAAAACCCGCTGACCAGCGGGCTCGTCCGGCACGATCCCCAAATATATTGTGCGTTATTTCGTATATGTACGTTCCGTTAAAGAGTTACTATGAGATCAGTAAGTATGGTGTACGAATTGCTTTCCAAGTTACACTCACACAATTACCTTATTTCACGATATTTGAGAATACACTGGGCATCAGTACTACCACAAGTTAGGGCTGTGCAATATACACTTTTCAGTATCGTTTCAAAATATTTTGACCATATCGAGATTGGTGCGATAAATCGCTCCTAGAGAGCAACAAAAATCAATTGCTATATATCGCAAACATCTGTAATATTATTATCACAAACATCGCATATTGCCAACATCGCATATCGCTAACGAGAATCGAATATCACTAGGGGCAGTGATATTTCGCGAAAAGATTTCGAGACAGGATGCAATTCAAAGTACTGAGAGGTCGTCCAGCGTTTTTGATTNGCAGTGATATTTCGCGAAAAGATTTCGAGACAGGATGCAATTCAAAGTACTGAGAGGTCGTCCAGCGTTTTTGATTTGCTGAAACATGTTCTGGTCAGTGTTAACTGTTGGCGCACGAAATACGAATTTTCAGTGTCGGAATCACGGAATGCTGAGTGGCTGGGTCATATGCGGAAACGACAGCAGCGAGCAATGGAGGTAAGACAGCAGCCGAAGTGTGTATATAGTATTGAAGTCTACTGTGTGCTCGGATTTTTTCGCGAAAAGTCAGTGACCCTAAATATCACTACTTCCTCCATATATGATATATTTCCCTACACTGTTGTACCATTTCGCAGTGGCGATATTTGTCCTACGTCGCGTGTAATAAAATAAGTTACCTTTTTACAGATCCAGTTTGTGGGAAATTCGTATTAGCAAGAATGCCCATCGCAGCTTTGCGAGAGCCTGTCTCAATTCTTCCTCGTGACTAGACGTGACCTTGAGGCCTTAAAAAATGTGTACTAGGGATTAATTTTAAGCACAATCCCTAGTAACTAATATTAAACGCCTCATCAAGGTCACGTCCTGTCATAAGGAAGCGGCGACGCAAACAAAGCACAAACAAGCATCGCGTGTGCTCGGTCTCCTCAGCAATGTAAGGTGTCTCTACCGGGTTCCAATACAGCAATCTGTTGTCGCTTTGTTTTAAAACACTGTTTCACACCACAATAAATATTGCAAACAGAGGACTACCTACACACTGCGATTTTTGCTAACTGAAACATTACGGGAAGAGTAAATGTATNTAAATATTGCAAACAGAGGACTACCTACACACTGCGATTTTTGCTAACTGAAACATTACGGGAAGAGTAAATGTATAAATAATTAGTAACTTACCTATAAGGCATCTGGAATATGATGAGAATAACCACTACTTCTTCAATCTCCTAAGACACCACAAACACCAGATAAAATGGCTAACATATATTTTCGCACAGCGGACATAAGACATGCGACGATCGACGAAAGCACCAATCATATTCCCGGCAGCACATGCGTGTTGCCGAGGAAAAACACGAACGTTCCCGAACGCTGTTGTCGTTAACTGTATGTTAGTAATAATCACAAACGTGTTTGGTATACTTTCGACACTTATTTCACATTTTCAGAGGCAGTTGTGGGAATCGCTGTATAAATGCATGGGAGATCCTTTTACTAAACACACGATGTCATAATTTCTATATCCCGGTATGGTAAAATTCCCCAAGACAATTTTTACAGTGTAGAAGAGTGTGCTGGTAATAATAAAACAGTAAAAATTCTTCGCAATAAGTGAAATTATTTGTGAAACCATTGAAAAATGCTATACTTGAGTCACTGATAGTCAACCGATAATTTCAATTACTGGATCACTAATTTGTTGGCGATTTCTACATATTTACAGCGTATTTTCCTGGCCCGGGAAGTGCACCCCATTGATTTTGCCGTATGTAGCAGCTTATATGAATTGTCAGAGACTGACATTTTACTGACTGAAATTATTGAGCTACTCCTACAGTGTAAAGCTGTGTGTTTTCTTTGTGCACCGTTTGTCCAGTGTTTCGTTATTTACCACTACAATATTGTACCTTGCATTATCATGAATTACTAGGTAAAGTTTGAGTAGGAAAGCTCCTTTTCCAAACTGAGCCAGTTGGTACATAAAACTGATGTGTTGTGTGATGTGACAACTTGGACAGCGGATTTCGTATGGCATGAGTGTGATGCTGCTCTGGTCCTGCATCATCTGTTTATTAGCTTTATGTGTTATGTATACCATTTCTGCGTACTAGATAATGATTCAAAATAATACACACAGAAATTGTGTGGATTTTATTAGGCAAGTTTATTTTTTACTTCAACTAATTAATGATGTTGGTTCAGGATCATCAACAAGACATCCTTTGAACCATTCCACNGAGTTTATTTTTTACTTCAACTAATTAATGATGTTGGTTCAGGATCATCAACAAGACATCCTTTGAACCATTCCACTAGAGGAGATGAGATTAGGAAAATCATTGTAAAAATAGTATTGTTTTTATTTACTCTTTATTTATATTACACGTGTCTGCGTATTTACAAATTAAATATAAGTCCAATAGTTGGGAGTACATAGAATTGGAATCCTTAACATAGTCTGGTTGCTGGGGCGCAGATGACAAAAGTGAACCAGGGCACGAAAATTTCAGCTTACCGACACTCCCACTACCGGGCAACACTCCCACTACCAGGCAACACTCCCACTACCGGGCAACACTCCCGCTACAAATTATTATTTAGCATCCCAAACCCAAGCCCGCTGGGAAGTAATAAATTCAGTCTGCGTATTGCGGGTAGCATACCGCGCGGCGCGGACATCTAGAAGAACCACTCTGGTATGCACCACCATATGGACTGGCGCAGAGAGCGTGTGTGTAATAAATTCACGTCCNTAAATATTGCAAACAGAGGACTACCTACACACTGCGATTTTTGCTAACTGAAACATTACGGGAAGAGTAAATGTATCAATAATTAGTAACTTACCTATAAGGCATCTGGAATATGATGAGAATAACCACTACTTCTTCAATCTCCTAAGACACCACAAACACCAGATAAAATGGCTAACATATATTTTCGCACAGCGGACATAAGACATGCGACGATCGACGAAAGCACCAATCATATTCCCGGCAGCACATGCGTGTTGCCGAGGAAACACGAACGTTCCCGAACGCTGTTGTCGTTAACTGTATGTTAGTAATAATCCCAAACGTGTTTGGTATACTTTCCACACTTATTTCACATTTTCAGAGGCAGTTGTGGGAATCGCTGTATAAATGCATGGGAGATCCTTTTACTAAACACACGATGTCATAATTTCTATATCCCGGTATGGTAAAATTCCCCAAGACAATTTTTACAGTGTAGAAGAGTGTGCTGGTAATAATAAAACAGTAAAAATTCTTCGCAATAAGTGAAATTATTTGTGAAACCATTGAAAAATGCTATACTTGAGTCACTGATAGTCAACCGATAATTTCGATTACTGGATCACTAATTTGTTGGCGATTTCTACATATTTACAGCGTATTTTCCTGGCCCGGGAAGTGCACCCCATTGATTTTGCCGTATGTAGCAGCTTATATGAATTGTCAGAGACTGACATTTTACTGACTGAAATTATTGAGCTACTCCTACAGTGTAAAGCTGTGTGTTTTCTTTGTGCACCGTTTGTCCAGTGTTTCGTTATTTACCACTACAATATTGTACCTTGCATTATCATGAATTACTAGGTAAAGTTTGAGTAGGAAAGCTCCTTTTCCAAACTGAGCCAGTTGGTACATAAAACTGATGTGTTGTGTGATGTGACAACTTGGACAGCGGATTTCGTATGGCATGAGTGTGATGCTGCTCTGGTCCTGCGTCATCTGTTTATTAGCTTTATGTGTTATGTATACCATTTCTGCGTACTAGATAATGATTCAAAATAATACACACAGAAATTGTGTGGATTTTATTAGGCGAGTTTATTTTTTACTTCAACTAATTAATGATGTTGGTTCAGGATCATCAACAAGACATCCTTTGAACCATTCCACTAGAGGAGATGAGATTAGGAAAATCATTGTAAAAATAGTATTGTTTTTATTTACTCTTTATTTATATTACACGTGTCTGCGTATTTACAAATTAAATATAAGTCCAATAGTTGGGAGTACATAGAATTGGAATCCTTAACATAGTCTGGTTGCTGGGGCGCAGATGACAAAAGTGAACCAGGGCACGAAAATTTCAGCTTACCGACACTCCCACTACCGGGCAACACTCCCACTACCAGGCAACACTCTCACTACCTGGCAACACTCCCACTACCGAGCAACACTCCCACTACCAGGCAACGCTCCCACTACCGGGCAACACTCTCACTACCAGACAACACTCCCACTACCAGGCAACACTCCCACTACCGGGCAACACTCCCGCTACTAATTATTATTTAGCATCCCAAACCCAAGCCCGCTGGGAAGTAATAAATTCAGTCTGCGTATTGCGGGTAGCATACCGCGCGGCGCGGACATCTAGAAGAACCACTCTGGTATGCACCACCATATGGACTGGCGCAGAGAGCGTGTGTGTAATAAATTCACGTCCACCACCAAATGTTTATCAGAGTTGTGGATTTTTCACAGTGTTGAAAAATCGATGGTGAATAAATTAATTGCGGTTTCGAAAACCGTGGGATGTAGCGCGGTGGATATTTTTTGTGGGGAACAGCGCGAAATGTGGTTTGAAATTTTGAATTGCTAATTTGAGCCCACTGTTTGCGGAGGGTAGTTTTCACTGCAGTGGCGGGGGTAGCTCGGTGAGGTCCGCATGCATTGTTCGTACACACAGTAATTGAGAATACAACTGTGAAACAGACGCTCATTCGGATTTTTGTTCATTACTTTTATTGAAACCAGTGAACAACGTGCTGCGTGCGCGATGATATTGCCATTAACCAATCACGTCAGAGAGGCGTAGGAAATTCCACCAATCAGATTAGCCCCAAGGAATACTGGGCAGTGGGGCCTTACTGTGTACAGTACTGCTCATTAATACCAGTAATGTGCAACGTGTCTACGATTGTGGACACGGCGAGTGAAGGGGTCGATGTTTTTTGATACGGCTAAGATGAAGGAAACTAGTCTATGTATGGTTAGGAAATATCAACGCAAAGCCTTGGCGCAACGTAAAAAATCAGGACCACAATACGCCCAAAAATGAGGCCTGGAAAAGCTTTGAACGGTTGGAGAGATGGCACAAACAGAAGCGTAACACTGAGGAATACGCGAGGGGGGAAATTAGGAAGGAGGAGGAAAGTGGCAGGAAAATAAAAAATTGAAAGATGCGCCATAAAAGTAGGAATAATACAAGTCCTGTGAATATTCTGAAACTCTGCAAATCTTCCTCCTGTTCCCGTTCGTTCGCGCATTTTATTTTGTAACTTAAATTTTTCCCTTCCTCCTGCAGGTTTTCCAATTGGAAAGATGGCGTTTGTATTTTTGTATACGTACAGTTTCCGACACAAGTCATTTATGAATTGACGCTCTCCTTTGCGGCGCATATTGAAGAGAGACGTTTTCACGTAGTTCACGTATCGATTTCACATCTGTGTGAGAGCGTGAAGTATCACGAAAATACATCACACGCTGTCGGAAGACCTTATTCCGACATCGGGAAACCATTGAGCATTCGCAGGTAATGGAAGATGTGCAGCCAAGGTTATTTCATGAAGGAGAAATGTTGACTGGAGAAAGAGTTTGGTTTGTCGTATACACAGACTACTAAATACAACAGTTGGTGAACAATCTCTTTTACCGCCAACTTCATAAAAGTTGCGTCACTGGCCAGCGAAACATCGGGACGCCGTTCGCCAACCAGCGCCTAGTACCGTACTCACCAGCAGGCAGCCAATAGGGAACCTTTCGCAGCATGTAGTAGCTAATTATACTAAAGGGCCCGGGGGCCGAGGTGGTGTAGTGGTCAGACCATTTGCCTCCAAACTTGATAAACAGGGATCGATTCCCGGTGGGTTCGCTCCCGGATTTTCGCATGTGGGGATCGTGCCGGACGACGCCGCTGGTCGGCGAATTTCCTCAGGGATCTCCTATTTCCCCCACCCTTGCATTCCGGCGCTGCTCTATACTCACTTCGCTGCATCCTCATCGGCTCTCAAGACCTCGATGTTAAGAGCCACCCAAATATCTTCACTCACTCACTCACGTACTCTGATGAAAGAGGAGCTCACGAGTTTATGATCCAGAAGTCCATTTACTAAAAACCACTTAAATTACCGAAAATATTCGGCTTGTGCGTTAATATTTCGAGAATAAATAAGTTTAAAATTGACGTACACGTGACCTCTACCGAAGACCACTGTTACAATAGTGCCATGACTTCTGTAACACGTTGATATTCCCCTGATGTTGGTAGAGATTTTTGAGGAATATTATACAATCACGTATGATACACAGTATGCTCCACAATTCGCACCAAACATTTTTGGGTAGCAAAAAAAATTGGACTTTTTGTATCCTAGTATCCTAATTTAATAACTGCAGGGAAAGATAATTATACAGAGCGAGGCAATGAAATTACTAGACCTATTCCAAATTCTTAGTACGATCCGAATATTGCAGTAGAAACATGCTTCACATTCCACAAGTTAAAAGTGGATTTCGATCACACCGTGTACACATGACGTCCAACACCATTACGACTTAAATCTTGAGCCTCTCTTTCAACACTGTGGGTCACTAGAACCTGTAGAGAAGCATCGATTTAGTTTTAATTTAAACTGATATCGCTAACGAATATGTTTACCAGGAAACTCGCTTAATATGCTTAAGAGAGTAGCTATTCTTGCGGAGAGCCGAGTCCTGACACGTAAAGACATTTTTACACATATCTGAAGTTAATTAAGACATTAAGGTGTATCTAAAACTAGGAAAAAATAATAAATTACGAAAAATATGGAAATCACTTTTTGAACCGAGAATATTTAAGAAGGTAATCTGGCTTTACATTTTGTATATAAAAAACGAAGCGAATAACCACCATCTACAAGCTAAATTTTTCACTTTCGCGTCATAGCTCACGTTCCACAGAAAGTATTTAGACTAACGCTTTACAATTACCTAAAGGCTATTCACGNATAAAAAACGAAGCGAATAACCACCATCTACAAGCTAAATTTTTCACTTTCGCGTCATAGCTCACGTTCCACAGAAATTATTTAGACTAACGCTTTACAATTACCTAAAGGCTATTCACGGTAAATTGAGCACTAAACAAAGCCCTCTCATTTAGAATAATAGTCTACAAATATATTTTATTTTAGCCATAGACGTTAACTTCCGAGTGTGGTGGAATATACACACTGTGTTAATTAGGCTACTTAGGTGGCAATATTTGTTTGAAAATGTGGTTAAGGGGTAAAAAAGTGCTGAAAGGAATAAGTTACTAGGGTCTCAAAAGTGTTCAATTTACCGTGAACAGCTTATAAATAAAAACTAGTTATTATTAATAATATATAATGGTACTAACATTTCTTGCTGGCAATAGTTAGATAAGGTACGCGAATAAAAGCAATTTCATATGCTATCAGTAGCGTTGTTATTTAATGTAGCGAATGTTTTTAATTGTATGCTACCATGTAATCAGCAGGCTTCCGGCGGACGAAGTATACATTTTCCGCTGTTTAGATGACAAATATGACGAACATTTATTGCAGTGTGCGGTAGCTGACATTAACTACATGCGGGTGATTTTTAGAAGTCAGCATTAGTTCTAATGAACACCGAAGTCGAAAATTTAGCAGCTCACTCACAATCCTTTAATATATCTCGAATAGATTACCGTTTAATTATTAGATTGAGGGTTGTATAAACTCACATGTACTTTTCCACGTTTTCTGAGCATTTGTCAGTTTGTAAACATGTCACGTTAACACAATTTTCGGCAGAATATTCTGTGTTATATTACGTTCTGATTTACTGNGTAAAAAAGTGCTGAAAGGAATAAGTTACTAGGGTCTCAAAAGTGTTCAATTTACCGTGAACAGCTTATAAATAAACACTAGTTATTATTAATAATATATAATGGTATTAACATTTCTTGCTGGCAATAGTTAGATAAGGTACGCGAATAAAAGCAATTTCATATGCTATCAGTAGCGTTGTTTTTTAATGTAGCGAATGTTTTTAATTGTATGCTACCATGTAANTTTTTAATGTAGCGAATGTTTTTAATTGTATGCTACCATGTAATCAGCAGGCTTCCAGCGGACGAAGTATACATTTTCCGCTGTTTAGATGACAAATATGACGAACATTTATTGCAGTGTGCGGTAGCTGACATTAACTACATGCGGGTGATTTTTATAAGTCAGCATTAGTTCTAATGAACACCAACGTCGAAAATTTAGCAGCTCACTCACAATCCTTTAATATATCTCGAATAGATTACCGTTTAATTATTAGATTGAGGGTTGTATAAACTCACATGTACTTTTCCACGTTTTCTGAGCATTGGTCAGTTTGTAAACATGTCACGTTAACACAATTTTCGGCAGAATATTCTGTGTTATATTACGTTCTGATTTACTGNGGTCAGTTTGTAAACATGTCACGTTAACACAATTTTCGGCAGAATATTCTGTGTTATATTACGTTCTGATTTACTGGTCTAAATTTCAAATGTAATTACTTCCGTGGTATACATTGAAAGAAAAAGTGATCACTATTAGAGACACGGAAATCTCGTGGATTCACTTGGCAACAAGCTGACTCCACAATCCTCTGTGAACTCGAGTCTCAGTTGGATGTTCATTGGCTGATGCCTGTGTTTCATCGCAGACCAGGTAGAACGGTATTCGAACCTAATTTTCTTCCAGGTCCATTTATTGGCAAATTCGTCCAGAGTGGGTCTTACAAACTGCAATCCAATTGAGACAGAAAGTCAAGTGTACAGGTGTTTGAAGACTAGCGTGTCCCATGATGAAATCCCGACATTTCCCGGTCTCTGATCATTATGAACAAAGGACGCCGAAAGGTGCATTCTCGATATCCTTTTTTAAACCACAGTTATCTGATTTAACATTAAAAANTATGAACAAAGGACGCCGAAAGGTGCATTCTCGATATCCTTTTTTAAACCACAGTTATCTGATTTAACATTAAAAAATATTAATTCTTTAATTGAAAATATGTAAAGAAATTCTATACGCATGAAATTATATTAAAATAATTAATACCTTAGATTAGTTTTAATATGAAAAATAATTGTCTGGCTTAATGAATTACNTATGAACAAAGGACGCCGAAAGGTGCATTCTCGATATCCTTTTTTAAACCACAGTTATCTGATTTAACATTAAAAATATTAATTCTTTAATTGAAAATATGTAAAGAAATTCTATACGCGTGAAATTATATTAAAATAATTAATACCTTAGATTAGTTTTAATATGAAAAATAATTGTCTGGCTTAATGAATTACCATTTGGAGAGTATGAACTAATATTACATTTATGATAGCAAATACATCATTAAATTAAAATAGATGACAAAAATTTTAATTGAAGCATTGCAAGGAGTTGGTTCACTTTTCCAGTAAGCGAGCCTGTGTGTTACACTTGTAGCCTGTTTGACGTGTAGCGTGCCGCTGAGCGAATCAGACTCACTGTCCAGGTGTGTGACGTCAGAGAGGTGTGCCGTGTGTTCACGCTCGCCGCCGAGGTATCCCCTGGCGTGGGTCCGCCTTCCATGCTCCGCACAAAGTGCGCGGAGCCAGCCGTAACTCACCCTCGACACCTCGCGGGCTTGTATGTATCGGCTCTCCCTTACGACGGCGCGCGGGTACAGCGAGGGGTGGCTGAGGGGTGAATTACGGGTCTCGGCTTGCGGAATGTCCCCGGAACAGGAGCTGTGTTCGAGAGGGTGTTGGGGCGAGGGCGGGTATTTTCGCG
This sequence comes from Clitarchus hookeri, assembly GCA_002778355.1. NCBI lineage: Eukaryota > Metazoa > Arthropoda > Insecta > Phasmatodea > Phasmatidae > Clitarchus > Clitarchus hookeri. The sequence goes on along the minus strand of NQII01002692.1, from coordinate 176,571 downwards.
GGCACTTTAGCAAACACAGAAGAGAGAAAGAAATGTACGAGTTGCCGCTACATTATTTACAGTGTGCGGTCAGCCGCGCCAAGTCCGCGTTATATTTTATTGCGTTCTCTCTTCTCCTGTTCTTCCTCGACACCAACCACTAGCCCGCAATTCCACCTGTAAAGGACGTATTTGTCTCGACAGATGATTGGTGGATCGTTTTAATCGCTGTTCATTAGCAATTTCAGCTCGTTGTCCGTACGCCATGCGGGCAACGATTTATTAATATCCGTCCCGTGATCTAACCTCTTTCGCACACCTATAGGGTATTAACGGTAACGTGAGCACCTTTCAAAGTCCTCTCATTTGTAATAATAGTCAATAAATATATTTTATTGCAGCCTCAGACGTTAACTTCCGAGTGCGGTGGAATATAAACACTGTGTTTGTTACTTACACGGCGACATTTATTTATAAAGGTGTTTAAAAGATAAAATATTGCTGAAAGGGAAAAGTAACTAGGGCCTCGAAAGTGCTCACTTTACCGTGAATATCTTATATGTAATTATATTTTCCTTAGGCCAATAAAAATTATCAAACTATGAAAAATATGTCCTCCAAATATATGGCGTGGTAGAAATAAACTGCTCATCATAAAACACCTCACTGAGCATGATGATCTCATATGTACCCCACCCACTACATTAAATAAGGCCACGAGTATTTCGCGAATTTATTTTGTGGAGAGGTAGACTTCAAACACTTGTCCTTTTTTGCAACTATTGGATTGGACAGCAGTTATTTAGTCACGCCCATGTTCAACTGTGAGCCACTACCAAGTGCGAAGCAGCAATGTGAGTGAGCTTCGAACAGTCTTAAACAAAGGCCTCGCTTTATCGTAGCAACCAATAAGCAAACGATAGTGTCTTGAGTGTAAATAGGACTGTGGAGCCTAACATGCTACCAAATCAATCCGCGAAATACTAGTGGCTCTAACAATAGCTAACTGGTGGACTAGAAGATAGCTACACCCGTGAACACAGTGGATCATTAGCATATAGATTTTGAAGGACTGTAGAGTTCCGTGGTGGACGAGCGAAGTAAAGACATGGCGAAAAGAAAACAGCAGCAGCCAGTAAAGTGTTATTTTTCTCTACAGACGCATATACACGTTTCACATCTAGCCTGTTGGAATCAACGGTATCGCTGGAGAATTTCGCCAAGTGTTGTAAGTGTTGACGCATCAGCATTATGTTGATGGGATACTCTGGGGTGCACCATACCAACCTAATCCTACACTTATAAATAAACACTACACTCAAATAATGGCTCTCTAGACATGAACTCAGGACCCCTCGTAGCTAAGAGGTCGCGGTGGTATAGTGGTTAGACTACTCGCTTCCCACCAAGGCGGACCGGGTTCGATTCCCTGCGGAGTCGCTCCCGGGTTTTCGCACGTGGGAATCGTGCAGGACGATGCCGCTGGTCGGCGAGTTTTCTCGGGGGTCTCCCACTTACCCCGGTCTTGTATTCCGGCGCCGGGCCGTACTGACATAACCTGCTCTGGTACCGGGTAAGACGACGTTACAGAGTACTCAGAATACAGAGATGAAACAGTCGCTTATCCCGCACACGCCAGCAAAATGGCGTCGCTGGCCAGCAGCATGTCGGAACGCCATCCGCCAATCAGCGCGTGGTAAAAAACTCACCACCCGGCAGCCCAGCCAATTGGAAACCTTCCTCAGCGCGCGGTAGTCATCCCAGAGACTCGCGCAGCCAACCAGCAGCGGTGCGCGCACATCTAAAGAACTGCCACTCCATTTCATTTCTTTATTCTTAAAAATTCTGTGCCACAAATTTTCCAGATCGTGATGTTTCCTCGCGACTTTATATGCGCTTTCGTACAGACATTGATATAAAATTACTCTGAAACAGGTTTGCCTTTGTGGAAACTACTGCATATGCGTATACATTAGGAACCCGTCTATTTTTCAAACCTCCTGCTTTATGAATGACAGTTTTATACTTAATTACATACTAGAACCAGATTATTTGCGTAGTCAGCTGGCTACTCAATTCCAACTATTGGAAATGGAAAAAATCTATCACGAAATGTGTAGGTTTAAAACAATGTGAACATAACAAGGTGTTTTCAGAGTACGAGGTTTGACTGAATTAACAGAAAAAAAATGGATTGGGAAGTCAGTGATAGTTTACAGCAGTTAAATAATAAGCTCCAAGTATTGCATCATTTAATAAGCAAAATATAATTTAGTTTATGTAGAGTAAAGTGCGATGTAGTTCATTCCTGGTAAAATAAGCACTTCTAAATTCAACCTTAGAAAAAAATTACTGCCTGTTAAAGGCTGGTCGCGATAAAGCGAGCACTTTTGAAAACCCTGTTTAAGATCTACTTGTGTACGCATTGCGTATTGTTCCACGATATGCGAAATTAACATTTTCGTGGGCCTGGTCACATTGTCCGGGCGTTGGTCAAGTGAGACTTTGAAATTATTAGGAAAATGTAAATCTATTACAAATTTGCATTTTCCTTAATACTTATGTGCATTAAAAACAAACAGCAAAATAAATCATTTAGGTATTCACAAATGTTAATTTAACAATTTTAATTCGACATTAAAGAATGGGACTACTTTCCCTCGGTCATTGCCAACTTTACACGGTGCATGCCAGTCAGTGCGCACGTTAAAATAAATGTAGGTAGGGAGCAGTGACATTTTTCAAAGGTTGATTTCAAAAGTGCTCACTTTACCTCCAATAGCCTATAGTTGCAAACATATGTTTCGCTTTTGCCGCGAATCTAAAGTTTCCGAATGCCTGGAGGCCTAAAGAACGAACTCGGCTAACTGTTTACCAGCCCCAGCTCGAATGTGGTTTTAATTAACACTTCCTAAGCGGAGAAAAATAGTGAAATAAAGTTGCCGCTTATAACAGGCTCGAAGTAAAACACACAGACTCACTTGCTCTTATGCTGCCTACTAAAAGTGATCAGTTTATTTGGCAGAAAAAAAACAGGATTGAACGCACAAAGTTTCTGTGCCAATTAAAATTAGTCAAGTAAATAAACTCATTAGCGTGCTAAAATAAAATTTTGTTCATTGATAGTTCATCAATGCTATATTTGGTATTATAAACTTAACATTTCTTTACACTGATTAAACAATTCTTCACTATACCAGACAATTGTTTCTCAGATTAAAACAAGCCTAAGATAGATTTGTTACATTTTCAGAAGGATAGAATTTTTTACGTATTTTAAATTTGAGTTGATTATTTTTTTACTGTTCACTAAAATAATTGTGGTTTAAAAATTATATCAATAACAAATCTCCCAACGTGATTTTTTTCATGATGATCACTTTCCTTTAACGAATGCTGCGGAAATCGTTACATTTTAGATTTGGACCAGAAAATAAGAACGTAATATAAAAAAGGATATTTCTGACAAAAATTGTGTAACGTAAAATGTTAACAAACTGACAATTGCTTGGAAAATAAATAAAATAGTTAGTATTTTTAAGACAATTAAGGCGGAAATACTATTTCGTTGTAGTAACGTTTCACCCACTTTGTAATGTGCGATTTTGGCAAGCGTAAAAAACCAGAAAATGCAAGTAATCTAATTATACCGGGTATTCCCGAACAAATGATAATAAACACCAGATTGGGGTAGATGAGTACAAATGGAGCATATTTCGTCAAGTAACCAATAGTCTAACGTCCATAGTTAACCTGCTATTGGCAGTGGCAATGTGCAGGGGCGAGTAGGCAATCACAATAACCAAACTACAGGCAGTGCAATGAAATGACACTTTATTTACACATTTGGGCTGAAGGCATGGGAACAGAGTGTCTGTTCGATGTTTGTGTTCAAACTGTCCGCCGCCGTCGGCCACACAGGCGGTGCAGCGCTGAAGCATGTTGCGACGCGCATGTGCAGAGGTTTCCGGCGTAATGAGCTTATCCCTGGTGTCAAGTTGTGTGGCATACACCAAATATTTGCTGTGGCCCCACAGCCAGAAGTCAGGTGGTGTGATGTCAGGTGAGCGTGGTGGCCAAGCTATGGGGCCTCCCCTACCTATCCACCAGTTCGGTAAGTGCATGTCGAGGTGCCGGCGAACCGCAATGGCGAAGTGAGGCGGGGCCCCGTCCTGCTGAAACCACATCGCCTCGCGAGCATCTAAAGGAACTTCCTCCAAGTATCCCGGCAACACGTTCTGCAGGAAATGTAGATACTTTGCTCCTCCGAGACTGCGACCGTGCGGTACTGAGCTGTGTTATCAGGCTCGCAGACCTGCACGTAACTACACGTTGCGTATCGTTGCGTAACATGAAAGCCACAGGAGTCGCAGTTGATGCAGAGTCAAGGTGTACCGGGTTCGATTCCCGGAAGGGACGCTCTCCAGATTATCGCACGTGGGAATCGTGCAGGGCAATGCCGCTAGTCTCAGGGTTTTCTCTGAGCCCTTGCATTCCGGCCCTTGCATTCCGGGCTTTCGCCCTCGAGATCCCGATGCTCAGAGACACCCGAACCTCTCCACTTTACACCACCATGAAAGCCACAGCACTCGTCCAAAAAGAGGACAGCAGACTACTTACAAGCTAACTTTTCTTAATTTCTTAACGTACCCGTCCATTTTTCCTTCCAGGTGTTCAAAAGAGGAGATTTTTGGTCTGACAGGTACTTACGAATTATTTTTAATAACTTAAATGATTGAACCTAAGGAAAGGATTTATTTTGGTCTAAAGTACCCGCAGTAACCAAAAATATAATTTGTATGTACTAGCAGCAAACAATAGCGTTAACCAGGAAAAATATGCTGTCTGTATTGGTGATAGCTTCTGACCTTGTAGAGCACTGACCATGACTGTACCTATTTAGCAGCACGACATATGTTAAAGAGTTAAACATAATTCCTGGCATGGTGTAGTGTCAATGTTCACAACCCGCCGAGGCATCGCCAGGATGTTGGCCCAGCTGACTACTCCAAATGACGAAAGATTATCAGCAGTCTGAAGCTAAAGTCCACCTACAATTCCCACCAGAACCAATCATTGACAAGTGGGTGAACTGCAGAAGTAGTGGAGAGAGAAATGTGCACAGGACTCCGAACTAGTGAGGGATCGTAGTCGGCGGAGTGCCATCGACCTGAATGTCTCCTCGCCCCCGGAGCGGCGAGCTGTCACGAGAAGTGTTTGCCGAGTCCCCCTTCTTAACTATCCGTCTTGGTTAACTGTCCTCATTTCTGACACTCTCCCTGCACAACACTATAGGCAGAGGCTTGTTACAATGGTCAAGACCCATGAGCTCACTGTAAAAAACATAACAATAAACTTCCTGGACCGCAGTGGAAGATTTTAACAATTGCACAATATGTGAAGTTTACCACAGGTCAAATCGTGAATACAGGAATTCTACTTTAACAAGTTTGGAAATGCACACCGCATTTGATTATTTTCTTAACTCGTCCCTTAGCGCATTGATTTCTGAGTTCAAATGTTGCAATCACGTAAATGGTAGGTAAGCGCTGTACTTGTGTTCAGTATTTGTCTTACAATCTGTTTGCAACGTGCTGCGTGCTCCGCGATATTGGCAATGACTGTTCATGTCAAAGAGGTGCAGAGAATTTCGCAAATGAGATTATCCACAAGGAAGACTGTGCACTGGTGCCTTGCTGTGTACAGCACCCATCATAAGTATCACTCATGTGCAACGTGTACATGAGCGGACATGGCAACTGAACTGGTTAACAAATTTAGAGAATCTATCATGAACGTGTAGAAAGAAGTACCATTCGTACTTTCCCAACATGTACGTACAATGCTGTAGTAAATCTGCGAATAATTCCGTAGAGTGTTGCAATGTATAGGTTTTTAGGTGCAAACACAATTCACTTTAAAGAGTTACGTTTTCTTCTTCCTTTAATCCTCATTTTGAAAGTTCTCTCCATCTACGATCACTGATTTAATTAATCGAAAAATATATAAGAAGGATAGGGTGGAAATTGAAAGCTGTGTTCGTGCATTTTCAGACGTGACCTCCCGTATCTAAATCAAGCCGGAGTGAAAGAATGCAATACCGGTGCGTGCGGCTTGTAGTGGGGGGGAGGGGGGTAGAAGGGGTGAAGCGACACAGCACACGGCAGGGTGGTCACTCGTGTGTTTGTCCCCTCTGGGGGGTGAGTGTTGAGGGGCGAGGGGGCATGAATCAATTTAATTACGCCAATGCTGCGCGGATGAACACGACGGGTGGACGGTCCACGTAGGGACAAGGTCCTCACCAGGGAGGGTGTTGGGGTGGAGAAGGGGGAGGGGGGAAGTGGAAGCAATTATATTTAAACCGAACAAGAGTAGCTTGTTGTTTTCGGCCGCGTTTTAATTAAACCTGACGGGCTGCGGCCCACGCTAAACAGAGATATCATTTCGTTACTGTTATTTTCGCACGAGCGTGCGCGGTTTCATTACGTCGTCGCTTTCACCCCTTCTCACCCCACCCTCGCCCTTTCGTCGCAGTTTCACCGAAAATCCCTCAAGCCTTCTGGGGGTGTTTTAGTGCTTGCCAGTTTTTGTGAATCCGTTTTCCCGGGGTCCTTTGTACGGAAAAAAATAGTCTCAAGTATTTCAATATCGTGTTTTTTTTAACTACCAAGTGAAGATTCTTAGATTTAGTCGAAATAACACCATGCTTATTTATCATTAAAAACAATTCTGCGGATAGCTTCAATATCTGTGTTACATCTGATTTACGATTTAAAAACTAACAAACGTCATAACCAACTAATATTTAGGTAAGACTTCTTTGTGATTATTTTTCGGAAATCAAGATTCAGTGGAAACTTATTTCAAAAAGCAGAAACCCTCCCACCCACAGCAGGTGGTGGGAATGCAATTATTTGGGTTGGCAAAATCAATTGGTAAACGTTTTAGTTTTCCGTGTATATTTAGGGTTCAGGATTCTTTCCAAAAATGCCCCACTAATATCAAAATACATAGTAATAAACCAACTACAGTTACCCAAAAAAAATACCCAATGATTATTTAAAACCCCATAAAAATATTTACAAGAAAATGTCCCTCAGGTATACAGAGAATTACTTTTGCACAATAAAAATGTAAAGTATGAAATTACAAAAAAAACTATTAAAAGAAACCCCGCATGGAAAGTTTACATACATTTGCTACAACATAACAAAGAGCCTCCCCTCCCTCCCCGTCTTTAGAGCCGATGAGGGTGAAGTGAGGTGAAAATGGAGCACCGCCGGAATGCAAGGGCTGGGGAAGCGAGAGGTCTGACGAGCGGCTTCATCCGGCACGATTCCCAAATGCGAAAATACGGGAGCGATCGTGACGAGAAATCAACCCCGGTGCGCCTAGGTGGGAGGAGAGTAGTCTGACCACTACACCACCGAGGCCCCTCTATAATGTGAATTATATAAAAACTCTTCATGGCTTCAGAAGTTTCCATTTAGTATGTATGAGAATTAAATAATTGAGTACGATTGGATTTATCAAAAGCGACCGCGAGCATATCTGTAATAACTTCACCATAAATAAAAAAAACAAGTCCGGAACATTAATTAATGAAACCGGTCGCACAGTGCCCATACTCAAGCGGATTTAATCATTTGAGAATACAAGATATTATTTTTTCATAAAATCCCACCTTTTATTGTGCGTTTTTCGTATAGTTGACGACCTAAATAGCTTGAATTACAATTGTCCACGAATACATCCTAAAGTATATCACTGAAAATCCTTGCCGCCATTCAAATTAACTGTTGGAATTTGCGTACATCGAATAATTTATTCTATAGAGCATCCTCTTAAAGTGAACAGTGACCTTTTGCACTTACATTTACTCGTTTGCGCGTCAGAACTCTATTTATGTGTATTTTTTACCTTCGGTTAGTCGTTGAGATCTCGATCAGAAATGCTAACAATGAAAACTTCGTTTAACGTAATTACAAAGACGTAAGTAACAAATAAATTACCATATACCAATTCAGTTATAAATTTCCTACAGTTTAGTAGTTAAGAGAAAACGGTTAGTAGTATGATTATGAAGAGTCTGGGACATCATAATCTGGTGTATGAGCTAGGTAACGGTCAGCCACCATCTTGGATACATGTAACCTTGACATTTGACCCCAAAAATAAACAATAATACAAAAATCCAAAAAAATCGAAAAATTCAAAAAAATAAAAAAATTTCAAACAATTTATAAAAATAAATTATATAAGGACATAATTTCAAAATTGTTAAACAAATTATTTAAAAAATGTATTTTAAAAAAATACAATTCTGGAGGTCCCCCATCACCACTCTTCACCCATACTCATTCCGCCATATTTGTAGGTGCAGTCCACCATATTGGTAGGCGTCACCACTACGATCCGCTAACTTGNTCCACCATATTGGTAGGCGTCACCACTACGATCCGCTAACTTGGTCGATGAAGTCCGCCATCTTAGTAGGTGCAACCGTCCGCCATTTTGGTTGGTGCAGTCCACCATCTTGGTAGGCGTTACAGCTACCGTCCGCCACCTTGTTTTTTTGTTTGTAATTTCGTTATACATTACTGGAGTTTGTCTCTCACCTTCGTTCGACCACCATCTTGGTTTTTTCGGCTGCACCTACCAAGATGGTGGACGGTGGATGTGACGCCTAGCAATATGGTAGACTGTACATAGCAAGATGGTGGACTGTACCTAGCAAGATGGCGGACTGCACCTACCATGATGGAATGAGTATGGGTGTTGGGAGCAGCGGGTGTGCGAAACCTCCGGAAATATAGATTTTTTAAAACATTTCTTAAATAAATTTTTTAATAAATAAAAAAATATTTTTCATATTTTTAAAATACTTTTTTAATATATATTTTTGTTTTTAGGGTTAAAGGTCAAGGACAAGGTCTCGTGGAACCAAGATGGCGGCCAGCTGGCTTCTATCTTCTACGCCATACGCCGATGCCCCATACTCATCATACTCGTACAACTACGGTTCCATAGAAATAACTTCTTCAAAGCGTTTTTTTAGAGTAATGGGGGTTGTCTCGCTGGTAGATTGTAACTCCAAAAGAAGTGCAATGCATCATAAACGCAGTAAGTGTAGGGTGGAAGCCAATCGTGTCAAAATAAACATTTTGAAATTTCTTCTTATTTATTTGCTTATCCATTTATTTTATATTCTTCTGAAATATGTCAAATAATATTGTAATGTACCCAATAGCTTCAATCAAAAGTCGTCAATTAAAATATAAAAATATATTAGGGACGTAAATACGCTACTAAATTGCAAATTCTTATCACACGTATGTAAAAAAATCAGAAGGCAATGAAGTTTAATTAATGTTGGCAAACTTATAGGTCACAATTTTGACACCTAGTTAAAAAATGGAACTGCTTTACTTATTTCTTTGCCAGACGTAGTGAGATTACGCCAAGCTACATGTTCGTTAAAATAAATGCAGTTGGCGCCTTTTTCTTCAGTTTGATTCGAAATGTTTTCTGTTAAGGGAATTACGAGTACTCGCGCGACATGCTGTAATGACATGGTTCTTGTAAGAACTCGGGGTTAGGCATTATTTTTCTCTATTGACGTTGGGTTGTAGGCTCCCCCCGATTACAAAAGTTGAAACTAAATACGGACGCAGATGTTACAGTAAATTATTTTTGTGTTCGTTCTCACCAACATGTATTTGATATTTGAAAAAACATCACCTATTCGTTATGTTCATCACAAGTTGGTTGTTGAATACGTGAATACCATTCCTGGGTCAGCAACTCGCCGAAATGAGCTTTGGAAATAAGACTATTTTATTCATTGAATAGTAAAATAATTGAGAGGAAAATAAGTACGTTTTTGTTTCGAAACACCAACGTTCATACGAGTCGAAGACTGCAATATTTTAGGCTGCCGCCTAACATACGCTAATCCCAGAAGGCCTGGAATCTTGTAAGGGCATCGCCCGGCCACTAACCCCAACTGTTTTGAGGCGTCATATGCAAGACAAAAGTGACGACAAAAAATTTTTTTTTTAAATAAATTTTTTAACACAAATAATGCACTGACGATAAGTATAATCAGACGAATGCTTTACGTTATTAATTCTCAAACTGTGGACCGCAGATTAATGGTTTGGGACATCCGAGTTTCACAAAAAAAAAATTCCGCACATGCAAGACTCCAATACCCTACGGGCATATCAGCAGTTTACTGGCAGGTTGTACTTGTGAGAAGGCATTTTCTTACTTGGCTGGCTAATCAGAATTAGGTTATTATGATACTGGACATCTGTGATTCTCGAGCTGACACATGCATAAGACGCGTAAAACATAACTCATCCAATTACGAAGTGGATCTGAGCTGAAGTTTAATGAAAAACAACCCGTCATTAATTTTTTTTTTAGCTGGTTTCCTTATCTACGGTACCCTATTGCTTGGTCCTAGGTTGACTGCGTTATAAATTGAATGTTACATTTTATTTATTCATTTCAACTTTTCTAGAACTAAATTCTTTAATGTCAAGTTATTGTATGATTAAAATGCCACGTTTTGTAACGGTATTTTATGTTACAACGTTGTTAAATGATTATTGATACGTTTCGCTACTTGAAAGGAATAGATGGCGACGAACCAGTCCGTGCCAGGTTGTATGTTCAAACCTCGCGGTCCTTGGCACAGGGCAGTTTGATAACCGCTACTTTACGTCGACAATAATCCAGAGATGAATGACCGTAAAAGCTGAAGGCACGTGTAATGTGTTTCCGCAGGCGGAGAGGTCGTATATATTTGGGCATCAGGCCGGATCACAGACCCACGCAGGGATGCTGCGGCCAGCGCGACAGAGATTACCGCCACCAGAGGCTGG
>NQII01002692.1:118500-165606 GCA_002778355.1 Clitarchus hookeri | reverse complement strand
GTCACGCAGCGAGGAGAACAAGTAAATCCCCTGCATCCCTCCGGCGGCCCGCCAGGGGAAGGATAATTTTCTTTTTTTTTCTTTTACCGCAGTTTCCCCCCGCGCGGCAGTAAATATCCCCTTTAACGATCGGCCGGACAAATAGGACGATCCGTGATGACAGCTCCGAAGCCCATCTCTTCCCTCCCCCCGCGCCACTCTCGCTCCATTCTCCGCCGGACGCCATTGGCAAGGGAATGCTCCTCACTCGCCAATCACACATTAAGGCCGGCGGTGGCTGTAACTATGACACACAGTGGCGAGAATTACTAAATATCCCTGGACGCCGCAGCCTCGAGTTCGCTATAGGATGTTCACGGTAAACTGAACACTTCTGAATGCCCTACTTTAAATATACTTGTATGCACATTGTGTATTCTTCCGCCATACGTAAGGTTAACATTACAATGGGCCTAATTACTTTATTCATACGTCAGTCAAACTGGACTTTAAAATTATTATATAATTATTTATTTTACAAATGTCCACATTTTATTACGTGCAAGCATAAGCAAAGCAGAAATAAAAATAAATAATTTCAGTATTCACAAATGTTTACTTATCAATTTTTATTTAACGTTAAGACATGGAACTATTTTATCTCCGTCGTTACCAACTGTACTTGACGCTTGACAGTCATCGCGCCCGTTAAAATATACGCATGTAAGGGACAGTAAATTTTTTCAAAGGTGGATTTCATAAGTGCTGAAATAAACGTGGAAAACATTTACCACGTCACACAGTAGATAAGCACACAGGGACGATATGGCGTGGCGGTTCCTTTGAAGTGGGAGTACCCATTCTCTGATTGGCTATCACGTGCTGAGAAATGTTCCCTATTGGCTGGGCTGCCGGCTGGCAAAGTAAGTTACCGGGTGCTGATTAGTGGACGGCGTTCCGACATGTTGCTGGCCAGTGACGCCATTTTGCTGGCGAGTGTTGCTGGAGTTCGCGGAATAAGCAACTATTTCATTTCTGTACTCGTACGTACTCTGTCTCTTGGGCGTTAATACGAGCTGTCATCATACTCAGCACGACATTTGCTTCGCGCAGCACCAGTGGCTCACAGACCAAAGTCTCAAGATCTCTCCGCATCTTGTTGGCTTTAAGGAATGGATACCACTTTTTGATTGATAAGTACATATAACGTTTTTTTAATAGACAGAGTTTTTAATGTTTTTTAAGCAATTCCTATTGATTAGAACATTTCCCGACATAATTAACTTGTAGGTAAGAACTCACACTCGTATGTTCATACAATCAAATATCAACATATCATTGGTTGTTAACTGCAAGCATGGATGGTGTTGATTGAGCATGCATTTTGTTGTCAGTTTGTTATTGGTCCAAAGATCTGAAGGAGGTGTCAAATTACGCGATTTTCAATTGTAAAAGTGACACATACGTAGATGTTTTTTGGTTTCTAGCTTGACCCGAAATGAATCCACGAATTTTTCATGTGTCTAGCAATTGCATATTCTTGTAGTGGATTTAGTTAAACACATAGTTTATTGTTTTTAAGAACGCACACCATCAAGAGTTTGGTGTTCATAAAACCACGTTTACTTCCCAAGTAATCTATGGGGTAATATTTGCAGCCAGCAATATACCTTCATTATAGATGTATTTTCTTACTAAAAAATGCTTGATTATTTGGGCTCCCATAATATGTATTGCTAATGATAGAGACAAAATATTATCAGTACTGGATCCCCCCCCCCCCTTCTAACATTTTTCGTCTTTGAAATTCACAGTTTTATCACGAGGACACTTATACAGAACAAAAAACTCTTATATGCACTAAAGAATTTGCTCATTAACCATTTTTAATAACTTATTGTAATTCTCTTTTTCGCTTCTTGCAGATATCTTCATACATACTGTCCTACTGACGACACAGTTTTGGCCAAGAAATATATATATTTACCTTTTCCATTTTTTTAAATTTGCGAACCTCCCAGTACTGACTCTGAATTCGTTATGAACCAATAACGGGGCAATCTTAATAATGTATTCTTTTATAATAGATTCACTTGAGTTTACGTTTTTGTTTCTGCACTGCTGAACGACTTCATTTTTAGGCCACGTAACTTTAGACCAAGTGCCTTTCAAACCGTTTCACTGTTTAAGACGAAACGATGAGCACAGTCTCCTTTATAATGCTAGTTTTTTTTTTTTTTTTTTTTAATTTTCGGAAATTTGCCAGTTGAAATTTCAAACTTTTCACCTTCATTTCCGGTTATTTGTGTTCCCTTTTCTCTGTATAAGTAAGTGTTTCAGTTTAAAACTACTGTACACTTGTTTTAAGTAAAACCTTGGGTATAAAGATAAACCTCTGTGCCATGTTTGCCAGTGCTTGCATGATCGTCATCCATATCGCACTCTAACAACTGAAATCACACGCACGCGCCTATTCTCGTGATGCACTTAGTTGACAAAAAAAGGGAAAGAAGGACTTCAGTCTCACGTCAAGCACACGCGCCAAATTCTGTTGATTTGATCAACAGAGGCCCGGAGCTATCAAATTCGTTTACTTCAGCTTTCGTCGCCTTTACTTCGATCAACAGAAATAAAGACGTTAATTTTCTGTTTGATACCGTCTAAAAATGTTGGATTTATTTATTTATATTATTCATATTATTAATAATTTTATCGGAGAGCAAGGGACTGGACTCAAATTTTGACTGAGTTTTTTTTTGTTCGAATTGGTTACTGTAGCATGCGGTCAACAATAGATTCAACATATGCAACTCGTATACACTAGCGTAGAACGGGTTGCATACAATGAAGTCGCCAGGCGCTACCTGCCACAGAGTTTCCAGAAAACAAGGGCTGCTGCATCTCGTCGAGTAACATAGATGACGTTCAGCAGAGCCAGTGGCATAAAACTGACGAGTTAGGTTTGCCGCTGAACTCATATTTCGTCAAACAGCCGAAATTAAGAGGGTCAGCGATTCCCAGCTTAGTGAACGCTGCTTCAAGGCAGTGATCCCAGCGCTTATAAATACGGCGTCTTTCCACACTTTCCAATAACATTATGACGAGCTTGTTGCTGACATGACAACACTACTCGGAACCATGAGAAGAGCATCGGAAACTTCAAGTAGGGCATTATATTATACTGAATGATAAATATGAATTTCAGTATTAAACGAGGCTAATGATGGCAGTGTGGTAGATGAACGCACACAAAACACGTCGTGTAGCATTTTACAAGCTTTTAAAACGAAAATGGGGGGAAAATGAGAACGGCCATAACTGTATGATGTAGCAAGTACACGACGACCAGAGACAAACCGTTGATTGGCATGTGCCACCGCCGCTACAAAAATTGACCACCGCCCCATGCCAAACCTTCCGTGTGAAAAAACTCTGTTGATAATAGAGACCGGTTTTTTATTGTTTCCATTATCTTACAATAGAGTACTGGAAATATTTCTTGACATTATTATTTTAATTATGATCTATGTAAAAAAGAAGCTATTTCAGTTTCTTTAGAAATTGTAACAATTAGATGTATTGCGAATTTCAAATTTAGAACCAATACATAACCTAGCAGGCGCAGTTCTTCGCGAAGTGTGAGAGTTAACTTGGTGCAGCTTCAGTTAGAGTGAAGAATACATCGTAAAAGCAGGTACTTATCTATGGTAAATGAACGTCAGCATTTCTAAAGGGGATTTGAGTATCTTTAAGGAAAATTTCTTAATGATTTAAAACTTGGTGCAACCCTAGTAACCGAGCTTGGAAACAGCCGACGAGGGTACATTTTACAGTATAACTGGGCCCCTTTATTTCCAAATTACCTGTTACGTAATTACCATATGTAAAACGCTGCTGTGTAATGATACGTAATTATGGTAGGTAATGAACTAACGTCTATTTGCCAGCGAGGAAATCAGAGACGGTGCAAGTCGCTCAGAGACNGGGGGGGGGGGGGACCAGCCAAGGAACCATCACAGCATCCGCCTGCAATGATCTTGGGAAACCACGGAAAACTCAAACCAGGACGGCCAGACCGGGATTCGAACTCAGGACCTGCCGAACGAGATACCGAACCGTGCGCTACCTCGCTAGGTAACGTGGGGAAAGAGGCAGCATACACACAGACTCTGCAAGTATACAGAACCGAAATGGCGTGGCGGTTTCTTTGATGTAAGCGAACTCGGTCGCTCATTGGCGGCACGTAGCTGTGGTAACGCGTCAAGCGTCTGATTGGCTATCGCACGTTGTTGACCATGTATTCCCTATTTGTCGGGCTGCCGTCTGGTAAGTGAGTCACAAGGAGCTGATTGGTCAACGACATTCCGCCATGTTGCTGGCCAGTGTGGCTATTTTACTGGCATGTGTGAGCAACACACACCTCCATTGCATCTCGGTATTATCATGAGCCTAATTGGAAACAGTTTTGTCGAATACAATGAAAAAAAAACGTAATATTTCAATGTAAATATTGTTTCAAAACTGAAATGTAAGTCTATATTTAGTTGCAAATTCATACATGTAGTTATTGAAACATAAATGTGTTCTCTGAAAAGTGACAAAGTCAGCAAAACCACTGTAAGTAATCCTCTGTTTATTATATTTATTCCTCTGTAAAACATTGCTTCAAACCACAACGACATGTTTGTATTAAAAGCGTTTAGCAACCGCTAAACATTCTGACGAGACCTAAAGCACGCGGAGATTGGTAACTGTACTTCACATCGCCGTCACAAAGCTGTCTTACGGCCGGACGTAGCCTTGAGTGGAGAGGAGAGAGTTCGGCGTCTCTTAACAGCGAGGTCTTGAGAGCCGGCGCGGGCGAAATGACGTGATTATGGAGCAGCGCGGGAATGCAAAGGCGGAGGAAACTGGAGACTCCAGAGAAAACCTGCCGACCAGTGGCATCCTCGGGCACGATTCCTACTTGCGGAAATCCGGGAGTGAACAGGCTGGGGATAGAACCCGGTTCGCCTTTGTGGGAAGCGAGCATACTATCCGCTCAGACACCGCGAACCCTCGAAATGTGAGTCCAGTCACTGATACTAGGAGGAAGTGTTTGATAACGTGATTAGTAACACAGAACCTGTCGTGTAGAGTTTAGCGTTCACCAGGTAGTTGCAGGTAAATCTGTCTTGAATTGCACAGGCGTGTTCTTGTACCTTGGTTCCCATTGTGGGTTGTGCAAGCATCGGAGTTTGGTAATACATGTTGTGCTTCGTCAGAGTTGTTCACGTTTAAGAAGCTTCGGGAGAAAATTATAGGAAGAATTAGTTGATCACGTCCGTAACTAGTTTGAAATGCCACTTTACAGATATGTCGCACATTTCAAAGATTGACTTTAAGGATTCTAACATGGCTGAAAGTAGCATTCCACGCTGCCCTCTCTTAGAATATACCGGTATTGTGTCGATATCTGCGTAGCTTGTATAACGGACAACACTCACCTTCCCTGTAGATTATCCCACTGATATGGACACAGTTTGAAGTTCAACATTTTCACACGGCGCGACGAAAAGGCTTCGCGGTTTCTTCACACTTTTCCAATCAAACCTTTGAAAAATCAACCTATTTATGACATGTTTCGTCGTTTCATATATATGTCACAGATTAGGAGCGTTCTATACTTGTATTAACATAAAAGTACTATATCTTTAGTCAAAATGAACTTTTACTGAAATTCTATCTACAAGTTATAATTTTTAATTTACAATTATTATGAATTATAACAGTGAGAAAACAGGTGTGTGGGTAATGCCCGGTAAGAAATAGTTCATATGCAAAATAATATTCCACTTACTGCGCACAAATCCGGTGCGCTGTTCCTTGGGTGTGATTTTTTATACTCGGTTATGCTTTGCTTGCGTGAGGCGGAAGAATATCCTGGAAGTAGAACTTTAGCAGGGCTTCAGTTGGAAGTAGCCGTAAACAGTCTATATCTTATGTGCCAGTCATTCCCGTATAACAAGCTTTCTCACTTCATGTTTCTCAGACGCCCAAAATAGTTTCAAACGAAGGGTCGTGGGGCAGGAAGGCTTCTATACCCGACCGTTATTTCCGGTCTTCCTGAGAGAAACGACTGCCTTGGCTTGAAGGTCTCGGTGGTAAATTTCTGTGAGGTCACGTGACCACAAGTACGTAAATTAAGGGCACATCCATTAATTATCTGTTCGGCATTCGTACCCGCAACTCGGCGACTTCTACCCGAGGGCAGTTCTGTCGCAAGGAGGTGTGGCCCTGAAGACAAGGTAGAAGGATCTTCGTCTACTGCGCATGTGCCAATCACTCACTTGACCATCACCATTACACCTGTCCAAGTCACGTGGCCAACACTGATGAACGTGTTTGTTTGCATTTGAATTTTCAAAAGGGGGCCGCGGTGGTGTAGTGATCAGACTACTCGCCTCACACCAAAGAGAACCAGATTCAATTCCCAACGGGGCCGCCCGCGGATTTTCGCATACGGGAATAGTGCCGGGCGATGCCGCTGGTCGGAGTGTTTTCTCTGAGATCTCCCATTTGTCCCACCCTTACATTCCGGCGCTGCTCCATACTTACCTCGCTTCACCCTAATCGGCTCTCAAGACCTCGATGTTAAGAGCCGTCCAAATCTCTCCACTCACTTTACTCAATGGACATTTCAACAGACCCGCTCTACTGTACACCGCGAAAAAGGGGTTTTGTAGAATGAAGCAAAGTTTGTTTGGCACAACCAAATTAATTGTTTCTATGCTAGAAGTGTAATATGTTGTCGTTAAAACCAAATTATTTTGTGGTTCTTAGTTGGTTACCCAAAACAAAGATTTGGTTGGTGCAACTGAGATTTGTTCAGCTCTGCGTGCATTTAACTCTTCCTGTTAATATAATATAACTGAAGCTCGGCCGCTTTTGAAACCTAGTTCGTTTGCAGCAGAATAGAACACCTAGCAACCTCAGCTGAAGTAGCTACAGGTGTAACAAAAATGGTTTTAAATACATACATTTCAAATACTGGACAACGTGTGCAAACAAATATTTCTGGTTTTACACCATTACTTTTAGCTTCCTGTCAAACTTAATTTATTAAGATGTTTACGCCGTTATTAATCACCAATAAATGCAATAGAAACACTGTTACTTTCCTAACTGTCACAAAATACAAACAAACTCTCGAGCTGTATTTTCGAACAATGGAAATCAAATGAGTGGCAAAACAATTACATTCAGTTGATCCAACAAATTATTTTGTTGGTTGTCTAATTTTGTTTGGCCCAAAACAGATACTTTGTTAATTCAAGTGTGTATTTTGTTAGATGTACCAAATTAATTTCGTTTGCTTTTCAAGTTTTGCTTTCTCAAAAAAATATTTTGTTGGGGCCAGTAAACTCATTTTTGGTTCTTTACAAACAACTATTTTGTTGGTTGGAACACATTCAAAGCACTACCTGCTTACATAAAGTGTCCTGAGCTCAAATCCCGTGCACGTCGTGTTTAATAGTGCTAGTGTCAGAATAACATTACATTGTTATAACCAGGAGACTGATCTACNAGCTCAAATCCCGTGCACGTCGTGTTTAATAGTGCTAGTGTCAGAATAACATTACATTGTTATAACCAGGAGACTGAACACTGCGCAGCTAAAGTGCGCGATCTACCCCATACACTGTAAAATTAATTTTCTATCCGTATAATGAAAATGCTTTGAAATTAGTCGCCAAAGATATTTCTGTGACACAACGAATTAGCTACAGTAAATTCAGAAATCCTTAGCGTGGAGAGCGTAAAGCGAACACTGAATTTCAACAAGCAAGTTTATTATAAACATCGAGTTACGTAAACAATTTCGTGTGTTTTCTAAATTAACGTGTTTTAAATATTCAGCCGTAGAGTTACAAGAATACGTTTGGCGACTAGTTTCCAAATAATTCTGCGTAACAAGGACAGAACGCTTCTCACAGTGTACCTAGGCGAGCTGCGGAAGGGTGCAATGTAACGGATTCAAAATGGCGTCTGTGCGCGCTAATCTACGGTTTACGGCGGGCGACCGNGAGTGGAGAAAGGCGCCGATAGCGCTGCGGTGGCGGCGGCAGGAATGAAATGGACCATGAGGACGCCGCCTTGGAGCGTCGGAGCGGCTGTTTAATGGAGCAGAATTTGCTGCCGATGCGCGAGCCCAATATGTCTTTATCTGGCAACCGCCCGCCCGCGGGAATTAAGCTACGCCGCCGCCGTTGTTGGCCTCGGGAGGCCCCCTGTTAGCCAGAGAGATGGCTCCCCCCGTCTCTATGAAACGTCCAGCTGATGCACAAAGGAATGCTATTCTTTACGCTTTATTCACGTGTGTCTTCCAGGATCTCTGGGAGCGTACGTTACGTGGTTACAGAGACGTCCGTTTGAAAACCACCATTCGATTTACCTGGCCGGGATTGAGATCTTCAGTAAATATTACTGACTACAGTAATCTGGCACCGCGATGACCAATCTTCCAAGGTGATAATACAATACTGTCAAAATTATGTTAGTGCTGTGTAAAATGTTTTATGGTTTGCGTGGTTAGGTCAAAATTAAGTCACAAACCACGGTCACAGGTTCATCTGAAAATCTTATTTTTATCTGAATATGTTTAAAATTCTCAACATTAAATTCAAACATCGCAACCTCAGAAGCTACAAAAATGCAAAAGTGTATAAAATACCGATTTAACATGTGCAGTAATTAAATATGACTGATAATTGTTTTTGTTAACTGAGTAATTTTCTAACGTACGTTAGTTATTACAAGGCCACAAACAGTTGACATTGTCACAAACTTAAGCGATATCCTCCATCAACTTGTTTTTGTTTCTTTGTAATAGTTTCACGCTCTCTTTAAGTTATTGTTGAAACCTCTCTTCCAGTAAGAATCTACACCAACTGCCCATAACTGATAAATAAATATATATAATTTTAATTTTATTCTTTACGGACAATACAGATAACCAAACAGGAAGTAAAATAACTTTATATGTTTAACCCTATTAAAATGTTTTATAACATACTGATACATTTTGACGAGCAATTTTCAAAGCTCTTACGCGGCTAAATTATTTTTACTTACGTGTTATAAAATAAGCCTATAACTTGAACTTTGTAAAATAAATAAACTGTTTTGCGATGTTACGAAGAACTGCGAAATTTAAAAAATAATGTAGAAAAAATACACTTTTGCATTCTCAAATGTTTCTAAATTTTCCAATTAGCCTCTTGCTGAGTTCAACAAAAGCATTATAAGCATCACGATAGAAGACCTTTAACAAATTCAATAAACGTATGAGTATAGCTGACATTACTGTTTTGTGATTACAGCAAGATATTTTATCTGAACAAGCATTGGCATGCAGAGTATAAGTTTCTGGGTAGAATGATGTAATATCGATAAATCATAAGCTCTTTTGAGGAAGTTTACTTAAACAGCTTCATCACAGCGTCCACGATAGTAGGCGCGTTGCACATGAGTCATTCTTATGACCCGTGCTGTACACAGCAAGGCATCAGTGCCGAGCAGTCTTCTTTGTGACTAATCTGATTGGTGGAACTTTGTACGCCTCAAGCATGCAGCACGTTGTTCACTGGTTGCAAGACAAATGCTGAACACGTGTACAGAGAATGCAAAAAAATATTACGTGTTTGCAACACTTGAACTCAAAAATAATGTGTGAAAGAACGAGTTAGGCACCTGCGATCTGACGAAGTTTTTCAAGTGGGCCAATCATTTACCACGCTGGCGAAATAAAAACAACAATGCGTATTAAATTGCACTGTTTTACACAGTATAGCATTAACAGCTCAGAGTTGTGAAACCAGCTGTGTAATTTACCGCCCAGCTAGATACGGTATAGTTAGGGCCAGTGACTTTTCGCGTAAAAATCGAAGCACACAGTAGACTTCAATACTACATACACACATCAGCTGTTGTTATACCTCCATTGGCTGCTGGTGCCGTGTCGGTCTTTGACCAAGCCACTCAGGACTAAGTAACTCCGACACTGAACCTTCGTGATTCGTGCGAAAACGGTTAACACGGGTCAGAACATTTTTTAGCCAACCAAAGAAGCTGGATGACCCTGCAGTGCTTTGGACTGTATCTTGTCTCGAAATCGTTTCACGTAATATCACTGCCCCCAGGGTATAGTTCATTGTCAATTACTTCAAATTTTTCTGAAGCCCTTTTAAAGTTCAAATTTTAGGATATTCCTCTGCCTAAAAATGCAAACCAAACTTAACCAAGTCTACGAAATTACACCAAAGGGCAACGCATCACATTCGTGCGCACTCAGTTATATGAAATGTTGCAGGAGAACTATTCCTTACTAGGCATTATCAACACACATATTTTCTCACTGTTCTAATTCATATGAATTACAGGCTAGTAGTACAATTTGGATGAGTCGGGCGTAATGTATTTTAAACGAGACACAGAGGGCACGGGGCACAGGCACCAGGCGCCATTCATGCTCTGTCATATCGGTCGGTCAGCGGCCATATTGTATGTAGGTGACCTGGACCTTGACCTTTGACCTTGACTCTGTGTCCGTCACCTTAAATGACCCTAAAACAAAAAAAATCCAAAAAAATGCAGTATATTTATAAAATTCCAAAAAATTCATAACAAATTAAAAAAAAATTTTAAAAATTTAAAATTATTTAAATAAATCATTTAAAGATGTACATTTAGGAAGTCCGGGGTTCGATGACAGTTCTAGGCCACTTAAGAGGTCTGCGAGAATGTCGAATTTTCGTGATATTCGTCCCTATAAACCCCTGTCTCAGGATTGTTGTCTTGGTGAAGTACATGAGTGAGTTCCAGCAACGTCTTGTATTCCAGCAGGTCGGATTCTGTAAATTTTCTAGGCTCCTTGCGAAATGGAAGTTCTGAAAACGCCCGGGTGTTCCACGTTACCATTGAGAGATGTGTACGATCGTAGGTAGAGATGTACCAGAGCATAGCGTTTGAAGACTTCCTTCCGTGCCTTTTTCTTGTGTGGCAAATCTGCATCCGATCCATCGTCCCGATCTGATTGCACATCATCATGCTTGCACTTCTGCATAGGCTCAGCAGTATCGTCAATTTCAGTCTTCACGTCTATTGGTGCTCCATCGCTCTCCCTGAGCACTTCGAGACGACGAGTAACAGGCATAAAAATGTCTTCATTTAAAAGGCGAGTAAATACTTCGATTGAACAGACTGAATCGTCCGATGTAAGTCGCTAGCAATGTCCCACATCGCACTGAATAAAAATATTTACTGTTGCTCTCTTTTATAGGTGTAGTCGTGCAACTCCGTCAAAATACTTTCGATCTTGCCCAGGCGTTCGCTACAGGCATCCAATATGTCCCCGCTGTGGTTCTGAATATCCGTTTTCGTGACGAGACGGGAAATCGAGGTAGCGAATGTATGATCTATGGAATCATTCAGCCCTTTCAGAGTCTCTTCATTTTGTGCAGATGCTATATACAATTTGTCGGCAATTCGCCTTTGAGCACTCGTTACGTGCTCGTCCATGGCCATCATATCGCGGACGATCTCGGTCTCCACACGCTCCATCTTCGCCCCGAGCTCGGACAGATAGTTGCGAAAGAATGTGTTTCGTTCAGTCAACATACTTCGCAGTTCCGAGATGATGGCATTACCAGTTTCGAGGACGAAATGTTTAGAAGCAGCATCCTAGGATCGTTCGGGTCCGCCAACGTTTCGAATTATCCTTCTACCAGCATCGCTGGTTCCATCGTCTCTTGGCACGAGAGAAGGCGCAGCTTGAGGCTACTTTGCTTGAGTTTCAATAAGCTGTAACTGATTCTCGATGAATCAGTCTTCTCACCAAAACTGCAAGCGCGCGTGTGAATGGCCGAGGTGATACTTCTTGGCCTCGAGCATGTCGCCTTCGCTTCTACACGACGTAGTCACGCACCACGCCAAGTAATTGGCGTGGACGTTTCCCTCGTGGATGTCTGTGTGGAAGTCTTCCTCGCAGCGAGCACGATGGAATGCAATACTAAGGTTTATTTATTTTTGCGTTCCGCCCTCCTTTTCCAAATTCCACTTCTAAATTCGGTCTTATCTTACTGTTCACTTTGTTCCTGAAGTGTAGTGTACGTTTTATCGGCTTCAGGTATGTGCTATTACTAGCATAAAATTAGGGATTCTGTTTATGCCAAATAATAGCTTCGTTTGCTCTTTTGCCTTGTTTGACTTCTCCAAGCTATTGATGATATTAGGTAAGATAAGAGTTATGGTTTCTACTAATATTTAGTCGTAATTTTGTATGTGTTAACGCAAGGTAATTTTAAATACCATATTCCTTTCTGCGCCTATTTGAAGTACGCGTTCCAGGTACTAAGAAATAGGAATTGTATTTATACGCGAATGATTTTTTGTAGATATAAAAATGATTGTTTATAATGTAACTGTTTAGAATAAAATATATTAGGTTAAACTGCTGTTGCTCCCCACATCTCCATTAGTTCATTTAAACCAAATACAGTAAATCGTTTAAAAATAATTTGTTTAGCGTAAAAATTATTTGGTTATTCCAACAACGTCTAAAATGCAGCTATTTTCACACGCACCCTCAACTAATCGGTTTGATTACTACCAACATTATAAACATCATGGTAGAGTCAAATAAATATTGCGTTTGAAGAGAATGAAACATTAAGTTTCCTGGAACAATCTGATGTCTATTATTAAAGAATTTTTTGTCGAAATACAATTAGTTTGGACTTGAACTGGCATTTATTTGGCTGGCTGTACAGTAATCGGGTCATTTCATTGCATTCGTCCAAAAATACAGTTAGAGAGAGTGTTTGTAATTTTCATGATAGGATAGCAACAGTGTTTTTTGTGCATTTGTTGGTGCTTCGTAATAGTACAAACAATCCGAAAGAAACATTTTCAACAGGAAAAGTAAACGCAAAGGTGTAAAACGTTGCTCCTTTTGTGGAGGTGTGATACATTTATAGAGACGTGTAATTAATGTATACAGATATGCAACACGCACACGGAAGCGCGACGCCATATTAACGTAGAAATGTACACCGGTTAAGTCCCACGCTAATTTAGTAGTTCAAATGCTGCAATAATGTAATTTGTTGATGTGCGCTGTGCTTGGGTCAAGCGTGTTTCTTGCAACGAGTGAACATCGTACTGCGCGTTCTTTGATGGCGGCGTCAACCAACTAGAAATAAGCGGCGCAGAAACCTCAGTTTCACACAAGGGAGGTAAGATTCCAGCCACTGATGTTCTTGTGAACAGAACCAACTATAAACACTCCTTCGTGTCCAACACGTTCTCGAGTGGGAACACGGGAACTAGTGATGTAAAGCAATAGCGAAGTGATAGGCTGTTCGCCGTTAATTAAGAACTTTTGAAAAATATCACTCCCCTTACCAGCGTACATCTTGACGAGCACTGGCTACAGTATGAGCCCAGTAAAGTTGACGACGACGTCGAGAAAGTAGTTCCATGTCTTGACATTGAACTGAAAGCGTTAGGGAAACATTTATGAATACTGAACTTGTTTCTTTTCCGTTCTAAGTTTTTTTTAATACACAAAAGCACAAGGATTAGCAAATTTGAAAACTGTTTACTCCTGTAATAATTCCAAAGTTTCCCTTGACGGACCGTCAGGTCCGTGGCAGTGTTATTTCTGCGCACGGCGGAAGTATACACATTGTATCTACGAGTAGATGTAGAGCAGGTGCTCAGTTAGGCGTGGACAGCCTACAGTAATGTAGTTGTCGTATGAGGTCTCCCGTGATTCGCACGCTTGTAAGTGCCGGGCGCTCGAACACGGTACGTCAGTCAACAACGGCGACTTACCGAGTGGATACTGGCTCCTATTGTGAGGAGGGTTGCCTGGGCAACAGGATGAGATGTGCGGGGGTTTGGTTTGGAGTAGACGTGTGTGTGTATGGCGATGTAAACGGCTGTAGATTGCCCGTGTCCATATTCCAGCAGTCGCCCGCCCGGGGAGCCTGCAGACCTCCCGCCATGTGTGTGTGTGTGTGTGTGTGGACAGGAGGTAATTTCCTCCGCCTGTGTGACCTACGTGTGAGGCAAGAGAGAGAGAGAGTGATAGGGGGAAGGTGGGGGTGCTTGTAGTCGCGGGAAGTGTTCGTCGTGTCGCTATCTAGAGCAAACACACGCGCACTGTATACAATGCCCGCCTCTCCTGCTCTCTCTCTCTCGGAAGATTATAACCCCCCCGCCGCGCTCAGTGACCACGGTCAGCGAGACTGCGTGGTCACAAGCCTGACCCCGTGAAACCCCCGTCTTATACCGACCGCCCGCTGACCACGTGACATCGTCACAAGCAGATTAGCCCGGGATGACCGGAACTGCAGCCTTACACGCTGTTCGCGGTAAAGTGGGTGCTTGCGTGGCAAACCTAGGACGGGGGGTGGGGGTAGGGGGGCTGCAGTTCTTAACAACAACGCAGTCAAGTTGGCAACACTCGACGTTCAGCTGCGAGAGTGATGTTACAATTCATGGCTTTTAATTCAAGCATTTTTTTTTATACGTTAGAGTAGGAAATTGTGCATTACTAACCCATTCACACTCGTGACGGTGCCCCAGTTTTACTTCGGTGGTGCGTGAATTAAGAGATGTGGCTCGTAGTAAATGTAAGCCTGCGTGTGGCGAAAGGACATAAAATGTAAAGTAAAAGCAGATGATAAGCAGGGCTTTCTAAAAATTTTAAATTGATTATGAACAGCCTGTACTCATTACTACTACAAAAACTGAAACATAATAATGTAGCAACGTACCACACTGACACCCGATAGTTTTTAAAATAATTATTAGTTCCTGATATTCAGGATATCTTGTGACACCCAAAGAAGCAGAACTACACCCGTAGTGCTGCCAAAGCTATTGCGATGCCCATATTTTTGTTAAAGTTATGAATTCTATATTAAATTCTAAATACGGGCTGTTCTGTGAACACGAATCGTTAGAAGTTGAAAAATGCAATCATGGTCGCTTCTGCAATTTACGATCTTTAAATTTTTACGTTTTTTTTNCGAATCGTTAGAAGTTGAAAAATGCAATCATGGTCGCTTCTGCAATTTACGATCTTTAAATTTTTACGTTTTTTTTCAGGAAGTAAAGATAAAACTGACTGTAAGACTTATTTCAGAAATACAAAGTAGAAACTTATTAACAGTTGTCATCAAGCATATATACAAAGAACGGTGTCAATAGGACACAAGAAAGAGACAACCAGAAACATCAGAAGTGATTGGATTTACCACGAACGGAATATACTGTTGCAGGATTCCCATTGGACACACAAAAAATAATAAATTTCAAGCTTGGAAGACTTAAGGTTCGTATTCAATGGGCCGTAGTCCAGTACGTGCTAACTCCTACGTTAAGTTACGTCACATTGATGCAATCCGAATATCTTCTACAATTGTAGTGTCACAAACCGAGCTTTCCTTAATTGCCACTTCAGCACAGCGAGCATAAATACGGTGAACTTACCTTCGTTTTTTCGTTGTACTTATTTCATAACNCTAATTGCCACTTCAGCACAGCGAGCATAAATACGGTGAACTTACCTTCGTTTTTTCGTTGTACTTATTTCATAACCATGTGTCTATTTTGAATCGATTAACATGCCGTATTAGTTACAATTTTAAGTAATTCAATTTTATATACTTGCGTTTCTGTACAGCGCATATTGTTATAGCCTAATTTAATTTATATAATATTCCATTTAACAAAACGTGTTACACAATTTATTAAATATTACTAGAGTAGACGTTAAAATTAAACATTACTTTATCTCACTTCTTTAACGTCCGTTTTCAATTACGTCTTATGTTTCGGTATTTTAGCGCGAAAATGTGTAAATACTGTACCCTATTCCTAATTTTTTTAAATTATCTTAGGGCACAACTTTGGTCGAAAGTTCGAAGTGAATGAACGCTTGTCTTAGGGAAGCGCCGTGACGTCAGAGGGTCACGTGCAACACTCGGCGTTTTCTTGTCCTTGAACACGACAGCGCAGTTGTAAATGACCCTTATGAACACCACGGGCTCCGTGCGAGTACTCACATGTGTGTTGCGCTGCGAGCAATGATGTCTCCTCGCAATATCTTAACACTATTTGAACCAAACCTTTTAAAAAAACTCTCTATGTGTGCCGTGTTTTGTTGATTCCTAAGTAAGCCAGGTATCACAAGTGTTTTATACTTCTATTTACATAAAAAGTATCTTATTTTTGGTTTAACTGAACCTTTTTCTTATACATTATCTCTAAATAATAATATTTAATTTACAATTAATATGAATTAAAAACATACGGAAATAGTTGTGTTGGCAATGCCTAGTAATAAATAGTTCTCATGCAAACCATTATTACACCGAGTGCGCACGAATGTGGTGCGTTGTTCCTTTGGTGTAATTCTCTAGACTTAGTTGAGCTTCGTTTACATAAGGCGGAGGGATAACCTAAATGTAGGACTTAAGTCGGAGTCCAGAAAAGTTGTAAGTAACTAAGACTGAACTATAGAAGGAAACGTGAAGCGGTAATCTTGCCCTGCGTTCCAACAGTGCTCTGCTTTCGCCAGTGGTACCACCCTAAACAGCGTGGGCTTCATTCGAGGTAATTAGCATTGCTTATATAATTACGTGCTACGAGATGATGTTACATTTCCGCTGACATGAGTTTTCATGTAACTCGAGTGCATTCAATTCGAAAAAAAAACATTTCTTTAATGAAAGCACAGATCAGTTCGAAGATAAAATGTATAGAAATGTTTGAACACGAACTGGAGACTCTTGAAGTGCAAGGCGGGACTCGCGTTACCGAGTTGACTGCTGTGCGCACCGAAACGTTACTTCCAATAAATAAATTAAAGTGCGGTGAAAGTCAAATGGTAAATATCCATATCCTATCCTAATTGCATCGGGATTAATTAAATGTAGAGACATAATGATATAAAAAATTCTCACCACACAGCTAGCAAATGCAAAGATGACCAAATACTATCATAATGTTCGAAGTCAGTATCCTTCCACAAAATATTGAATCCATTTTTCTTGATGAATTCAATATAACTACTACATGAAAACATAAAATAGACGTTACCAAAATAAGAACGCAGTCTTACTTGCGAAGTNTGAATTCAATATAACTACTACATGAAAACATAAAATAGACGTTACCAAAATAAGAACGCAGTCTTACTTGCGAAGTGCAATGTGTATTGATTAATAATAGTTCAAAATACGTATGACAGCGTAATTTGTTTCCCGAAAAACATCGATGAAAAAGAAAACGTTTTTAACTTCACGTGTTATTACTGGCATTCAAAGAACTTGCATATATATNGAAAAACATCGATGAAAAAGAAAACGTTTTTAACTTCACGTGTTATTACTGGCATTCAAAGAACTTGCATATATATCCTAACGACTATTTGAAATGTTTTCGAAGACTGTCAAACAAACAGTCACATGTAATCTCAACGATTAAAGAATGATATGATAGTGCATATTTAAGAGGGGAAAATCTCTCCAACGAACTTTGGCCATTAAAGTATCTCGTAGATACATATCCCTGCACCTGTTAAGAAATATCTAAAGAAACCTTAAAATTTGGGAAATAAACTATTGCATCATCGTTCCTTCGGTTTTGCTGTTTCTAAACAATAAACATTTATTTCTTTGATTTATGACAATTAACTGCTAATTAACACAACTTGCTTAATCATTACGTCAACTACGTATTCATTAAATCAGTGCAAACACTCAAATCGAACCCAGGATCTTCCAGTTGACCTCGGGCCTAGATACGTTGGGGAACAAGCGTCTGTTATGATTTATTTCTTATTTAAATTTTTCAATGTATAATTTAGAAATAACGCTCTTCAAATATAGTTGAACCTGCTCGCACATTCAGAAACATAACTGCACCAAGAAATGTTTTATGGAAAACGAACTTCAAGTGTTACGTAAATATTCTATTACATGTTTACACAAAGTTTATATTTAAAAAATTGGTCGTAACGGAAAATGTTTTGTTAACCTCGGAGAAGAACTCGCGTCATTTCCCTCGCAGAGTGCTCTGCGCCGCGTGGAAAAATGTGAAGTATGGATTCTCGGTTTGAATGTTTCGCGAGGCTTTGGTTTTTTTCCACGTAGCCTCTCTATTGTCTTTACGAGGGGGAAAAAAACGATGTTAAGAGGTCATGGGCGCGGTCCGCGCATTTCATTCGCTTTGGTGATTCTTTCTCTTCCCTCGGAGCGTACAGCGCTTTAATTAACACGGTGGAGGGGTGCAGGGTGAAGGGATGAAGGGGGGACAGGGGTTGAGAGTAGTTGGGAAGCATGCCCAACTCCCGAGTGGTTTGCTTTACTCTTTGTTTATTTTCCTTCTTTTACGCTGGAACCTTATCCGTGCGCGAGGTCTTAGCCCCGGGACACGTAGGCATCACGCGTGCACACACACACGCACACTCGGCGCAAACAACCGAGCGCACACCCACACACCCGTAAACAAAACACACGCAGATGCGATGGGAAAATAATGCCTACACAATCCTGCAAGCAAAAACGTGTACACACAGGGGTGGAAAACAACAGTCGACCTGGCCTTCCATTTTCAACTAATACGTTACGAGCGTAAGATTTACACGTCTCTGATCCGTAACATTGCCGAATATAGCCCATAGTCTATTCGCGGTTTCTTCACACTTTTAGAATTAAACATTGGAAAAATCACTCCATACATGGCGTGTTTGTTTGTTTCCTAAATATACTGTGTANCACACTTTTAGAATTAAACATTGGAAAAATCACTCCATACATGGCGTGTTTGTTTGTTTCCTAAATATACTGTGTATCAGAAGCATCTTATACTTGTGTTCACAACAGTGTTTTATTTTGTTTAAATTGAAAATGTATTTATATCTTATTTATAAATTACAATATTTCATTTATAATTAATATGAATAAAAACATCGACAAAATATATGAATTGGTAATGTAAGAAATAGTTANATTAATATGAATAAAAACATCGACAAAATATATGAATTGGTAATGTAAGAAATAGTTATTATGGAAAATATTATTAAACTGAGCGCGCATAAATACTTAGCGTTGTTTTTGATTAGGCTTAGTTAAGCATTGTTTGCACGAGGCGGAGGAATATCACGGAGGTAGGACTTTATCAGGGCTAGAGAAGTGTGAAGTAACAACGAATGGACTCTACACAGTTACAAATTCAACACAATTAGTTGTTAGTTCCTTCATAAAATGGGATTTCAAGAGCGTTACAATTAAAAACACACGAATTAAACTCTACGAGATGACAGCTAAACCTGTAATAAATAGTGTCAACCTGTATTTGATAAAATCTAGGGGTAATTTCACGAAGTCTTCCCCGCTCGAAGTTCATATCTGTTGTCTTGAACCAAACTGGACGACGCACAATATGTGATAGTTCTTGTGGGGTTCGAAAATATCAAGGAAAGTGTCCCACGACGTTTTAGCTACGCATTACTTATCTTACAGAAAGATACAATGCATGCTATTGTCTCAGGTAATGTAATGTTCAACATTTAAATATCGGGCATGTGTGTGACTGGGAAACAGATGCAACTGCAGAACGCATTAAGGACGGTACAGTATATTGTTCCTCACGTGGTGATTTTCGTATCCGGCATGATGTGTCCAGATCGTTATTATTTGTGACTCACATAAAAAAAATAACAAATGCAGCTCAGATATATTGCAAATATAATTTTTTAAATTATTATGCATGCTATATTTAAAAAAAACTTTTTTTACTTCAGTTTAGAAGTTTAAAACGTAATCATTATTGCNTCACATAAAAAAAATAACAAATGCAGCTCAGATATATTGCAAATATAATTTTTTAAATTATTATGCATGCTATATTTTAAAAAAAACTTTTTTTACTTCAGTTTAGAATTTTAAAACGTAATCATTATTGTNCATTATTGCGCATTTATAATAAATAATTCCGTGTGTTTATGATACTTTCGAATCAAATATTTACACCATTCAAAATCACAAACAAACTCATAACTTACCAAGGATCCAAAACCCATGACGATTAACACCATGGGTTTTCGTAGAAACGACTACACCACTGTAGTTTTCAGGTAGCTGAGTTAAGCAGTTTCCGAGATATAGTGCAAACAAAAGCTATCTCCCAAAATGATGGACCAATAACAATATTTCTAAATTCAATGCTTAAATGGTACGCGGTCAGCATACATAATTTGGTTTAAAACGGAAAGGTTCTCTAAATTTGGCACAACGCTCTAAATTTTAAAATGGCGGCCATTTTGAAAACATGCAACCGGTGGTGTTAAAAGTCGGATGTTCTTACTAAGTACCATCGGAATGCCGAGTTAGGTTCACGTGTCCAGAAGTTTCTATGGAGGGACGCACATGCATACGCGTCCCAGGGCTTGAGCGCGCCCGGCCGTCTCATGTTTTACCCGCCTGCACCAGACAACTTACAAGACGTCTGTCCCTACCTCGGGCGATGTTTGGCATCGCTGCTCAGCTGCGCTGGCGGGCCGGGGCGAGCACGTGTATCGGCCGACGACGGTTGACTTCGAGGTGATGGCGAGCGACGCACGAACACCGACCACGAGTACAGCACCGTGACCACACCGTCCGTCTGCGGCATGAAGACTAACCCCAGCTCCGGTAATGCGAGGCCGCTACTTGCGTTCTCACGTCACTGTTCCCTTAGTGGCTCAGTTGGCCGGCCAATCCTATACGAAGCGACGTGGACGCAAATGTTTCACCGGAAGTATTTTATTAAAGTGTATTTCTGGAGCAGTCTGGAAGGGGTTTATAAACCATGGCTGGGGCCGAGTACGGGAGGAATCGGCTCCCGTCAGCGGCCATGAACACACGAATATAAGATAATTATTGTTATAGACCCCGCAAGTCGTTAGGAAAATACATTATGTCTGTTTTCATTTTTCATTACATTGGAGTAAAATTTGATGTGAGGTTTTGAAAAATAACTTTAAAAGAGATATTAACCTCACTATCGTAGCGAAAGTATTGTGGAATTTTAGATGAAAGCTCGTATTTTGGAGCGAAATTTTTTTCGTGGTGTAGATCACGAGTATTATGATCTAATGTCCATTTAAAATTATGTTGTACAAAATTTTGTATTTATGCTCAATGTAGAGTAGAAATTTTGCAATTTTTGTAAATTTAAAAAATTTATTGAAAATTTTCAATGTTTTTAGTTTTCAAAAAAATACGTTAATACATGTAACATACAAGAAAAAAAATTTATTTCTTTTCCATAGGGTGCAAATATGCCTTTTGGCAGGGTTGATATTTATTTTATGCCCAACATAACATATTTCCTAGGAAATTGGCATTTTGTCTTTTTGAGTAGTAATTTTCTCAGTAAAAAAAACAGCAGAACAAATTTTGTGAAGGTTTTGGAAAATTGCCGGCAGTTGGAGGGCGTTGACATTGCATGTGAATATCGAGATACTTAGCCCTGTTGGTCAAGGAGTGGAAAATGCGGGTTTTCTCGGGGTCACAAGCCACAACGGGCGCAGAACTATCGCGCAGGTTACAGAAGATACTGCCAACCTGACAAGACTCACCTCCCCAACGATCAACGTGATCAGGCGTGGCGCGTGGATGTACAAAACTCGATCTTCACAAGTTAATACAAGTGCCTTAGCGACCAATTTTGAAACTTGAATGTTTTAAAATCCATATCACACCAAAATAACGTGCACACGAACTTTGACACCTCACAGAGCGTCACACTAACAGTGATGTATGTAGCTGACAGTTGGGCAACATTCGACAGCAGAATTGAGCAACCATCAAACTCTGCAAGTGGGCGGCCTAAGCTTTCACCGCGTAAAATCTGAAATACTTTGTCATCAGCAAATGTAACTAAGCTTTAGAGTTTTGCCAGTCGTATAAATGTGAACCTATGTTACCAGCTGAATGCCAGTCGAGGCCAGATGAATCACAACAGCGCTCTCGACAGAGTTACTGCACGTCAGAAATATCGCAGAAAAAAATACGTTATAAACTGTTCATGGTTAAGTGAGCACTTTTGAAATCGTTATTTCAAAAATTCCACTGCCGCTACCTGCATATATTTTAACGGTCACACTTTTCAAAGTTGGTAACGATGGAGGGAAAGAAGTTCCATGTCTCAACGTTGAATTAAAACTGTTAGGTAACCACATGTGAATACTGGAATGATTTTATTTAGTTTCTGTTGTTTTAATGCACATAAGTGGAAGAATAAGCAAATGTATAAATCATTTACATTTATTGTAATTGCACATTCTCACTTGGTCGACGCGTTACTAAAGTTGCAAACGTTAATTCTACACGGGCGAAGAATACGCAATGCGTAGAGATGTATATCTTAAGCAGGACTTTTAAAACTGCTAAGTTTACAGTGAACATCCTTTAATGACATATCTTCCTCGATGTCAACAATAAAACACTATGTAAAACAAAACGCAAAATAATATATTTTGAAATATTCCTGCAGTCCGAAATTAAAATATTAAAAATGTGATCTATGTTTATGTCATGTAAACTTAGGTAGAATCAAATTCTGGGGTTTTAAGAATTCCCTCTATAACAACTGATTGTGGAAGGCGCCTGCAGATGGCAGACTGTGACTAGCCACACGACTGTTCAAAGCACGTAGTCTATGCCCCAGGCGCAGTTGTCAACTTCATGAAAACACATTTTTATTGCCATAATAAACTCGGCGGCAATTATGTGTCGGGTTATGAGCATAGCACAAGTGAGCTAACTCATGACATCACTTTAATTCCACTTCTTGTTATACCGAGTTTTGGAAGTCAATTAGTGGATTTAAATGCCGTTCATCACTGTTGGAAAAAATTTATGAGTAACAAGTTAGTTTTGTCATAATTTGTTGCATTCTTTCTTGAAAACATGCTACTTGTAGAGTTAAAGGTTTTCTCCAGTGCTTGTTATAAACATGTATACTAAACTAGGCGAATTCTACAGGACCATTACTACTTTTTGAGACGCGAAGCCTGATTCTTCAACTGTATTCTGGAAACGTGACTTTTAAATATTTTCACCTGGATTTTACTGCAGTCTAGCCAGAAAGAGAGCGCTAATTCTAGAATTCCAAGATCAACTGTCACGATGAAGTTGTGACTATAGGGGTCAAAATTTGCTTGCTCGTGCTCTAGCCGAAGGAAGACCTTCATTATGCGAGGGCAGGGGCAATAAACGCACCGTTAACTAACGAATCTGTGTCAAGTGGCCTATGATGTAACTGCACTTAAAAAACCAACCAACCAAAAATTGTTTAAGAAATGTGCACGCTAAAAATACGATTTAGAGTGAATGAAATAAAAATTAACTACTCAAAAACGTCAAATTTCTAAAAAGTTGTGTAAAACATTCACATGACTCTCAAATAACTGCTTTATTACACACGTGTATAAAACTTTGACTATGTGATAAGACAAGCCACGAATGTGTTCACTGCTAGGAAACTTAATTCTTTTTCAGATGTTATTCATGTGTAACGAAGATTTTTAGTGTAAGAACTGAAATTTAAAATACATAATCATACGGCCGGGTTTTTAAGTGACGCACAAGTAGTTTTGAGTGCTTTAAACAAGATCAATTGTGACGTTTCAACTGACACCTCATTCATAAAGCCAGCGTTCTAAGTACAGGATTTTACTGGAATTTTGTCTGCTCTCTTCGTAAGCCAGGGATTACTCAATTTTTGAAGCTAGTATAAAAATGTGCATCACAGAAATAACAGAAAAGGTTTTTAGTGTAAAATTAGTTAGGTATAAAAAGTTCTTATGCTAATGGAGTTAGATTTCTTTCAGGTGAAATATTTCGTGAAATTAGCCACCTTATTTTTCAATAAAGGCAAGCGGAGTGTTAACGTTACTTTGAAAACGCTTTATATAGTTGTCAGCAACGCGTTTTAAGATTTACAATACATGCAAAACTCGGAAAATCTTCTATTAAATGTCTTTAACGGGGTCTGTAAGGGGACTGGTAAGTAAAAAGTTTCTGTATCCAAAGAAGTAAAGTAGCATTTGGTTATGATAGAAAATATTGTATTTTTTTTTAATCGACATGGTTTAATATGCGCGGGTTGTCATGATAAAATACAATTAAAATATTCCTCAGTTCCTATACGAGATAAATTAGTGAATTGAAATAATGTTGATAACATATGTCTGTACAAGTAATGTGACTTATCGAATAGCGGATTATAACCTCAGTTATACTATTTAATAAAAGTCAGAAGCAAAATTTTTTTTAATTATCTAAAAATGAAGAAAAAAGTTTTTGCTTACCAATCTAAAATTATGGCGCTTCCTTAAGTCTCAGTGAACATAACTAACGCGGTTTTTTTCTTGCAGTCACTTCCACACTTTTGATCACACCACGTACCAGTGAAATGTTGACTTAAGCAGCCCCAGAATGCTAAAGAAATAAACCGGTTATTCCAAACAGTGTAGTTCTCTCTGAAAATTCAGTTTGGCGACTTCAGAGCCCTTAAGACAAAGAGATCCTGGGATCGAACCCCAGTAAAGCCACAGACGTATAATGCGTCCTCAGACGAAGGCATAGTGAATAGTGAGTGAAGAGATTTGGGCGGCTCTTAACATCCGAGGTCTTGAGAGCCGATGATGGTGAAGCGAGGTGATGCAGCAGCGCTGGAATGCAAGGGCGGGAGAAGCGGGAGATACCCGAGAAAACCCGCCAACCAGTGGCATCGTCCGGCACGATTCCCAAATGCGAAAATCCGGGGGTTATCCCACCGGGAATCGAGCCCGGTTTGTAAAGTTGGGAGGCGAGCAGTCTAACCACTACACTACCGCTGTCCCTGTGTAGGTGTAAGTTAGTTTGAGCTGTTTAGGGGGGGGGGGTGCATCCTTGCGCAAGTAGACATCCGGTATGAAAACGGGACAGTGAATAAACTTAACAACAACTTGGGTTTTCGTAACCAGGTCGCAGTCTGTTACTGCTTGCTGGAATCAGTGGAATTGTCTGGAGATCTCCACCTTGGCAGCGTAACACGCAGTAAATCAGCGTAAATGACCGAGAGGTCAGTAAATTTCAGCTGCTGGAACGATTAGCAGCATTGCAGCTACTGCACTGGGGCAGTTTTAGCTGTATTGCATTCGGAGCTTCAATTCGCCGTTTCAACTTTAGAGCACGGGCGCTATTGTGAAAGAAGTACGCTCTAACGGTAGCAAGTGTTAGTGTTGGAAGTCATCTTTGCTTGAAGCATACTTTCCCCGAAGTTGCTGAGAGCTCTTGGACAGTTGGACTATATAGTGCACGCCCAGCGACACAGTGACGCTTAACACACTCTATCGCATGTCGCACTTCTGCCTTGAACACACATTAAATATAGTTACTTAGTTACTGAAGGCATACTCCTGCCAGTATTTATAACACAAGAAAGCAATTACGCGGGTATTTTCAAGTGAACATTAATGTAATGGTACACAGAACTTACACAAAATAATACTTGATTTTAGGGACATATCAAATACGTTTTGTATTTTTATAAACAACTATCCCACACAAACTTTGTGTGTGTGTGAGTGTTCCGACATACAAACTAAATATTGTGACGATTCCCGGCACCATATTATGTACAAAATAATACTGATTTTTAAAACTATCTTTGAACTGAAGCAGAGTATGTAAGGTAGAACGCCAAGAAACTTGCGTTGTGCACTTAAATATTGTAAGCGGCTGTCCTCCCGCTAGAAGAAAAGGACATCGGCAATGTTTTATGAAGCTACAGCGTGGTTAGAATTTCACTAAGCTGATGGCACTGTATGGCTATTGCAGTGTGCCGTTTAGGGGTTTACAGGTGCGGTGAAAGTCGTGGAGATGGACGCGCGAGAGTAGCTTTAATATCACTAACGCTAAAGTCACTATTGCTAAAATGTAAAATCATCAGCGCTAAAGCTACCAGCGGTAAAGAGACTGGCGCTAAAGTCCGTATTCCTAAAACATTAGTAGGGTTAGTGACTCCAGGGCTACTGACTACGGGAAGTGAGGGGTAGCGGCGGAAAGCGCCACTGGAACAGTAATATCTCAGGGGCGGCGACAGCAACAAAGACAGCGCTCGGAACAGAAGGTAATTCCGCGGCGCAGCTTCACCTCCAAGTTATTATTATTCCTGCGGGAAGAAAGGCCTCGCCTCAGAATATTCTTTACCCCACGTGTTTCACTCAAGACAGTGCGGTCGCCGTGGGGGTTCATTATGCCGGGGTGGTAGGACGTGGAGCATGGGTGTGCAATCTCGCCATTAGAGGCTGTTGGGGTAACTACCCCTGTGGTGAGGTCGAAGGCGTACTGCGGGAGAAACACACCCCCCGCGATGCGCTGTGTTAGCTCGCATTGCCTCTGTGCTCTGTTCCCACGGGACTCCACACGTCTACCCGCCCTCACCATACTCCACGACTGCCCCCAACATACACACCTCATTGGCCAATACAACTGTCAAAGTCACGAAGTTATCGGTGATGAACCTGTTTGTTCACACGTGAATTTAAAAAAACCAAGTCCTTTTTACAAGTACGTGCCTACTTGAATGAAGTGAAGTAGAGAGACTTGGCTGGATCTTAACATCGAGGTCATGAGAGCCGACGAGGGTAAAGAGAGGTGAGTATGGAGCACCACTGGAATGCAATGGCAGGGGAAACGGGAGATGCCGAGAAAACCCGCCGACCAGCAGTATTCTTGTTGTATTAAAACTAGGTTAGAGAAAGTGCACTAATACCTCAAAACACCTGCCAAAGAATGCTGTAACCCCATATTATATCTACGTTGTTCTTGGTAGCGATACTGGCAGGAAAGCAGCCCAATGTTGGAACACGGAGTGTCTACTGCGCAGCTCGCGTGAACACTCTACATGACGTAAATTTAGGACACGATGTTAAACGCACGGACTACTGGGTTGTATTCGTTTTCAGCTCATTCAAATTTTTTCTGCAATATTCAATCAGCCATTAGGCTACCCTGCATTATAAACACAAAGATAAAATATTTGTATGTAATTGTAACTCAACAGCTGATAAAACTTGTATGTATGCTTCTTATCACTACACGTAAAAGCTGATAACATACAAAAATTTCCGTTTTTCAAAACACGTTGTAACCTGTTGGTTAAGTTAGGAAGAGAGAGAGAGAGAGAGAGAGAGAGAAAGAGAGATCCTCAACCACAGTACTACATCGAGGAAAATAATAAAACATAAAATTAAATTTTTATCCATGAGAACAGCATCGGANGCTACCCTGCATTATAAACACAAAGATAAAATATTTGTATGTAATTGTAACTCAACAGCTGATAAAACTTGTATGTATGCTTCTTATCACTACACGTAAAAGCTGATAACATACAAAAATTTCCGTTTTTCAAAACACGTTGTAACCTGTTGGTTAAGTTAGGAAGAGAGAGAGAGAGAGAGAGAGAGAGAGAGAGAGAAAGAGAGATCCTCAACCACAGTACTACATTGAGGAAAATAATAAAACATCAAATTAAATTTTTATCCATGAGAACAGCATCGGACAGTTTCCCTCACGTCAATGTCAACATTTTAAAGCGGTGGGCGAATACAGACAGGACAGAAAGAATACATTAAGCAAGATTTTATAAAGTGTACGATTGAACACTGAATTGACTAGAGAGTAGTTGTTACCGCGTTTCACGATGAGCGACTGCAGACTATCGCTTAGCCAGTAGCAGTAAGTCTTGATGGTGTGTAACAAGTGTTGTGAGCTAGCTGCTGTGTTGTCGGCAGAAGAGGCAGCTAGCTGTCTGTACCAAGGGCTCGTGGAGGTCGGGCCACAGTGCAGCCAACTGTGGTTCCTGCCGGCCAGCAGGGACATTACATCCACCACTGTCAAGGTTGGCAGGCAGCCGCGTGAAGGCAGCTCTGGTTCTCTCATCCCGCCATCTTGCAATACGCACTACGCTTGCTTGCGGAACTGACACATTACTGAACCTCTGTCGTTCTACTAAACTCCCATCTTTATGTAAGAAATTAGCCATTATGCTTGCATATGTGTGTTTATAGTTTGTTATCAATGACTATGCAAACCGGAAAAAATGAAATGTATTACTAACATTTAGATATCAAAGAATACAAATCTGGATACAAGCAACTTAGTCGTCGAAAACTTACAAAAGCGTGGTCTTCGGGTTTGCGCCGTTATGCAGTGTGACGTTAATTTAGCCACTACTGAATACATTTTTTTCCTGCCATTTTTTGGTATCCACGTGTATATACGTTATTTTCGATAATAAGGGTAGTGAAAATATTTTTAACGAACCAATGTAGCTATAATAAGTTTAGTACGATATAAGCCGAACTATCCCCAGACTAGTCAATAATAATTTCTCACTGTTTTGTTTGGAAATAATTTCTCCCTTTTTTACTGTGACTTTTTCCCATATTTTTCTCCTATTTTTCTTTTGTGCACTTAATCAACGGATAAGGCAAGATTAAATTCTGAACGTAGTTTCATTACACCAGTAAACTAATCTTCATAATCGTGATATGCTAACTTCACTGAACGCTAAAAATATACTTACTCTGAGCTGGTTTCTCTTCACCCCCAAACACACTCAATCAGTCAATCATTGCAGCTCCATTTACGAATACAATGATAAATGAAACCACTCATCCCTTCTTCACTACGGTTAATTACTGTTCCTAGAGATATGCTCGTAACTCTACGCCCCGTGCTGGGGACGTTTGGCAGNAATACATTTTTTTCCTGCCATTTTTTGGTATCCACGTGTATATACGTTATTTTCGATAATAAGGGTAGTGAAAATATTTTTAACGAACCAATGTAGCTATAATAAGTTTAGTACGATATAAGCCGAACTATCCCCAGACTAGTCAATAATAATTTCTCACTGTTTTGTTTGGAAATAATTTCTTCCTTTTTTACTGTGACTTTTTCCCATATTTTTCTCCTATTTTTCTTTTGTGCACTTAATCAACGGATAAGGCAAGATTAAATTCTGAACGTAGTTTCATTACACCAGTAAACTAATCTTCATAATCGTGATATGCTAACTTCACTGAACGCTAAAAATATACTTACTCTGAGCTGGTTTCTCTTCACCCCCAAACACACTCAATCAGTCAATCATTGCAGCTCCATTGACGAATACAATGATAAATGAAACCACTCATCCCTTCTTCACTACGGTTAATTACTGTTCCTAGAGATATGCTCGTTACTCTACGGCCCGTGCTGGGGACGTTTGGCAGAACAATAAATTCAACTGAAGCATCTGTCTCTTCGGCGTGTTTAAAATATTAAACACGTTGAGCAGGCAATGCGCGGATTTTTTTCCCACGTTTTAATCCCTCAACATATTATCCCGAGCACACTTGTTCGCGTCTGGCATGTTGGAGATGGGCGATGATGATCGCAGCTGTGCAAGTTCTCAAGCTAACGCCAGTACAGACATCGCCTTTCTCAGGGCCATTCTATAGCTTATTACCGACATAATAACAATTTTAAAATTGGTTGCTTGTTAAGCCATGTATCAACTGAAACACTTTCTACACGTTCCAAACTGTCAGTTGTAGAAATAAGTTCGTAAGTAATCCTATTTGTCAGACCAAAAATTACTTGTTTGTTGCAGCGGCTGAAACCAAACATATTAATGCGTACGTTAAGGGGTTTGAATGTTCTGTACGCTGTGTAGAGTAAGCGGGTCTGTATCTCACCAGAGTCCTCTGGACCACTCAGGTTTGCAGCCTCCGAAGCGCATCTCAATTAATTTCGATACCGCAGATAAAGTCACTCTCTTCAGCCATCTGTGCCATTTGTTCTTTCCCCGCTTTCTTCCGTATTTAATATCCATCATGGCAGAATACGCTTCTATGAAGCTTAAATTTAAGGTAGCTTATTTAAACTGCAAATTTCCTCCTAGTTATCGCTATAAGTTAGCATGCATTTTCACGTCTGGGAGTTTGTTACAAAGTTTACAACTTCTAAGCTCAAGCGGCCCACATACTTTGAGCTTCTTTTCCCGCGTATGAGGCGGAGAATCGCGGGAGCGATAAGGGCGACACTGCCACGCGCGTCAAGTGCGTCGTCGCCGCTAAGCGCAGGGATCTGGACTGGCGTGCAGTCGTCTGTCGTACCGGGCTGACACTGTTTTATTAGTGGGAAGTCTGTAGTAAAGTTCAATACAGGCCCTTATCGTAGTTTCGCACGTATTCTAGTAGTATGTCTTAAGATGCAGCATTAGGAACAGGCCGTCTTTAACGATGGTGGAGTGTTCCAAAATAATATTTATAACATGCGCAATAACTTTAAAGTACCATTCCATCCTCGTCTGGGGAATGTTTTATCTTGTTAGATAAACATAGTGAAGACAAATGTAATAACTGTATAGAGAACCCCGTGTTTCGAACATGCAGCAACGCTTTTGGGCAAGGGGGGCGGGCCTCTTACAAACAGGTGTTAGCTTACTGTAGATATCACATCCGGAGACTAAACACTTGACTTGCATTCTGGCAGATCATTCTTTATGTATAACTCCATTACACACGTCACGCCTTTGTTATAAAGCTAGGATGATGCCAGAGCTTAAGGAAGGGTTCCCTTTGCTTGTTCCAATATTCATGGATTCACGCATCGGTGGATGTCCGGACTTCAGCCGAGTGGAACTCCCGGATGGATGAGTTTCCGAACCACCGGCTGTGCTAAATATGTGCACGGATGACCCTGCAGAAACATTACGTGTCCCGTAGGAGACTGGATATTCTCGTTCGGACCGCAAACACGCTCTTCTGGTAGCACATTCTTACGCTTATTTATTAAAACAGTTTGCGAATTTTATCGACCAAAATATAAATTGCGAATTTAACTTATCAGGTAAATGCGAGAGAAGCGAAAAAAAAAATCACGGGCTGTTCTCATTCAGTCATGAGTTATAATTCTGGTTGCAAGAACAACGGGAATTGAGTTTGAATACTCACACGTCGGTGTACTTATTCAACGTAGAAGATAGCTTAATGCTCATTTCGTTCCAATGGTCGCTGAAGTTGTTGAGACTCCCTTTCAGTTTCCACGCTCCTGAATCAACTGAAGTACTGTAATTCCTGACGATCGCCTACAACTCAGCAGGTTAAGAGCATTCCATTCAGGCTGAGAAGCTTCAAATTTGAATGGAATTCTCTTAACCTGCAATTTTCATACAATAAATATAATCGGGTAAAAATTTCTCATTTTCTGTTATGTTGTAAACTTACTGGATAATAAACTTTGTTGTTCGCATTAAATGTAGAAATATGTGCGCATGCTGTAAAACTGAATTTTGCGTAACATCGTATTAAACAATTATTACTTTATTAAATTGTGACAGCTTAAGAAAAAAATTATTTTTGAGGATAACTATATTTNTGTAAAACTGAATTTTGCGTAACATCGTATTAAACAATTATTACTTTATTAAATTGTGACAGCTTAAGAAAAAAATTCTTTTTGAGGATAACTATATTGATTTAACCTTAAATTCGTAACATTAACACGGTAGAAGTACGTCCATAAGGTTCGAAGATGTTGCAGCCACGGTCTGAAGTACGTGAAAATCAATATAAACGTTCGCTCAAGACTAAAAACTTTCTTTTTTAAATTTTCTGATATACAAATTTGGAAAAGTCTTGTTTAGTAGATGACGCCAAACAATCGACCTATTAATAATGCATCATCGTTCGCAAGTAAGCATTTGGCAATTGCAGAAATGTTATGACGAAGCAGTGGCAAGATTTCGGGCAAGTGTTTCGATTCCGAATCACATTTTTTGCGAGTTGAATGGCGATGTTTGAGTTCACCTGTTACGGCACTCGTTCCGCTAGAGGAGAGGTTTCGCAAAAAAAAAGCTTTTCAGGCAGATGTGAAGTTCATGCACGTGTTACAATGCGCGGCCCATCAAGAGAACAGCGGAAACGCATTTGAACTGCCAGGCGAGCATGCAAGTCGCTGTCAGGCTTATAGTGCCTGCATTTCCCCCACCAAAACAAGAACTCTAATTCCAATACTTCTACACACTAAACTCTAAACAGTTAAAACTGCTCGAAAATTGTGAATTCAATAGCAGATGTTTTAAGGCAGCTCCACTTGAATCTGTACAATTCTAATGATCATTTTAGTATCTGGCATTCACTAATTAAACNGATGTTTTAAGGCAGCTCCACTTGAATCTGTACAATTCTAATGATCATTTTAGTATCTGGCATTCACTAATTAAACAGTCTTTTATAATGAGCCTAATGAATTTTACTGGCTTGGCAGTAAATCCCCAGTATACAGTATACAGTGCATTCCGATTATTTGCCGGTAGATAACTTATCATTAATTAAAGATTTTAGTAAAATAATTCTGCTGATTGAAATCACCGATTCAGATTTAGAGTGTACAACCTCAGACAACATCGATTTAAAGATAAAAATTGTTGCCACTGCTTAAATTGAATTCGATTGCTCCAAGTTACCGAATGTGTGTGCATTAAATTGTCCATCCGGAATTACAGAATANCTGCTTAAATTGAATTCGATTGCTCCAAGTTACCGAATGTGTGTGCATTAAATTGTCCATCCGGAATTACAGAATAGATAAATTTACTTTGATTATAATTTAACTAATTTTAAAAAAGGGGTGGATACGGTGTTTGAATAACTACTTATTTGTGGTGTTGTCCTGCAGAATTAATCTGAATCAGTGNTAAAAAAGGGGTGGATACGGTGTTTGAATAACTACTTATTTGTGGTGTTGTCCTGCAGAATTAATCTGAATCAGTGATTTATATAAGCGTTATTATTCTTGCAGCGGAATGCGCTGAGGTTTCGGTGCCAGGGCCAAAGTGACTTACTTGTAATCGGTGGAAATTATAACAAATAACCGAATATCAGAAACTAATATAATCAGTAGGATTTGGCTGATTTAAATGGAGTAGTTTTAAAATATATGGTGTCAAAATCGCTTATATGGAGCAGTTTTAAATAATTATATTTTAGAGCGCGTATTTTTTGTTACTAACTATGTACAGGTTGTGCAAGTACTCCTACACATGCACGTAAATATGTAAAAAAAAAATTAAAATTATTAAAATATTAAATGTGTGTAATAAACTCTTAATGAAACATTTGTGAATATTTTCTACGGGAATTATTAAGCTAACCTACGTTGCCACCCTGTCAATCTTAAAAGGTAAATTTAATTCATAAAATTACTTCATGAATACACTGTTAAAAAACAAGACGATGTTTCAAATTACGAGCAGTGACTAACCTTATGTTCTCCGTACGACGTAATTTTGTGGACAAATGTAAACACATAATAACGTCGAATATAGTTTCCACTCACCTGAAAAAAAAGAGAAAACGCTATTA
Source organism: Clitarchus hookeri (assembly GCA_002778355.1). Classification (NCBI taxonomy): domain Eukaryota; kingdom Metazoa; phylum Arthropoda; class Insecta; order Phasmatodea; family Phasmatidae; genus Clitarchus; species Clitarchus hookeri. The sequence continues at coordinate 132,116 of NQII01002692.1, read as the reverse complement.
GCGATATAATAAACTTTGTTATGCCAAAATATCTTATCTTATAAAAAACCACAAGTTGCATTAATTCTGCACATTTACAACAGCGACAAACTTATTTACTAGGCTTACTTAAGCCGCTAATTTCATTACTTATATCTAGGTGGGGACGATTTGCTTACCAAATAAACTAAAAGTTACATCTAAAATAAAAGCACAGTTCTGGAGAACTCCCTGGTATCCTAGGAGCACACCGACGCAACCCAATAAATATCCGAAATACAGGCACCTCACAAACACGTCTGATGCCATTCCTTGCTAGAAACGAAATTCTGATCCTGTTATTCCACCTAAAACGTAAGAGAAAGTTATAGCAAAACATATGAAAAATTTAAGAAAAAACACCCATTTAACGTAGAAAACTGAAGACAGTTTAACTAATTGCAAGGCGCTAAGTTGGTAAGTTGGAGGTTGCAGTACATATTACACTATGCGATATTTCAGTTATATTGCCACGGCCATGGTTATAGGTTGGATTGGAAACCATTCCCAAAACAGAATAACATTCAGAACTATTAACATACACTCGAAATCAAAACTATAAGTATCATAGGAAACATAAATTAACAGTATTATTTTCAACACTCTTGGACGATTTCAGGAATAATTTTAAAACAGAAATTAAGAGACCATTTAAAAGAAATTAATATTTGAGTCTTTGTCTTTTTATTTTGGAACAAACCTTTCTTAAACCAGTTNTAAGAGACCATTTAAAAGAAATTAATATTTGAGTCTTTGTCTTTTTATTTTGGAACAAACCTTTCTTAAACCAGTTCCCAAGGATCCTTGAAACCCTTTTACATGTAAAAAAATATTAGTAGTTAATAATTTACAAAATAAGTATAATCATTATGAGTCTGGCGCAACGGGATCCGGGAAAGGAAAAAGGAACAGGCCTGCCGCCATGTTGTGACGTCACCCAACCACCATATTGGATCTGGGTGACCTCAACCTTTACCAATGGCCTTGACCTTGATCCGTGCCTTTTTACAGCAATGTTTATAATAATTGCTCAAAATTGCTACCAACGACAGTAATGCAAGCTTGGTAGCGTCGGTGGAGTGATGCTGATGCTGATGCAGCAGGTCACTGGCGCACCGTTTGACTGCCCTCAACTATCGCCACCATTGTCAGCCAATCACGCCATATGTAGAGGTCGCCAAGCATGCGTGACTGTTGGTGGATGCATTTACAGCAACTGTTTGAACATTTTCTGTACGGAATAACTCGTTAAGTATGCTTCTAATGAACATTTTATGTTTCCGTTAATGTGTTATGTTTTTGTGTTTGTGCCTCAACGCGTCACTTCATATATTCCTATACAATAATTGTTTGTTTTAGTGAGCTGTACCACCCCTCAATGTATGTCCCATGATTTTAGAATCACTCTGTATACAGTTACTAACATATTTCATTAGTGAAATTTAAGCCTTTTTATACTTCCATTCAACAATACATTTTATGTAATTCCTTGATTGCATTACCATGCAGTTATATCTTTAACCGTTTCTTCCAGAAAAGTTCTTCGCTCAGCTTGAAAACATGGTTACACTTAAAACATACAACTGACTCCTGCCACACCAACCCTTCACAATCAGCATCACACATACCGCAATCAGCATCACCGAGAATATTGGATTTCCATCTTAATACACGCATGTTCCAGAGCCATTTGAAAGTCTCAACGTAAGCGTGTATCTGTCCCGAGAAAACACATTTTTAATAGTGCATTGAAATCTCAAGTAAATGCGGTTTCCTCGCCGTTTCCAAACTTTCCCTCCTGAACGACATTCGTCACTTCGCACAACTAAGTCCGAACTAATCTCCGGAGAAGTTAGTTTCGCACCGATACTTTAGCATCTCCTTTAGTGTGGCAGTNACTTTCCCTCCTGAACGACATTCGTCACTTCGCACAACTAAGTCCGAACTAATCTCCGGAGAAGTTAGTTTCGCACCAATACTTTAGCATCTTCTTTAGTGTGGCAGCTGGTTGGAGCAGTCAAGTTGTGGAGACGTCCCTGCTTATCTCTCCACTCGTGTTTATACAACCCTGAACACTCTACCAGTGAACCACGCGCCTAGAGTTACTTGTAACTTGGAACGAGAAGGAACAAGNGTTGGTTGGAGCAGTCAAGTTGTGGAGACGTCCCTGCTTATCTCTCCACTCGTGTTTATACAACCCTGAACACTTTACCAGTGAACCACGCGCCTAGAGTTACTTGTAACTTGGAACGAGAAGGAACAAGGCTAATAGAGAACCGTCCAGTGCATTACATTGCACGCAGACAATCATAGCTGCAGTTTCATGCTGTTTTCGCCTACTGATCTTGAGTAACGCAACCCGCACTGCATTCCTGCTTTGCAAGTTACGGTGCAATTAGCCGATGCATCCTCCGTGATAAATATCCAGCGCACTTACAGTATAGCATGTTCGTAACAAGATTCTTTTATACCTCACAATATCCTGCTAAAGTTCAGATGATAGAAAATAGAGTACGCCATAATACTTACTAAACTAATGGATACAGAATAACATGTGAATTGGGCACTTCGTTAGAATTTTGGAGTTTGTGTATTGTTTTTGCCATGATGTTAATGACAACTTTATAAGAATACAGAATAATTTGAAACACAACATTCATTATTTTTAGCTTAAAAAAGGATTTTGACATAAAAATCGCGCAAGTTTCAAGAAGTCATTTTAACACGTTTGGTTTCAGTGAAGTATTTCTTAAAGCACGCAAGTGTCAAGCTACCATTTCTTTGAAATTAAACGCTTGTTTGAACTGCTGTAAGTGTTTAACTTCTGATTATTTTGACATTAATTTTTATCTCAAAATTTAAAACTGAAATACAGGCGATTCACTTAACAAATTGCATTCTGGTGACATGGACAAATATTTTGAGCAGTATTATAACTTAATAATTTTATTCATTTCAAGATTTAAACTAAAAAATTGCATAAATTAAAACCCCATATAATTACTTTAATTCGTTTTTGAAATTTTATTTTCCGTCATTGCCATACTTTTCTCGACACTATTACTTTACATCACAACGAACAAGTGTGGAATACACTAGAATTGTAGAAAATAATTTCCTTCTATTGAACGTCCTTGACTGATGACCGCACCATATTACCGCGTAGTATGGAGTCAATATGTGAAGCGTTTGCTTATAAAAATATAACATTTTGAACTGAAAATTGTACACATGCTTTAATACCATCCTTAGCAATTTCTCCTCCTGAATAACAAACACAACTTAGATAACGGGGGTACAACAGTCCATAATTGGTGCTCATAAGCAGACACCGCTAACAGGTACTGAAAGAAAAGTGCGGGGAATACTTTTTGCTGATAGCTGGGACCACGTGTTTCCCGCGGAAAGATTACCTCGTGGGCTAGACTTCAATAACTTACGTGAATTATTGTGACTTTGCTTGTTGTTGTTGGCCACGTAGTGTCTCTGTGACGAGGCAGTTTCTCCCCTGACTGCGCCAATCATAATTAAGTTACTCCGGTGTTGAACACTCGTGATTTGCGGGCCAACACCTGAGACACGTGACAGTTGAAAAACATCCAATCAGGAGAAGGTATCTGAACTACGGTGTTTTGGAATACAAATGGTCGTGGAATATTTCCTCGAAATACGGGCGGCTCTTCTGATAGCGGTGCGTACGATTTGATCAAGGAAGGTTGACGAAGGAAGGTTGACGAAGGAAGGTTGGCAAAGGAATGTTGATGAAGAAAGGTTGGCGAAGGAAGGTTGATGAAGTAAGGTTGGTGAAGGAAGGTAGACAAAGGAATGTTGATGAAGGAAGGTTGGTGAAGGAAGGATGATGAAGTAAGGTTGGCGAAGGAAGGATGACGAAGGATGGTTTATGAAGGAAGGTTGGTGAAGGAAGGTTGATGAAGGAAGGTTGGCGAAGGAAGGTTGACGAAGGAAGGTTGGCGAAGTAAGGTTGGCGAAGGAAGGTTTATGAGGGAAGGTTTACGAAGGAAAGCTGATGAAGGAATGTTGAAGTACGCGCACAGACAGACTGCTTTGTACGTCGTAGTGCGCTAAGGGGTGCAGCGACTGCGGAAACAGAACGTAATAGCTGATGCAGGAGGATCCCGCTTAGATAGCAGCGCCAGATAACATGACGCATGGCGCAAGAATAAAAAAGAAATTAAGAGCTGGTTTTAAACAGCTGGAGTAGTGGGAGGCAGTTAACAAATCCTGAAGCTTATTCTGCTCCACGATAATGTTCGCGCTCAACTGCTGGAAGTGTGTCTCGAGTGATTTAAGCTCGGTTTCTCAGTTTCCTACTCGCTTTCCTGCAGGCGACGAACAGAGGCNGAACAGAAAGAAAGACAATATAATTCCTGCACTCCGAATAATCAGATCAGCTAATTTTTCTAAATATCCACTAGTAATTAACGTTGCAAGTGCACGGTATTGCAAAAATCAGCCGGTGATACAATGTCTGTTAACCAGACCAACTTTTTTTTTCGAAAAGTTTTCATTTGAGAAAAAATTTCAAAACTTTCCAGTTTAACATTATTTTTTTACAGAAAGGTAACGATCGGGTTTAAAAATTCTATTAGTAAGAACATTAAAAATTTTCATTCAGTTTGGAACAACGCTATTTCAGGATATCCGGTTAGCTTAGTTTAAATCCTTTTTGTACATACCGTTACCAGCGCGAGAACAAAAGTTGCAGGTGCTTTCTTAAGGCTGTAAAAATTTGTAATAATTTTAAACATTATTTCGATGTAAAATTACATTTAATGTAAAATGTCATTTGGTGCTGATATGCTTTGTGCTAACATGTACGTCATTACTCTGTCTGGGGAAGTTTGACGGGAAAGGAGAAGAAGAAGAGAATAACATTTAAAGTAAGTTTAATAAACGATGGCAATTACCTACAGCGAGACAAGAAATCAATAGTGGGCAATAATTTTGTTAGATGTGACAAAAGACACTCTGTTGCTAGGTTCATGGAATGAAATTTTCTTTTCAGATAATTTTGAGGGATACGTAACGAGAAAAACCGAAACAACTGTCCAAAAGGAGTTGGAGGTAGAGACCTGAAAAATTCGCGGATTCATTTCGGGACAAGCTAGAATTCAAAACACTTGTNCGAGACAAGAAATCAATAGTGGGCAATAATTTTGTTAGATGTGACAAAAGACACTCTGTTGCTAGGTTCATGGAATTAAATTTTCTTTTCAGATAATTTTGAGGGATACGTAACGAGAAAAACCGAAACAACTGTGCAAAAGGAGTTGGAGGTAGAGACCTGAAAAATTCGCGGATTCATTTCGGGACAAGCTAGAATTCAAAACACTTGTNCCAAAAGGAGTTGGAGGTAGAGACCTGAAAAATTCGCGGATTCATTTCGGGACAAGCTAGAATTCAAAACACTTGTGCTAATAAAATTTCAACGCGGTGTTTGACACCTCCTGGAGAAGGCTGAACCAATCTTCGCCTTCCGCTGTGACGGTAGACAACCAATGTGCAGTTGATGTCGGCATATCTGTACATAGGACTATAGAGTCTAGCCTGCAGGTCATTGAACTCGCGAATTTTTCAGGTCTCTAGTTGGAGGTGTGGTGCAGGACATATGCGAGAACGAAGGGTAAAAATTATTTTGACGTGCGCGTTTTCAGTGTCCGCCCAGTTACAAAAGTCCGTATAGTACGGACATTTCTTACGGAAATGTAAAGCTAATGTACTTAAACGCGATCCATAACCACGAGTAACGAACCTGAGCTCCGCAAATGCATAAAACAGAACATCTTTGTATTTTCTGTGAATTCGAGTTTCGAGAACGAACAATGTCGAGTCTGCAAGAAGCTTTCTTCGCCACTGTAACGAAAATATATTTTATGTCGCAGTTAGGTTATCCACGCCTCTTTAGACCTGTTCTTCCAAACTTCAAGAAGTAGCATCGAGCGTCTGAACCAGTTAGCAACATTTAAAATACATTAGCATTAATATAAACTAAAAACGACTGTCACGTTTATAGAAATAACATAGTTATACCTTACATTGCCACAAGAAGTTCTTAGATGAGAGGTAAAACAGTAACGTACTCCAAGATTTTAGATTCGTGTTAAAATTTCGTCCCAGAATAAAATGTTTCGACCTTCTAATAAGTATTTTTTTGTACACAGGAAAATATCCGCATACGGAAATTACTTTTCTTCGCGAACAATTTTCTACCGGAAGTACAGAAGAACTAAGTAGCAAATTTACAGAAAGTTTTCGAGAATTCTCGTTAAGTTCTGCGAAACGAACGGCAGGTCCGTTCTTGAAAAATCAACGTGTCTGTAAATTTACGAAGAGTGCTGGACAAACATTTCCTAACAGTTTCTAGCTGAAATTCTTTCATCCCCCTTAGTTATACACATAATGCTGTAGGCGTTGCAACATACAATATTTTTGTTCGGAACTGTCCTGCTATATGCAAGACGCTCCTCCACATATCGGAAGCAGCAATATTGTGTCGGCGCTTCATGTTACTACAGCAGCTGTCTACGAGATTTACTTCACTTTCAGTTTACGGTGAGTGAAGATATTTGTGCGGCTCTTAACCTCGAGGTCTTCAGAGCCGACGAAGATGAAGCGAGGTGAGTACGGAGCAGCGCCGGGATGAAAGGGCGGGGGAAACCGGGAAATTCCGGAGAAAATCCCGGCATCGTCCGGGAGCGACCCCGCCGGGAAGTTAAAACGGTTCGCCTTGGTGGGAGGCGAGTACTCTAACCACTACACCACCGCGGCCCCTTCAGTTGGTGCCGTGTGCGACCACGCGCATGGGGCACACACATAAGCTACGAGCAAGCGAGAGGAAGGAACACGGAGGAGGTGTGAGGAGAGGCAATAAAGGACATGGGGAGGAGGTNATAAGCTACGAGCAAGCGAGAGGAAGGAACACGGAGGAGGTGTGAGGAGAGGCAATAAAGGACATGGGGAGGAGGTGTGAGGAGAGGCAATAAAGGACATGGGGAGGAGGTCAATAACAGCGGAGCGAGGGGAAACGTGGGCGNGGAGGAGGTGTGAGGAGAGGCAATAAAGGACATGGGGAGGAGGTCAATAACAGCGGAGCGAGGGGAAACGTGGGCGGTAATTCCCGCCGCGATAACATTATAATACGCGGCGGACGTCCAAGCAGAGTCCTGGAGGCGGTAATTGTTGACTCGCCCCGCCGCCCCTCCCCCCGCCAACACCGTGCGTTGTTTACCTTATGCTGGGCGGCTCTTGCATCTCGCCCCGCAGGCCGGCGCCGCGTTACAAACCTCACTCCGAGAGTACACTCATGTCCGCGGTCAACTGCGCACTTCTCAAAGCCCTGATTAAGATTTATTCATCTGGACGTTGTGTATTATTCCGCTGTATGTAAAATGAACATTGCCATGCGCCTCGCCACTTAAGTCATGAGTAGTTCAAGTGAAACTGTTCAATTATTAAGAAAAGTAAAAAGTTCACAAATATGCTTATTTTTAAACTTCGATGCAATACAAAAAACCGGCAACGAAATAATTTGTTTAAGTGATCACATATGGTAACCTAACACTTTTGATTTGACGTTAAGACATGAAACTACGTTCCCTCCGTCGTTACAAGCTTTACTGCGCGTTTGCCAGTCAGTGTGCCAGTCAGTGTGCCAGTCAGTATGCCAGTAAGTGTGCCAGTAAGTGTGCCAGTCAGTGTGCCAGTACGTGTGCCAGTCAGTGTACCAGCCAGTGTGCCAGTCAGTGCACCAGTCAGTGTGCCAGTACGTGTGCTCGTTGAAATACATGCATGTAGGATCAGTGACACTTTTCAAATGTTCATTTAAAAAATGTTAAATTAACCGTGGACCTCCTATACCTATGGTTCACTAAAGATGACGCAGATTATTTTCAGTCTTGTGAGCATGTCGCCGACGATTTCTCAAATATTGCCGTAAATAACTGTCAAATGCACGTGTTTCCACAATGAGAAGAAGGGCTTATAAATAATTTTCTTTGCCGTTTATTTTCGTTTGGAGTAGCTGCCATGGCCGCACCTCCAGCAGACATCAGAGAGCTGTGAGGAAACGCCATGCCATAACAAATCGCTGTGTGATGAGTAGAGACCTGGAAAATTCGCGTTTTCATTTCGGGACAAGATAAAATTCAAAACCCCGTACGTTTGTATTGCTAATGCTATTAGTCTACCCATTAAATTACACATCCTGAACAAATCCGAGCCTATAATAAATACACAGTAAAATGCAGATCGAATCACCATCTTCCGCTAATACAAAAAGCAACTAATGAAGAGTGATATATGCATGATTTTGCATAGAGTAAAGCCTACAGGTCATTGAACTGGCGAATTGTGATGAGCTGCACAGCTTGCCTGCCTTGCTGTGGGCAGCTATGTAAGTGGTTGGCCGTACTTGACCGAGTGTAGAATGGGCCAGCCCTGCGGGCGTATTCACCCCCAGCGAGTGTTGAAAGTTATTGTTGGAAGTTATTCCAGTGCAGTCTCTTGTACCGTAAACTTTATATTCGCACGCCTGTAAAATTATGTCCCTGACCAATCAAGTGTTGGAACGCCGTTCGCCAGTCAGCGCTTGGTAACCTACTCGCCAACCGGCAGCACAGCCAATAGGAAACCTTTCGCACTTTGCAGTAGCCTATCGTAATGAAGGCTCGTCGCTAGAGCTTCACGCAGCCATAAACGTTTCAAGCAACAACTGTTCTACGTGATATTTTTTAATAAATACTGGTACGGTAAGAAATATTAACAATTTTTTTACTTAATATTAATAACTACATTTGACCAAAATAATAAATAATATATGTAAAGTTAAAATTCTTGAAGTAGCAGTATTTCCTGAGAAAGTTAGGTTCAATTTTTTTTTGTTTGAAACGCCTCTCTTCAAAACTGATGCGCTGAGAAAGAATTAATTTTACATTGGTTTCCCATCTAAACCCCGTGGCTGCAGGCNGCTCTCTTCAAAACTGATGCGCTGAGAAAGAATTAATTTTACATTGGTTTCCCATCTAAACCCCGTGGCTGCAGGCCAAGTAGACCCCGTTCTCATAAATTCCTGTACATCCACGGAGAATTTTTTTACATATATGTGTGCTACAGTTAATATACGGAAGTTCGATCTGATATTGACGGAAAGCTGATCTGAGCTCCGTAATTACAAAATACTCCGTATTTCCTACAGCTTCGGGTTTCGGAAACGAACACTGCCATGTCTACACGAAGCTTTCTTCTGCGCTGTAACCAGAAAAATACCATTTCTGCGCAGTTAATATGTCGACGCCACTTGACTTATCACTTCAAGCACAACGTGTTTTATATCGCACACCTGTAACTATTAATGAAACGGAATTACACTTAAGGATTGCTGGTCACTAACAAATGAACGTGTACGTCGCTATCATATATATATATATATAACATTTTTATAACATACATTTTGGAAAGAATGTCGTCAATGAGAGCTAAGAGTGAACGACTCAAAATCTCGCTACATAAAAAATGATATATTTATTATTTTTAATTTTCATGTCGTATTAGCGAAACGCCCTTAAAAATGTAAGACAATCCTTGGTAATTTATTTTTTCTCNTATTTTTAATTTTCATGTCGTATTAGCGAAACGCCCTTAAAAATGTAAGACAATCCTTGGTAATTTATTTTTTCTCCAACCGGAATAACAGAAAACTACATAGGAAATTTGCGGGGAGTTATCTTAACTCATTGGAAGTTCTGTGAAGTTGATGTCAAGTCAGTTATTACAAAACCGATGTGTCCGTAATTTCACGAGGAGTTCTGAATTTTTTTTTACCAGCACTTTCCTATAAAATGTAGGACAGAAAAACATATATAATCCATTCACGGTTTGATCCAACTTTTCTGAAGTCCTGATCAAGTTATACTTCCAGCGTATTTCTCCGCCTCATGCAAACAAAGCTTAACCTTGTCTAGAAAATTACACCTTAAGGACAACGCACTGCATTCGTGCGCACTCAGTGTAATAATGTTTTGCACTAGAACCGTTTCTTACTAGGCATTACCAACACGCCTATTTTCTCGCTGTTTTAATTTTTATTGATTATAAATTAAATGTGTATAATTTGTTGATAAAATATAAATAATAGTTAAATTTAACGACAAATAAAGTACCTTTATGTTGAAAGAAATATAACCGCTTGTAATACATGGTATATTATGGGAAACAAGCAAACACGTCATACATGGGGTGATTTTTCATATGTTTGATTAAGAAATTGTGAAGAAACCGTGATTGGGCCTGAGAGGCGATGGTTGTAAGGCGCCCGGCGTGGTAGTTGGTCCGTTGTTGCTCGCAGAGTGGCGGGGTCATCTCGCCGCGGCAGGCTGCGCGCGCATGTGTCTGGAACGTGCCAGAAGCCCCATTGTCTAGCACGCACACCTCGGGCACACTTCTTCCCACACCTACTTGTCGGCACGCGCTGCCGCGCACGCGCCCACTACACACATTACCATCACAATCTGCTTGTTTATGTCGTGCCGCAGAGTGATTGACAATACAGATGCGAAACTGCCGCCTACTCCAGCGGCACACGGTGGTGTAGTGGTCAGACTACTCGCCTCCCACCAAGGCCAACTGCGTTCCATTCCCGCCGTGGTCGCTCCAGGATATTCGCACGCGGGGATCGTGTCGGACGATGCCGCTGGCCAGCGGGTTTTCTCGGGGATCTTCCGTCCCTCCCCCGCCATTGCATTCCGGCGCTGCTCCATGTCTCACTTCTCCCTCATCGGCTCTCGATACATCGATGTTGAGAGCCGCCCTAATCTCTTCACTTCACAGTCGATAACCTGTCTGGCCTATAAGACCTCCGTTGTAATGGTTGGAAGTTTTCAGTACCAAATTGTTAATTGTCATTAACTAAAAAAGTATTGTTTTTATCACCTGCGAGTTTCGCTGTACAACATATAATACTGTTACAAGACGACTGAAGGACGTAACCTAGTTCGTGATGGATGGAGGTATTAATAAAAACAAAATAACTTAATTTGATTTTAATCTATTCACACAGCTATTATTTACAGCATTAATCCATCTAGCTCCAGTATTACTCTTTTTATTTCTCAGTGACAGCAATATTTATAATTTGAAGTTCTTCTCAATTTCTCTGTTTCGTTACAGTTAATTATCACACGTTCAGTTGGTCTGTTGCAATAATTTGTCTTTCACTCACGCATCCAGTCCAATACTTCAGCCTGCCAGTCGCACTCTTCACTGCTCTAATGCTCGCTGTCACAGATTTTCCTCCTGCTAATCACTTCCGGTGCTACTCGCTGCTCTTCTATCTCGTCGTATATTGCTTAACGTCCCACGATCGCCCAGACCCCCGACTATAATAGAAACTCCCAGCTCGGAGGCCCGACGCGGTTTTATAGTATCAGCAGGCAAGATCTGGAACATTCCCCGCACCCCGAGTCACGCTGAGAGAGGCAAGGACTATCAAAACCAGAAAATTGTTAAGATAAGCACGGAAATTCAATCAGCCGAAGTTCAGGAGCGTGCGAGCCGCAGAAGGATTATCACGACCGCATGCGTAAGAATGCGTGGCGGACGCATTTAAAACAAGAAACGTTCTCCTTGGATTATCGCTCTCCTGACCTTTCAACATTCCTTCGTTCTCGCGGCCCGCTATCTTATCACTACTCTGTCCTCCACACACTCTTCGCTCGCTCGAGCGATACCAAGGACCGACACACGGTAATACGTTTTCCTTGTAAATAAGTGCCCTGTGATCTTGCATTGTAGTTCCGTTCAAGTACTGTGGATTGCATACTGGCTTTACCTGTGTCACTGATGTAGAACCAGAAAATTCGTCAAACCATACGAGTACAGCTTATTGGTATATCACGAACGACTCTGAGCGACTGTGTATTGCGTCTACCGTTGATAACACGAACATGTCAATGCCGACATCTCCTTTCGCTAGCTTCGCGGAACATTCATTCCCAATCTCGAAACGTTTCATACCGTGGCCTCTATTCCCACTTTCATTCCTGCACGCTTTTAGTGAAACACTCTGTAGACAGAGAATATTTTTTATTGCAAAATTATGGTTGTAAAATAAGCAGCTACAAAACCTCACTTCAAAGCCAGTAAACCGCGTCACAGTCGTGAAACAGCAGACGTGCTGTCGGATTTACAATGTCTTTCTTACCTGAGAGTCTACCCTATAAGTTTTATAGTTAATATAAAGACAATTCAAACCACCAATGAATTATTCAATTCATTACTTTCGTTGACTACCTTTTTAAGTTTTATTCCGAAGCTGTTTAAAATATTTTCAATTCAAACAATTTTGCCACTCACATAGAAGAAGCTTCTGCATCATGTTGGATAGTATTATATCGCTATCTTTATGTTTCATCTCATTTTCCCTTACGGTACGTTTACTATTCATTACACAAGTTTTGCGTTTTAAGTAAGAGAGAATTTATTTTTTTCCCCATCAGCTCAGCAATGTTACCAAGTAATACTGCCAACACTTATTACCGAGAAAATGATTTAAAACACAACATCCGAAGGAAATACTTCGTGTGGCCACTGCAAAGAAAATACCAAAAACGTCTCTTTGTACGTACGGGCGTCCTTTCTTCCTCTGGCGCACAGCACAACACGCATGCGCCGTGCCGTGTCTGACGAGGCCGGCTCACTCCTCGAGCCACTGGCCCGCGCCTCTTTACCATAACAATAATCGTCGTTCTGCAGGAGCGAAGGAAAACTCGCCTGCGCCGATGTAATCTGCCCGGGCGTGTACCGTAGCGCCGGGTCACAGCACGGCGCCTGACGCCTTCTGCAATCCGCACAGCAGATCTGCGCTGCAAGTCGCCGGCACACAAGGCGCGGACAAAGCCCTGGCGACAATTACAAGCGAGGCCATTCTTCCGTCGACCCACTCCCAGCAGTTTGGCGGAATTATTCCGCCTCATTTGGCCCTCCCCTACCCCCGCGCTTCCTCCTCAACTCGCGCCCTTTTATGCCACTTTTAATGTGGCCCTTGTAACTTCCAGACATACGGTGCTCCTTCCCGCCACCCGGGGAAATTATCCTTTTCATTATTGCGACCTCCCGAAATTGCTATTCTCTTTGTGCCAAATAAAAAACACAGAATCGTCTTCAAGAAATTAAATTTATTTTACCGGTGTACTTAAATTTGAAATTTCTATCGGCAACAGTATTTTAACCCGTTTATACATGGTAGAATTTCCACATTGTTACAAGAAAGATATCCAAAAATAAAAAGAGAAAAATATAGTGTGTTGAGTTTTTTTTTCTCACAAGTTAGTGTATTCAATTAGAGCGTACTCAATTACATTATGATAATTAATTTCCCAATTTACTTATATTTTAACAAAACCATGAGTATACTGTGAATAGAGAGTAAATGATTTATTATCCCAAAAACACTAATAACGTACATACGCTTATTTCCTTTGTATCTACAACGATTTCCTCTGTCGCATGCAGACTTCACCAGACGACGTACAGTATTTGCATATCGGCCGTCTTCATCATCACAGTAGCCTCCCCCCCCCCCC
>NQII01002692.1:103425-118410 GCA_002778355.1 Clitarchus hookeri | reverse complement strand
ATCAGATAGAAACAATTTTTATAGGCTATTAATGGTAAAGTGAACTCTTTCGAAGCCCTCCCATTAGGAATAATAGTAAACAAATATATTTTATTGTAGCCTCAGACATTTGCATTGTACTTTATTGATAATTTTGGCAGTCTGTGTACTATTTTTTAACGGGTTGTGCATAGTGACTGCACAGTTGGGTGCAGTGCTGATAGGAAAGCAAGTACGCTGCATAAAGAAGCCCGTTTAAACAAAATTCTTACAGGAATGGGCCAATTAGAATTAAGTTAACTCCGGTGCTGAACGTTTGTGATTCGCGAGTAGACACCCGATACACGAGACAATGAGAATCTTGAAATCACGAGAGAGGATCTAACTACAGTGTTCTTGAGTTCAACTGCCCGCGGAATATTTACGCGAGAATCAGGCTCTCGCAGTTACAGGGTACAGATAACTGCTTAGTACTTTATGCAATATCTGCGTGTTTTGCTCCCATCGCCTCTACGCGCAAAGCACTGGACCGGCGTGCAGTCTTGCTGTCGATAACGCGCCTCTATACGCTTCCTCTTGTTCGCAGAGTAGTTTAACACACAGCGGTGAAATAGCGTGGCGAACACATTCTCTGATTGGCTGCGCGAGACTCTGGGGACGGGCCTTGTGTCTCATTGGACAACGGCGTGCTGTGAAAGGTTCCTACATTGGCTGCGGCTGCCAGCTGGCGATTATGTTACCACGCGCTGATTGGCTAACGGCGTTTCGACATGTTGCTGGCCAGTGAAGCCATTTCGCTGGCGTGTGCACCTGGAGTTCGCCGTATGTGCGGTTGTTTCACCTCTGTATTCTTAACTACTCTGTGCCTGTGTAGTTGTTCGCACGACGAATAGTGAAGGGAGTTAATGTAAGACAGATGGGCGTTGTTATTATGCATGCCTTATAGTACTATAGTGTGCCTCGCTCTTATGTTGGAGTACCGAGTACTAGGCGCACTCTGTTGGAAGATGGATGCCAGTTATCATCGGCCAAGAAGTTAGGCTTAGCTAAAGGCATAAGTACATATAGGCACAAGCACAGAACTAAAATTGTCATATTGCAGAGTAGAGTACAGATACAAACTTGTTTGATTATTTCTGCACTACGATCTGAGCGAGACACGCACTATAGTAATTCCGACCGGTGTTCACAAGCTTGGCATTCAGAAACTAATTAGAGAGGCGGCACACACATATTACAGAGTACTTAAGAATACAGAGGCGAAATATCCTCGACTAAAAACTATGGATTCCCGTGTTGGCTACCCTGTTGACACATACGTAACGAATCCGGGGAAACCATTTTCGCCCAGGTAAACGTGGTGTAAACGACTTCGCTTTTAAGTATGGTTCCTACCGTTCTTCCAATTGGAAACTAATTTGCATTATTTAAGGGGGTTCACCACCAATACTTTCAGCAATTAGGCGTTGAGGACCGACGACTCCTCGTTTTCTCCAACTACTCTGTGTTTTCAACGTACCTTAAAAAAGCCAATTTAAAAAATCAACGATCTCGGTAAACATACACAACAGTAGGGCAAGGCACAAAGTATAGAGTGGAAGAGGTCAACAACTGTGCAAAGATCGTGCGAAGTCACAAAATTGTCGTTATTTAACCCTAAATATATTACCATGTGTATTCGTTCACGTGTGTGTTGCAGAATTGGCAAAACCATGAGCGGTACTGTGCAGGTTCAGAAGGCCGTGCCAATACAGAGACCTTTTTTCCCTCTGGTTAATGAATGCTATTGGCTGCTGATAGCGCATCAAAACTTTACTATTGGTTTCTGCGGGTGCCGTGGAGTAAAAGCAATAATTTTCAAAGGTTTGATGGAGTAAATAATTACCATTAATTCGTAAGTACTTGCCAAACCAAATATCTCTCATTTTCAAACACCTGCAGCGAAAAATTATTACGTAAGTTAACCCCTTAACGTACGGATAAATGTTTCATTCATGGTGTTTAAAACGCGGAAATTTATGGTGTGTGAAATATTTAGGAATGACTTGTAAGTACTGACACTTTCCAACCTATGGAAAGAGTCTCAGTAGGTTCATGACACTATAGAAAACCAACTAGTTTTTACCCGCACCTTCGCTCGCGTGGTTATAGCAACAAACTTACAGGGTGAAATAACGATATTTGTTAGTAGGCAGACACTGATCATAAACACAGAACAGAGCAATAACGATGTCATTTTTTGGCGCTAGAATCGCTCTTTTACATAGCCACTGGTCGTCATTTATATTTCTTTGTAGATCTGGGTTAACGCTAGCAATCAGTTCCGTATCACTTTGCACTAAATTACTAAAATTCCCCGTTAGTGACACACAGCCCTCGGCATCTGTTTCTAACCGTCAATCTCCAATTTTTAATAGTGCATCAGCATAATGTCCTGTATCCACGTCATTGTATAGGTGCACTCTCATATTTGTCGTCAAGCTGAATTTCTTGACATTTGCCCATAAGCTTGACGACTTGAGACAGGCTTTGATTTCATCTGCAGGTGTGCCCCTCTGAATCACCGGTAGAGTTTGGCGGAAGTCACCAGCCAGTAATACAACCATCCCTCCCATAATGTCTGTATTGTTTCGTATATCCTGTAGAAATCGGTTTAGGGTATATGTCGCTTTTTTGTGAGACATTGTGCTTTCGTCCCACACTAACAACTTACATTGACGCAGCATTGTACCCCAAGCGCTATTTTTACTAAAAATCTTTTCCTGGCGGAATGAGATTTTTTCCGGGACAGAAAGTAGCCTAT
This sequence comes from Clitarchus hookeri, assembly GCA_002778355.1. NCBI lineage: Eukaryota > Metazoa > Arthropoda > Insecta > Phasmatodea > Phasmatidae > Clitarchus > Clitarchus hookeri. Next base: position 115,628 of record NQII01002692.1, on the reverse strand, counting down.
GTCACTTCCCGGCCCTGCAAATATCTCTGTGCAAAAAATCACGTCGATGCGTAGCTCCGTTGCGACGTGAAAGAAGGACAAACAAACACACTTTCGCGTTTATAATATTAGTTAGGATTATAAAGTAGTTGGCGTGTCAGGAAGAGCCAATAGCACTACCCAGGGAAAGGCGATGTCTATATTGGTGCCAGCGTGTGACCTTGAACAGCAGCGACCACGATTTTACCTAATCTACTTCATGTCAGACGTGAACCATTACACTCGGGATAAAATACCAAGGGGTCATTCTGCTGTGTATTAAATGTGAAATTATTTTTAAAGCACCTTGCGGTGTTAAATTGAGTAAAGGTTGTTCGTAAGATAACCATTTTTAAAAGTAAATGAATGTCCGTAGTGTTTTTTGGAGTCGGTAAGGCGACTGTGATAGAGCGGTTGTAGAGGGCGCACTGTGTCTCGCCTCCCTGGACGCGACCGGCGGCTGCCAGAAGGCAAGCATGAGAGCTGGAGGTCGCCACGTGACATGCCTGGTGGTGCTCGCCACCAGACCGCGACACGGTCGCAGCATCCCACTGCGGCTGGACCACGGACCGCGGTGCATGTAGCGGCGGTCTGCGCCTGCCGTCAGGCAACCCGCTACACACACAACAAACCCCCCTCGCTATACACCTCCCCCGCACGTGATCAACCACACTACACACTACAGTCTGTCTCTGGTTACTTACAGCGCTCCTCGGGCCCGCTGCAGTTATGCCCTCTATGCATACCTCCGGAACATGTCAACAAAACATACACACCAATAAATATACATTTCACCGTATTGTTGCCCTGACAGCTTAATAAAAATTTGTATTTGATGAGCAAGAAGAAATGTGTTCACTTTCACACCCACGCAGATATAAAATATTGCGTGACAGTAGAAATAAATGCTATTTTAATAGTATTATTTTTTATCTGCCCAGTTTAAATACCTGAATTTATAAAAAGTGTTAGGTGACANTGCATACCTCCGGAACATGTCAACAAAACATACACACCAATAAATATACATTTCACCGTATTGTTGCCCTGACAGCATAATAAAAATTTGTATTTGATGAGCAAGAAGAAATGTGTTCACTTTCACACCCACGCAGATATAAAATATTGCGTGACAGTAGAAAGAAATGCTATTTTAATAGTATTATTTTTTATCTGCCCAGTTTAAATACCTGAATTTATAAAAAGTGTTAGGTGACATTTTTTTAAGGTTTTTTTTTAACAACTAAATAANATTTTTTTAAGGTTTTTTTTTAACAACTAAATAAAACCCTAACGAATTTTAATCACTGGGGTATCCAGGGACCCCACAAGAGAAGCAGTGCTTGAGAGATTCGTGACAGTACTTGAGGGATGGACATATACACATATACATACATATGAATAAGTATATTTATGTGTGAGTGTTTAACCCTGTAAAACCCACTTAAAACTGTGGCGAAGACGAGTGAAATCTATTAAAAGCATGCAAATCTCTCGTTGACATGGTTTTCACTATGCTGATTAAAAGGAGAGCTAATCAGGAAGAAATATTGAAGCAAGTGAGCATCCAGTCAAACAAAAGGAGAACTCAAGTCGTGCTGCTTATTTCACCACGCAACTTCACGCGTGGACAAAAACGACACCTTCTTACATTTCATTATTAAAAAAATACTTTTATTTTAATGAAAATATTAAATGGTTATGGCATAAGATTTATTTAAATAATTTTAAAACGTATTCATATCCCGGGTAATTTTTCAATTGTTTTTTTGAAGAAGTGTTAAGACAACGAGAACGTAAATAAAATAACCAGTGTCTAAAATTGTATTAGTTCTTCGTTAACTGGCTGTTGTTCAACGTTTAGTACGTCGATTCTCCGGGGGAAACGTACGAATGGTGTACACCGTACGAGTAACTGCGGCTGTTCCCAGTCTCGCCGACGTGCACAGCCCTACAGTTCCAGCGACTTGCGTTCATCGCGCCGCACCGGCCACGTGGTAGTGACACGCTGGCCGGTCCTCTCTCGGACTGGTGCAGAGCAGAGTGATTCGGAAGCTGGTCCGGGGCGGGATTACTGGCGGCCAGCGGTCCGCCGAGTCGTGACTAACGGCTGGTGGAGCGGGCGAGAGCTGATCAGCGCAGCTTACACCTCGCGTCGCGCCGGATTAGCCGCCGGCGACGTCACAACTGTCCGCCAGTTGACAGTTGACGGCCTGTTTCAAAGTTATCGCACCATCTGGTCGCCGACTGCCTTTGTTTACACTGCGATTGCAAGTGCGAGTCACTCGCATGCTCGCAGTATCTTCACACTTTTTGAATCTAACCTCTGAAGAACCATCCACACGTAGTATGACGTCTGACTTCGCTAAATATTACACGTACCTCAAGTGTTTTATGACCGTGTTAACATAAAAGTACATTATTTTTGGTTCAATTAAACATTTACGTATAGTTAGGGCCAGTGATATCTCGCGAAAAAATTTCGAGACAAGATACAGTCCAAAGCACTGTAGGGTCGTCCAGCTTCTTTGATTGGCTAAAAAATGTTCTGGCCCGTGCTAACCATTTGCGCACGAATCACGAAGGTTCAATGTCGGAGTTACTTAGTCCTGAGTGGCTTGGTCAAAGACGGACACGGCACCAGCAGCCAATGGAGGTATAACAACAGCTGAGGTGTGTATATGGTATTGAAGTCTACTGTGTGCTCCGATTTTTACGCGAAAAGTCACTGGCCCTACTTAGAGTTTATTTACAAATTATAGTATTCTATTTATACTTATAATGAATAAAAACATAGAGAAGATAGGTGTTGGTAATGACTAGTACAAAATTGTTCGTGTGCAGCATAAATAAAGATACGCCCACGTCACAGCTTTAAAAGTTATATTTAACAAAAAGTTATATACTTTTATGTTAACATGTGAACCAAAAGTCGTATGTAAGATAAAACAGCAAGTCAATAAACTCCTGAATATGCCAGAGGTAGCGGTGGTGTAGTGGTTAGACTATTTGCCTTCCACATAGGTGAACCGGGTTCGATTCCCAACGGGGTCGTTCCCGGACGATTTTCTCGAGGATTACCAATTTCCACCGCTCTTTCATTCCGGCGCTGCTCCGTACTGATCTCGCTTCGCCCTCGCCGGTTCTCAAGACGTCGATGTTAAGAGCTGCCCAAATCTCTTCACTCACTCGCCATAATACGCCACTTGCATCAAGCGGAAGCAGGTAATCCCCCGTTATCTCGCAGCGTAAACACAACGCACACCTTCCAGTAAGACAGTTGACGCGTGTTTCAAAGTCCCTAATTGGCTGTGCGAAGCTCTGATTGGCTTCTGCGTGCTACGGAAGGTTCCCTATTGGTTGCACCGCCGGCTGGCGAGTAAGTTGTCACGCTCTGATTGGTGAACGACATTCTGACAACATGCAGGCTGGTGACGCCATTTTGGTGGCGTGTGCAGCTGGAGTTCATGCATGGAGTGAGTCAAAAGTGAGTGAAGATATTTGGGCGGCTCTTACCATCGACGTCTTGAGAGCCGATGATGGTGAGGCGAGGTGAGAATGGAGCATCGCCAGAATTAATGGCGGGAAGGGGGAGGGGGAAATCTCAGAGAAAATCCGCGAACCAGCGGCAAGGTCTCGCACGATTCCCGCATGCGAAAATCCAGGAGTGACTTGGTCGGGGATATAATCCGGTTCGCCTTGATGGGAGGCTAGCAGTCTAACCGCTCAGCCACCAAGGACTAAGAGGCTGTTTCGCCTCTGTATGTCTAAGTACTCTTGTGTCATGGTCCTGCGTGGAATGATGTCCGCTTGACACAAGTGTACGACCGAGGGAGGTCTCAGGGAGAAAGAGGAAGAACCACAGAGAGGGGGGGGCAATGAAACGCACTTGCCAGGGGGCTTATGAGACCACGGAGATCCCGCTGAAGGCCCTTCCTTATACAATAGAAAACTTCAGCATGTCACTTTACATTTCCTTTACTTTGACGAAACCACCGATACACAATACAATTGTAAAGTCAAGGTTCAGACAACTGAAAATCAGTTCTGCAATATTTGTAAGAATGCGTATATTGTTATGTAAATCATTATATGTTATCCAGGAATGCACTTCACGTACCTGTTTTTAAAACATGCTTAATTATTTACGTTTATTAAAATTCCACTAAAAAAAAATTGCTTGTTTACTTTATTTATAAGTATCAATTCAGTTATCCCCTCTTCAAATCAAATCCGTTTGCCATTTCTTTCATTTAGACGAGCTAAGTTTTATATACCGAGATTTAAATCGCTCTACAATAAACAAACATCCATTCCACGTAACGCCTGTTATAGTCCATTCGGGTTACTTCCAACTTTTATGGAGCCCTACTTAAGTTATTCTTCCAGGATATTCCTCCACCATATACTAATTAAAGCTTGACTTAGTATAGAAAATTACACCGCAGTGCACACTCAGTGTAATGGTACTTTGCATAAGAACTATTTCTTACTAGGCATTACCAACACTTCCTTTTACTTTGCGTTTTAATCAATATTAATTATAAATGAATTTAAGATAAGTTATAATTAAAAACTCAATTTAACCGAGAATAAGATGCTTTAATATTAATACAATTTTTAAAAAGCTTGTGATATATCACAATTTTAGGAAACAAACACACATGTCAAATGCAGGTTGATTTTTCAAATGTTCGATTCAAAAAGTGTGAAGAAACCGGGAAATAATATAGAGTCTTAGCAAAATTGCTGCTTGACTTAAAATTTAAACTTTTCGAAATTGTAAAGTTAAGAGTGCTTGACTTTATCTTTGACAATTATTGTGTGTCAAGCTCCAAGGGTAGGGGCAGTGATATTTCGCGAAAATATTTCGAGACAAGATACAGTCCAAATCACTGTAGGGTCGTCCAGCTTCTTTGATTGGCTAACAAATGTTCTGGCCCGTGTTAATCTTTTGCGCACGAATCACGAAGGTTCAGTGTCGGAGTTACTTCGTCCCGAGTGGCTTGGTCAAAGACGGACACGACACCAGCAGCCAATGGAGGTATAACAACAGCTGAGGTGTGTATATAGTATTGAAGTCTACTGCGTGCTCCGATTTTTACGCCAAAAGTCACTGGCCCTATCCATAGGAAACAACAAATCGGAAAGCAAAAGTAAAGCCAAACCGTAAAGTTATATGCTAAAGTTTTCAGTTGTGCAAGGGCCTTAATACGAGCCTGTCGTCAAAACACCGGCTGACGAGAGCGCGGGTAGACGCCCTATGTCAGTCCTCGTCTGGGAATACAACCAGGGCGGCGCCACGCACAGAGAAGGTACGTAGACAGAGACGAAATGGCGTGGGGATCCTTTTACAGTGGCGCACCCATTCTCTGATTGGCTGCACGAGTCCCTGGAAACGTTTTTTTTTTAATTTTAAGAATTTAGTGCTATTGTTTTTATTTTTGTAAACGCTCTTTACACTTAAAATGCACATTTCAGTACGTATTCATATACAATATGTAATATGCAGCATTTGAAGAACTGTATACGGTAAACAGTTTCTAAAGGGACTTAAAAAAACCTTTATAAAATTGAACTTCTTGAAAGGGTTTTACTTTATTCAAGAGAAACCATGTTATTTAAAGTAACGAAGTTGTAAAACCACATTTTATTATTATTTGGTACAAACGTGAATGTAATTTGTTAGAAGATACAATTACAGTTTTACAAATAAAACCCGGATGTTTGCTAATTTAGTTTTATTTGGTGTCTTAACGTAATTTTGGTGTTACGTGGTGTGTTGACATGCATTTCGGTATTATTTCGGTTTTATCGCTATTCGCCTTATAAATTTGACTCTCCTTACATTTAAGGACAGGAAATCTTCCCGTTTTAAACGACCTGTACGCTAGACTCCACGGTACTGTGTGTTTTCGAGGCTCAGCTTTGTGTTCATTGGCTGCTGCTCCAGTGGGTAGCCAATTACCTCGGAGCTTGTCTCCTTGCAGGTCCACCATTCGCTCAGAGCTCACCTGGAAGTGTCTAACAAACTGTCATTCGATTACTAACCGTAGCAAATCCCGCGACACTCTTGTGTGCTATGCAAACATCCATTAAAGATATCAACAAAATTCGCAGTCTAGCTTAATTCTTATTTCATAAAATTTATCATAGCATGAGTATATTCCAAGTTACATTTTGGGTAACGAGGTATTATTTATACAATACATTGCCAACCTTAAATGGACGAACTTAGTTGTGTTTCAGAAGAAGACACGCTTTTTTTTGTATAATTAATTATTATCTTGAAACAAGTCTAGCCGAGATTAAAACTATTTTTCTGTAAGCCATTTATATAATAACATTCTATAAGAACCTATTTTGATTTGCATTCAAAATTTCACACGGTTTTTTTTTTTTTTTTATCATAACTCTTGTGATTTTTGAAGTAAAATAAAGAAAACCAATCTTATAGTAGTTTCCAATAACTAGTGCTCAATTACCAAATAAAGCGCTGTGTGTGACCTTAAATCACAATAATTTGAAGTCAAGCAAATCCAAGGAAGGAAAGTGAAATAATAATTTTAATACTATATTGTAACGTTAAAATTTGTACGCAAAGGCATATGTTATAGGAATGCAAATATAGAAAAATGATTACCAAACATAATAGAAATGTAGCCTACAAGTATCTCAATTCTAGTTTGTCTTAAAATGAATTCGCGAAACTTGTTTGTCTGTAGGGGCCGCGGTGGTGTAGTAGTCAGACTACTAAGGTGAACTCCCATTAAGGTGAACTGGGCTCGACTCCCGACGCGGTCGCCCCCGGATTTTCGCATGTGATAACCGTGCAGGACGATGCCGCTGGTCGGTGGGTTTTCTCAGGGATCTCCCGTTCCCCCGCCCTTGTATTCCGGCGCTGCTCCATACTCACATAACTTCACTCCGTTGTTAATAGTAATCCAAATCTCTCCATTGCACTCCAGTCTCTACTTGCGATGTACTGTGTGACATCGCCGCCGATTGCAGACATGGTGCTGGGAGTTCGTCGATGCGTTAGAGTTCGAAAGCTCTCGAAGTGATGAGAAAACCACGGCGGGACATTGTGAAGGTATCGCGTGCTGTAGAGGCGAGTGAACAAGTGACTGACGTCAGTGGCGGCGAGGTTGATAAGGGCGTGGTGAGCACGCGGTGCAGTTGTCCTGGCGAGGTCATACCCTTGCCGGCCGGCGCCTCGTTGCCATGGCAACGCCCACTCGGATCACGTATCGCAGATCACCAACGTGTGGGCTGTCGCGCTCCTCTCAACAAGACTCAACGTGTGGGCTGTAATGCTCCTTTCAACAAGACTCACCATATGGGCTGTCATATTCCTCTCAACAAGACCCAACATGTGGGCTGTTACGCTAGTCTTAACAAGATTCAACGTGTAAGCTGTGACGCTCCTCTCAACAAGACTGAACGTGTGGGCTGTCGCGCTCCTCTCAACAAGACCGCGTGATTACGTCACGTGCCGTCTGAATTTATCAGCCATCTTGGAAATCACTGCCGCCGTGCGTGTGTGTGTGTGTTCGCGCGCATTACGATGTAAACCACGCCCATCACATTAAATATATACGTAAGCGTGTGTATACGCGATACAGTGTTTGAGGGCTGCCGAAAAGTCTTGTAGCGTGCGAATTACCGGATCGTCAAATGAAGAACAGAATTTCAAATAATTAATATTGTTTTATGGAGTTAGATTTATTGACACTATGTTTCAATACAGCTGACTACCTTATTATATGTTTCATTAGTTTCTGTCTACAGTTTCCAATAAAAAAAACCCCAACTTGTTAGACAATAATAATTTATGCAAACAACTAAGTTTGTAAGTATGCCAATATATTTTTCTTATAATTAAGAAAATTATACTATCGACAATTTACAATATTAAAATTTACATAGAAAAATAAAAATTTTATTTAATTGTATTATATATTTTACGGAAAAACATGGTTATACATTTTAAAAACAATTTTAAGTTGTCTACTTATGTTGTGGAACAACAGTCAACCATTTTTATTCGAAAACTGCACTCTAAGTTGTACAGCTGTATGTGATGCATTTACCAACGAGGGCGCATTGACCCTTTTCCTAGGTTTAATGCAAAAAAGCCCCTTTCTTTTTTCTGCGCTTCTGAGTGTTATTTCACGAATGGCCATTTTATAAAGTAAGTAACTATGTCACTTTCTGTGGTGGGATACCAGGCCGGCCACGATAACTATGTATCCCAGCTGCGAAACGGCTTCGTTATTAAGCGGGCGTCTTTCTCAAATTTTTTGCAAGCGTGGTTCATTACTAAATGGCTTCAAGGCTGGGTAAGATAGGTATTTAACGATATCTAATTGCAAATTAAATTTTATAACTTGATCACCATTAGCTTTCTGCGCACTCTTGAAGGATTTTTTATTAGTTGATTACTTAGTGTTCTGGCAGAGAGACGAAACGGCGCAGCAGTTCCTTACATGCAGGCGTACCCGTGCTCTGATTGGCAGCTCGCGGCTCTGGGAACGGACTTGTGACTGGTTGGCTACCACGTGCTTCCAAAGGTCCCCTGTTGGCTGGGCTGCCAGCTGGCGAGTGAGTCACCAGTCGCTAACTGGTGGACGGCGTTTCGACATGCTACTGGCCACAGACGACATTTTGCTCGCGGGTATGGTAGGAGTTCGTGGAATAAGCGTCTATTTATTCTCTGTATTTTTAAGTGCAATGTGGTTTTGGCCTACAAGGAAAACGAATTAAGCTGCTGTCAATTTTAAATTTAATTTTATGACTCATAATAAGTTTTATAGCTCAAATTATTTTAGAACTAATCGGTGGGATCAGCTTCCAGTAACGAATTTGCCAGTTTAGACTCCGTACCCACGATCATGTAGACGTTGCATGCAAGCGATACGAGTGCCCAGTGCTGTACACAGCCAGGCATCAGAGGCTTATGGCTGATCTGCTTTGTGTCATTTTCTACACCTCTTTGACTTGGAATTGTTACTGAGCACGCAGGGCCTTTGTTCACTAGTTGCAAGACAAGTACTGAACACGAGTACAGTGCGTACCAAGAAGTTGCGTGATTGCAACACTTGAACGCTTAGTTTGACGTGTGGCCGAGCGGGTTGATCTCGTGGGAGCCATGTTAAACGCTATCGGAAGTCGACCGTCAACAGACAGACGACATCTAACGGCTTCCCCGACAGTAACGACAGCACAGTCAAACGCCGCTCGCACTGGAGATCAGTTGCGCAAGCACACGTAAACCGCTCGGCCTTAATTACGACGGCCGGTCATTTGCGGGGCTTAGCACTGTACTTGGGGGCGCAGAGGAGATCATCTGCCGGTAATTAGGTTGCGTAAGGGGGCCGCTAACTGCAGCGGTCGACTCCGCCGACGACACGTGGCCCGGGTATATGCCACACTGTTCCTGCACTGCGACGTGAAGCTGAGGTCACGGAGTAGGGTGATAGAGGCGAGTATGGAGAAGCGCCGGAATGCAAGGGCGGGGGAAACGGGAGATCCCCGAGAAAAACCGCCGAAAAACGGCATAATCTGGCACGATTCCCACATGCGAGAATCCGGAGTGACCCGGCCGGGGATTGAACCCGGAACGCCTTGGTGGGAGGCGAGCAGTCTAACCACTGAGCCACCGCGACCCCCGAGTAGGGTAAGTATACACAGGTGGAATAGCCGCTAATTCCAACCGCACACGCCAGCAAAATGGTGTCCCTGGCTAGCAACATGTCGAAACGCCGTTTACAATCAGCGCCTGGTGGCTTACTCGCCAGCCGGCAGCCGAGCCAACTACTACTTGTATTGTTATTACAACAACAAACCACAAACACTCTCCAGGCCTCGCCTCCAGGACCGACCAGTCACATACAACTTCGGCTGTGGAATCCGCTTGATAAAACTGAAAGCGTTGCAGGGATCGCTGGGTCTCGTGACGGTTCCTGCATTTCTAAATTCCGTGATTAAGGAATGCAATTCTTCTTCCCTCCTCCTGCAAGCAGGTTGAGAGGGGAGAAACAGTAAGGTACCCTGGCGCTACTCGTTATTTTTCTGTCCCATCACCAAGTTTTTAATTAACTATTTCTACTACCCGGTTTCCCGGAAGTTGAGGTTGGTCACGGACAACCCTGCCTTCTGCTCTGACTCACCTAGCCGCCTGGGGCTCGTTCTCCAGTCTACTACTGTATTGTCAAGCTATAGCTTATAAAGAGGTACTATTCACCACGAACCATTCCGTATACCTTCTTTCATTCCGATACGTACACGTTAATTACGTACACGTTTTTCATCGTGAACCGACCTTAACGCGCAGAGGATATATAGGTTGAGGGCGCATAACATGTAAGGTAAACAATCTCCGTGCTTCTTTTGTCAATAGCACCATGAAAATGAAGTTGCCTGGCTTGTAGGTTAGAACACTGTTTATGTAATTGCGTGTTTTGAAATGTATGTATCTGCACGTTCTCTCGTAGAGTTTTAAATGCACACGTCCGTGATACACAAAATGTTTTACTTATGCAAATGCGTGAACCTGTTCAAAATCAAACGTACGCAAACATCGCCATTGTTTAACCACGTGATTTGTATTTGCCGTTATATAGGCAATGGTTGAGTCAATACTATAAACATGAACAGAAGACGAACATCGGCCTGTCCTATCATGACATATGAGAGTTGGCGTAAAATAAACCAGAGGTGCACTTATATTTTGCTGCTGCACTATACGCACTAATAGAACACGAGTAGAACAAACACACACGCACATCGCAAACAGTTTTTCTAAAGGAAATTACAACAATTATTTACGCAAGACATTACAGTCTGCTATACCTAACAATCAAAAAGGAACGAACATCTGAAAAAATGTTTTGAAAGTAAATTTGTAAAATTAAAACTATTTGCATTTTTCAACGCTTAACAATAAAGATGCCACGCGGCACTTGGAACTCAACGTGACACGGAAAGTTAACGGACGAAGAGAAGTACAATATATATTTTTTATCTTAAAAATATACTGATGTAAATAAAATAATAAAATGACATATATATGTATATATACATATACACACACTCACGCACGCCATATTTTAACAAAATTTCGAATTACATGTCTTCACTTGACTCTGTAAACTTCATAGACAGGTCGATCCTTCGTTTTTTACTCATGTAGCCAACATTGACCTGCTCCAAAACAACACCAGTGTCAAAGTCACACGGTCAACGATGATGGATGTGATAGTTTATAACTTAATTTTCAGAATTGCGATGATTTTTAATTAATTAAGTAAGTACATGAACCAATTGGAATTTAATCAAACTGCATAACAAAACGGTTATAGGAAGCATAAAAACATCTCAAAGCACTTGTTTTCTAAACAGTGTTGCAATTTAAAATATTCTCCACGTCGTTTACGATAGTTATGTTGGCAGAACAACAGCTCAGTGTTGGGACTCTACGACATATACACTTTAAGGTATAATTATATACTGATTATTTCAGTTGCTGGTATTCACTTATTAAAAAGTGCGACACGCCCTCTACCCCCTGTGGGTTGGAAACACCCCCCAAGAAACCCTATCAGCATAAGGCAGAAAGGTGATAATTTTATATTGGTCTGCATCATGTCATCTCATAAAGTTGTCTACACGTGTTTTCTCACCTTTCAAACTTTATTATTTGCGTGGTTGCGACTGGAAACATTTTATGGGAAATTAAAGATATTCATAATTACAAAACTTGAAATATTCGTCTTGAATCATTTTATACCAACAAAGGTTGAACACAATATTCCACAATCTTTTAGGAAAGGAGACATTAAAATATGTATGAAAGATATTTAGCTAAAAAGCTATCAAAATCGATACAAAAATATTTATAATGATTTCTACGACCTCACAACATAACATTACATTGGTATTTTTCCAAAGTATCATCCCCAAAATTTACATGCTTTAAGTTATCTTTCCTTTTTACAAAACTTCAATTTAAAAACATTCTGTCCAAAGCCTAACACTTAAAGTTGTTCTGCCTTTCTTCTACAATTACAACTATTTTAAAAATACCCCAAATATTTAAATACTTATCTCCATTGTGAACACCTCCAGAGCCTGATAACCAGGCACACCAGCTCCAAGAATGCAGGCCTATTTATTTAAAAAAA
>NQII01002692.1:83268-94561 GCA_002778355.1 Clitarchus hookeri | reverse complement strand
TCCACCCCCCCATCCACCCCCTCCCCTCCCTAGACAAGGAAAATGGTTTCACTGAGCAGCAAACAGGATGTCGGAACGCCATACCTTGATCAGGAATAATTTCGAATTTTATGAGTTTTTTTTTTCCCCCTTCACATACTGTCCCGGCTGTATTCGTTCACGATGGACATGTTGCAGAGTGGGTAAAGCCATAGTCGGTGCTCTGTAAGTTCACAAGCTAGCATCAATACAGACCGGGAATATTTAATGTTTCTAATGCTATTGGCAGCTTCCAGCAGTCTGGAATGTCATCACGAATGCCTGTCTCACGAATAAGTGCAGTTTCTCCACAGTTCTCTGTTTACAGCTGTTTCCATGGATACAGCGGTGTCTCCCACCGCCTCAGATGATGTCACTCAGCTGACACTGGCAACCTGGCCTGTGACGACAGAAAACACTTACCCATGGACTATTTTCAAAAACGTCAAAAAAATGCAGTCGTTCGTGAGACGAACTGTAACATCAGTGTGGTTCACGTTCATTCTCGCACTTCCTTCTCTCACTGAAAAGCACACACGCAAACACACGCGCACGCACAGATTTGCGTATTACGTTTCACAGTTCGATACGTATTACGAATTACTTACGTGTAAACCGCGATGATGTCTTCATTTCGCAATATTCGGGAAGAAAGAAGGCAAAGCGCGAGAAGATGTGTGGCAATCGAAACGGACGTATGTGAAACACATATAAGGTTGTAAAATTTAAAAATAAAGCACTGGCAGTGTTGTTACTACCCGCCCGGCGCATTACCAACGTGGCCGCTCAGCTCCCCGGACCTCCGTAGTGCGTGCCGACAACCAATGACCAGCGAAGCCAAGCATTGCATTACGCTACAAGTTAAAAAAAACAAGCGCCCTTTACTTCAAAAACTCTTTTTAATGGCGTATAAAAACCACGANGCATTACGCTACAAGTTAAAAAAAACAAGCGCCCTTTACTTCAAAAACTCTTTTTAATGGCGTATAAAAACCACGACTTCCACTGAACACTATTTTAAGAATTTTAGTAACGAATCAATTTACGAGCTCAAGTGTTGCAATCGTTAAATTTTTGACACTTGAGTTGAGCGTGCTTGTTAAACCAGTTGACAACGTGCCGCGTGTTCGTTGACGTCAGTACAAACCATTCACAGACCAGAGATGTAGGAAGTTAGACAAATCATACTTCTCACAAGGAAGACACTCGAAAACCGGCCACTCACTCCTCCTTATGGACAGTGCAGGTTATAAACACCCTTCGTTCAAGTCCTCCATCGGGACCATGGCGAGTCAACGGGAAAGGTTCCCCCCCCCCTTCCCCTTCTCACCTCAACCACCTAAAAATACTAGGGCGTTCAAAAAAATAAAGAAACTGAGAGAAGAGTTAGTGAGTGGAGAGATTTTTCATCATCGATCTCTTGAGATCCGATGAGGGTGAAGCGAGGTGAGTATGGAGCAGCGCCGGAATGCAAGGACGGGGGATGAATTAGCGAAATTTTTTTTGTTCCTAGTAAAGCTGAAAGTTTGTGACTGTTCTGCATGCCGGTAATAGAACATAATCTGCTTCAACAATTCATTAAATGAAAATACACAGCCTGGAAAAAAATGTTCGTTATTTTCCAGTGTCCCTAATGACAAGTATTGTGTTGCTATAAACTTTAAATGTCAACCCAGTTTTATAAAAATGTATTAACGATCTTAATGGTGAAAAGTTATCCAGGGTATAGTTTAAAAAAAGTGACCAAAATATCATAATTTGGATACACGGTTAGCAGCACGCTTGGTACGAAAATGAATTCACCGTGAGAGATGATTTGTATATATCGATTGCCGTGCGGTCGATAGCAACGCAGAGGTAATCAAGAGCGCCCCCTTTCTGCTCCCCCATGACTGGTAACTGCTATTACGGTCGATCTTTGTACGGCAGGGTGGGGTGGATGGAAGGGAATTACTTGCTAAGTGTCTTTATGACGGTTATTGACAGCCACGCCCTTGGCTAGGGCCGGCATTTACGGAACTCCCCAACAACTGCTGCTCCACAGAGAGTTACTTCCGGCATATACAGGTTGTTCGGCAACTCAGTGCCCAAACTCCAGACTTTGGACCAATTGTAATGCTAAATCCCTATACACATACATCCGGAAAAGTTGTGGCGTACAGCGCCTGGAGAATAAGGCGGTGCGATCATGCGTGTATGACAATTTGCATANGTGGTGCGATCATGCGTGTATGACAATTTGCATAAGAAGTAGGCGCGCGATGCCGCAACTTGTCCTACACACATTATTGTATAGACTTGTTCTCCAGGCATCGTACGCTGCAAATTTGAATGCAATTAAATGATATAAAATACTTCTCCAGGGCTTTTGTGTTACTATTGGTCCAAAGAAACCATTCCTGGTGTTTGCGCACTGAATTTCTGAACATTCCTTATANGCATTACGCTACAAGTTAAAAAAAACAAGCGCCCTTTACTTCAAAAACTCTTTTTAATGGCGTATAAAAACCACGATTTCCACTGAACACTATTTTAAGAATTTTAGTAACGAATCAATTCACGAGCTCAAGTATTGCAATCGTTAAATTTTTGACGTGCACTGTACTTGGGTCGAGCGTGCTTGTTAAACCAGTGGACAACGTACCGCGTGTTAGTTGACGTCAGTACTAACCATTCACAGACGAGAGATGTAGGAAGTTAGACAAATCATACTTCTCACAAGGAAGACACTCGAAAACCGGCCACTCACTCCTCCTTATGGACAGTGCAGGTTATAAACACCCTTCGTTCAAGTCCTCCATCGGGACCATGGCGAGTCAACGGGAAAGGTTCCCCCCCCCCTTCCCCTTCTCTCCCCAACCACCTAAAAATACTAGGGCGTTCAAAAAAATAAAGAAACTGAGAGAAGAGTTAGTGAGTGGAGAGATTTTTCATCATCGATCTCTTGAGATCCGATGAGGGTGAAGCGAGGTGAGTATGGAGCAGCGCCGGAATGCAAGGGCGGGGGATGAATTCGCGAAATTTTTTTTGTTCCTAGTAAAGCTGAAAGTTTGTGACTGTTCTGCATGCAGGTAATAGAACATAATCTGCTTCAACCATTCATTAAATGAAAATACACAGCCTGGAAAAAAATGTTCGTTATTTCCCAGTGTCTCTAATGACAAGTATTGTGTTGCTATAAACTTTAAATGTCAACCCAGTTTTATAAAAATGTATGAACGATCTTAATGGTGAAAAGTTATCCAGGGTATAGTTTAAAAAAAGTGACCAAAATATCATAATTTGGATACACGGTTAGCAGCACGCTTGGTACGAAAATGAATTCACCGTGAGAGATGATTTGTATATATCGATTGCCGTGCGGTCGATAGCAACGCAGAGGTAATCAAGAGCGCCCCCTTTCTGCTCCCCCATGACTGGTAACTGCTATTACGGTCGATCTTTGTACGGCAGGGTGGGGTGGATGGAAGGGAATTACTTGCTAAGTGTCTTTATGACGGTTATTGACAGCCACGCCCTTGGCTAGGGCCGGCATTTACGGAACTCCCCAACAACTGCTGCTCCACAGAGAGTTACTTCCGGCATATACAGGTTGTTCGGCAACTCAGTGCCCAAACTCCAGACTTTGGACCAATTGTAATGCTAAATCCCTATACACATACATCCGGAAAAGTTGTGGCGTACAGCGCCTGGAGAATAAGGCGGTGCGATCATGCGTGTATGACAATTTGCATAAGAAGTAGGCGCGCGATGCCGCAACTTGTCGTACACACATTATTGTATAGACTTGTTCTCCAGGCATCGTACGCTGCAAATTTGAATGCAATTAAATGATATAAAATACTTCTCCTGGGCTTTTGTGTTACTATTGGTCCAAAGAAACCATTCCTGGTGTTTGCGCACTGAATTTCTGAACATTCCTTATANTGGGCTTTTGTGTTACTATTGGTCCAAAGAAACCATTCCTGGTGTTTGCGCACTGAATTTCTGAACATTCCTTATACATAGAGTGGTCTCTGGCTATTATTGTCTTGCATGCTGTCACGAAGTAGACAAGTACGCAGACACTAAATGGCGTGGCGGTTCCTTTGAAGTGGATGTACCCATTCTCTTATTGGCTGCACGAGGCTCTGGGAACGGTCCTTGTGTCTGATTGGCTGCCGCGTGCTGCGGAAGATACCCTATTGGCCGTGCTGCCTGCCGGCTGGCGAGTAGGTCACCACGCGCTGGCAAGCGAACGACGTTACAAAATGTTGTTGGCCAGTGTCGCCATTTTGCTGGTGTGTGCGGATGGAGTTCACTGAATGAGCGACAGTTTCACCGCTGTATTCTTGAGTACTCAGTGATACTGTGTTGTGATACTTAGTTATCAGCAGCTTNAATGAGCGACAGTTTCACCGCTGTATTCTTGAGTACTCAGTGATACTGTGTTGTGATACTTAGTTATCAGCAGCTTAGTGCTATGAAGTTGCGTGTGGAATTGTTTGGAACAGCTTCCTTCTCTGTTTCATAATAGCGGCGGTATTGTATTGCAACGTCGAGGTGTNGCGTGTGGAATTGTTTGGAACAGCTTCCTTCTCTGTTTCATAATAGCGGCGGTATTGTATTGCAACGTCGAGGTGTTTTTTCTGGCTCTCATTAATTTTATTACTAGCGTCAAGCTTGACTTTTGTTTACTCGGGTTCTTTACTTGACCATACGTGACTCGTGTGTGGAATACCTGAGAGCAAGAAGAGAACTATTCTGTTTTTCATGTAAAATATTTCAACAGTGTACAAAAAATGCTGCAATGTTCGATTCAGCAATCTGCAGTTAGCAATAACCACGTAATGCTTACTTTGCGCCACCGTACATATATGTGCCACATCAAAAGACGCAATCTGTTATGATTTACGATCGAAGCTGAGCAAGATACTATAGAAAATCTCGTCAGCAACAGTCTTGGGTCATGCTTCAACTTTCTAAAAGTCCACGAGTCTCTCCTCGTCTCTCCGTTAACCAATGANTCAGCAACAGTCTTGGGTCATGCTTCAACTTTCTAAAAGTCCACGAGTCTCTCCTCGTCTCTCCGTTAACCAATGACGTTCACATTTCTCTTCATAACATCGTTACTCTGTGTTTTTCGCGCTACGGGTGCACACACTTTTAACTGCATATTTAAATCTAACATTGGAAAATAATTTCCGCCCGCAACTATATACGTTTACGGGGGCCGCGGTGGCTGAGCGGTTAGCCTGCTCGCCTTCCACTGCAGCGAACAGGGTTCAATCCCTGGCAGGGTCACTCCCGGATTTTCGCAAGTGGGAATCATGCCGGACGATGCTGCTGGTCAGAGGGGTCTTCTCGGGGATCTCCTGTTTCCTCCACCCTTTCATTCCGGNTCAGCAACAGTCTTGGGTCATGCTTCAACTTTCTAAAAGTCCACGAGTCTCTCCTCGTCTCTCCGTTAACCAATGATGTTCACAGTTCTCTTCATATCTTCTTTACTCTGTGTTATATCGCGCTACGGGTGCACACACTTTTAACTGCGTATTTAAAGCTAACATTGGAAAATAATTTCCGCCCGCAACTATATACGTTTACGGGGGCCGCGGTGGCTGAGCGGTTAGCCTGCTCGCCTTCCACTGCAGCGAACAGGGTTCAATCCCTGGCAGGGTCACTCCCGGATTTTCGCAAGTGGAAATCATGCCGGACGATGCTGCTGGTCAGAGGGGTCTTCTCGGGGATCTCCTGTTTCCTCCACCCTTTCATTCCGGCGCTGCTCCATACTCACCTCAACCATCCTCATGGACTCTCAAGAACTCGCTATTAAGAGCCGCCCAAATCTCTTCCCTTACTATAGATATTCACCGCCAAACTGGCTGGAGTAGGAGAGAACTGCAGAAATAGTACCGTGCCTCAACGTCTCGTCGAAAGCGTAGAGATTAAATTAGTTGCGAACAAAATTAATTTCTTGTTTCTTTTTTGTAAATAAATAACATTTATAACTACTGTAAAAACAACTCATTTTCGTCTGTAACAGCCTGACACTTTCGCTTCACCAAGGCATCGATACCGGCCATTTTCTATTGGCGGAATTATACTACCTATGTTTTATGCATGTTAATTGTAAATTAAATATTATAATTTATAGTTGAAGTATAAATAAACGTTCTATTTAACCAAAACTGAAATATTTTTATACTAGCAGAATTATAAAAAGATTGTGATAAACATCTTTAAGAAACAACCGAACCCGTTATGTGTTTTTTTTTCTTCCAAAGATTTTATTCGAAGAGTGTGAAGATAATGTGAATAGACTATATTTCGTTTATATAAAGGAAAAATATTTTTATTCGTTATAATAATATTTGTGGAGTTTGTACCCCTGCTGCGCTAGGACCACGTGGTCACTCTTATTCGGTATTNTTATTCGTTATAATAATATTTGTGGAGTTTGTACCCCTGCTGCGCTAGGACCACGTGGTCACTCTTATTCGGTATTATATATATGGATATTGGAGTCTGCAGTACTCGACTTACTGAAGGAGTCAGTATTTTCCTATCAGTTAGTAGTAAGAATACCGCACTCTGTTCTCAAGTTACCTCCTTCTCTGTACCACCCTCTGCGAGATGAGCAACCGACAGCAAAGCTGTTTGTAACAGCCCGTAGTCCAGGCTTGCAGATATGTGGCGCACTTTAGTCGCTAGCTGAGTTTCCACTTCGGCCATTTTGTAGCCAAATACAGCCATTTTACACAACAGCTTATAATATATAAATTCATAGAAATTGCTACAGGTTGCTTTCCTAGCCATTTTGCAAATCCAATTTAGGTATTTCCAGCCACTTTTTGCATTGCAGATTGTCCTTGCATTTTGATACGATAAGGAATAACGTACACTGTCACACTGTAGGAATTTCGTACATATGCACGAAGATCTAACCCATGAAATGCAGATTTAGTTCAATTCGCAAACCAGCACTCCTAATCAGAAATATCAAACCCCAACAATAAGCCATTTGTAGATAGTGACACTTTACTGTATTATACACTGCCAGATCAACGTAAAATTCAGATTGAGAAACCAGATGAAAACTAACACACAATCTGCCATTCTGGATGTCCGATTTTAACTAAAGTGCTTTCGTTCAATGTGCGGGATAAAGTCTTGCGATTGGTTGGGTTAAAGCTTNTGGATGTCCGATTTTAACTAAAGTGCTTTCGTTCAATGTGCGGGATAAAGTCTTGCGATTGGTTGGGTTAAAGCTTCATGCACACATCACAACACCAGATTAAGAGCAAGAACATCACAAGAGACAAAATCAAGCAAGTTTTGTGAGCACAGATCTGCCTTTGGAAAAAGTTAAAGATGACGATAGGCCTATACATTGTTCTTGAGTTATTCTGTTTTGACTATGTGTGGTAAAAAAACTATAACAAAACANGATGACGATAGGCCTATACATTGTTCTTGAGTTATTCTGTTTTGACTATGTGTGGTAAAAAAACTATAACAAAACACCAAATAGCAGTATTACTTGATAATTATTGACTGGCGTACATTTACTTTTTAAACTGCTTCGCACCAGTGGGAATTTCTATTTAGCATTTAGCCATTTACAGCCATTTTACAAGTCAGATTTTGCTACTTTTCGTGGCTAAGAGGTGGTAACACTGCTGCTCAAGATCACCGACCGAAACTTGCAGTCAGCGGCAGAGTTGCCAACATGATGATATTCTCACCAGATCTGGCGATTTCAAATGTTCAGGTGGCAAATCTGTCGATTTGAAATAAGACTGAAAAATTTCTTTACATTATCAGAGTATCGATCTTTTGCGTCTTCAGGATTGTTCATTCCCTCGGAATGTATTATGTACACACGGAGAGAGTATGGGAATATCCTGAGATACGCGTTTTAAGTTTTATTGCGTATGATTGTATGCCTTCGTGTGGGATGTCTCTCGCAGGAATAACGACACGGTTTGACCCTGTCGTAATCGAAGTTTTCAGAACCTCTACTTGAAAAGGCCATTCATACTGTTTGAAAGTAGTGTGCGGTTTTACGTATGTTAAGACAATTCGGTATTTAACTATTTCAGATTGGATATGTTTTTGCCTTTAATTTTTGTTCCTTTTTCTGACAGTGGCATTTATTAATAATATACGAGCAAAAATAAATATATCCCAAGATCCGAAAAAAAATATTTTATATATTTTGTTTGAATGTAATTTCAAGTAGAGTATGGTTACAATCTGGTGATATTCTTGTGATGTTTGTGTATTGATTTAGAGACTTTCTCTCAAAAGAGTTGGCATTCTCGTGAGCAGGGTGGTGCCAACACCAGCAGAGCTTATCCACCGGGACTGCTCTTGAGCTACAGCCTCCAGATAAGGTGACCTCGCTCGGATTAAAGGCACGCAATCTGCGGTTTCCGACCCATATCACTTCCTTCCTTCTCGTAATCTCCCCGCCGCCTGCCGACTTCAACATACGGCTTAACCCTCTACCGATACTGCCGCGCGAGTCGTCTGGAACAAAGGCACTGGTTCCCTGAACAGCGGCAGCACAAACTGAGCGAGTACAATGCGCGCTCTGCAAGATAACCAATCCGAAACTGGATTGCTGGTGAACATGACATGCTGGTCATTATTTAATATGTAGGGCATTCTAATGATAGTCATAAAAGATGCAACTCAGCTTACGCGTGNATGACATGCTGGTCATTATTTAATATGTAGGGCATTCTAATGATAGTCATAAAAGATGCAACTCAGCTTACGCGTGTCACAGCTGTAAATCGTGCTGCCTACAAGAAAGAGATTCACATTAATTTCTTTAAAACTTGCTGTCAAGAAATCCCGCTCAAAGTAGTTCCAAAAATTGTACTACTATCATATGTGCCACACGTCATTGTTTTCTTTTGATGATGTAGCACGTGGGAAAATTTTTAAGCTGTCTTAAAGATTATGAAATCACCTTTCAAAATGAGATATTTTAATTGCGTTGCTAAATGTTCAGAAAACTTGCCTGTTCAGCTAAGACCTCTACAGATAATTACATTCATTATGGTTTCACGTGTTGCAAATAAGAAATGTTTTCATGTGTGTTGTACTTGGGCCGACACAGCACTTGTTTCTGCTGTCACAAACCTCACCAATATATTCACTAGTTCATAAAGGATGGGAAGGAGAGACATCAATAAAGATAGACGAACTAAAAACTATATAAATTTCTTAGCCATTATTCAGGAGCTCTCGAGACCTCGTTGTTATCCTACGACGAATTCAATTACAGACGTCGTTACCAAAAGACTAGCTCGTGCCGTTTAATAAGCGTTACAATAACTTAGTTTGCGTGATTAACGGACGGGATCTAAGGGTCTTGAAAATGAAGTTTGAAGAATGCAGAGGCGCAAAAATCTCACCGGAGACCTGTAGGCGATGGAGTAATGTTNGGTCTTGAAAATGAAGTTTGAAGAATGCAGAGGCGCAAAAATCTCACCGGAGACCTGTAGGCGATGGAGTAATGTTGAACTTGAACAAATAAGTCCTGAAGACTTCGTGTTTTTTTTTTAACATGGAGATGTAACAATTTTGTAATTTTTTATAAAACAATGTGTTATAATGATACAATATTTTTTGGCAACTAGTATCCAAATCAATTGCTTGTAAAGCATACAAAAAAAATGTTACTGCGTGCTGTGGCATGCTGTACCAACCCGCACGCCACAAAGGGACCACGCCCTCAAGGGTAGGTACGTGGGCAATAGGGTGCATTCCCCCTCTGCTATCCCCTCCCCCCTACACCCTGCAGTAGCAGCACATCATTTCCGGAGGGCTGCTGAAGTTTCGGAGGCGAGGAGGTTTACTTTTATCACTCGCCGCACGCTCTGGGGCGGTCCTCGGACCTAGAGGAGAGGGTGGAGAGGAGGGGGTGAGATAATCCCGGCAGGGAAACCCCCGCTTCATGATTGGTGCGCTACAGTTTTCCCTTCGACCCCTCCCCCTCCCCCACGAGCCACAAATTACTTGTCAAATTACTAGCAAATCCGCCGTCACACCAGCGCACGTGGAGGGGGACAGAAGAATATTTGAACCTCCGGCGGAGAGAGAGACGTTTCCGAAGCAACGCTGCTGGCGGCGATTTAACGTTCGTCACACCACAGGGTTCATTATGCATCACATGCACACATACGCCTGACGTTCCGCACTGAAATCCGTTGTAGCGTCATGANCACCACAGGGTTCATTATGCATCACATGCACACATACGCCTGACGTTCCGCACTGAAATCCGTTGTAGCGTCATGACATCATGTGTTTGCTTTGCTTGTGTGTTAGAACCCTCGGTCACTTGCGACAGCCTTTATTGCTCTGAACAAGTGACAGTTACGTAGCTGTGCTCGAACCAGATGTGGTTCTGACGACGACAGCTAGTGACTGAGCAACTTCTGCCCGAGTATGTAAAGTATGACGAGGCGTGTCTTGGTACAGGGCTCTCTACCTCCCAAATGCTGACAACAACATCGAGTTGTGCCTCGAAGTACGCTCTGGTACAAACATCCTCACCATAGGAGTCTCAGTAGCCTGCATTGCATGCTAAAGGCTATTCGAGGTCAAGTGAGCACTNATACAAACATCCTCACCATAGGAGTCTCAGTAGCCTGCATTGCATGCTAAAGGCTATTCGAGGTCAAGTGAGCACTTTTGAAAGCCCTCTCATGTGGAATAACAGTCGACAATTGCATTTTACTTTAACCTTAGACATTAAGTTCCGAGTGCGTTGCGTGGCAATATTTATTTTAAATAGCGGTTAAAGGACAAAAAAAATGGCTGAAAATATGAAGTAACTAGGGCCTCAAAAGTGCTCACTTCACCGTCGCCAGTCGAGGGATTAACACACATTCGTCGTGTTTCGTCGCCAGAACTACAACTAACTGCCTCGCGAGTGAAGATAAGAAGCGACGTTCGTCCCCACCATGCCAACTACACGCACGCACACACACACGTGGATACTCCCTGTTCAACGGCGTCCACGGAAACAGGATGTTCTTGTTATTTATCCACTTGCCTTTGTCTATCAGCTGGTGTATGTCGCTTTATCCAGGCCTCGTTTTTTTCCCTTCCTGGTTCTTGAACTGCGATGCAGAGTATTAAAAATTAACGTTTTTCAGCGAACCTATTAAACGTGCGTCCAATGCGCTAAGCTACGAAAACAAGACACACATTAGACGAGGGCTGTTGAGTGCTTTCAAGACATGGTGCACATTACGATCACCATTTTCGAGTACTC
>NQII01002692.1:64260-83259 GCA_002778355.1 Clitarchus hookeri | reverse complement strand
AAAAAAAAAAAAAAAAAAAAACCATTTTTCAACGCGTCGTATCTCACAGCATACGCGCCAGATACATACAAAAGCTCAATCGAACCTTCCTACAGCTTTCCACCAATAAAGTAACAGTGTGACGCAGTGTAAGGAGAACACTGCGCGCCAGTTGAGAGCCTTGCGCTTAGCGGCGACGGCGCACTTAATGCGCGTGGCAGTGTCGCCCTTATCGCTCCCGCGCTTCCAGGCCTCAGGCGCGGGATGAAGCTCCCGGAAGGCGGGAAGCCTTAAGGGGAATCTCAGGTAGAACGTTTGTACGCCTCAAGGCCACGTGCGACCATAAGGAGGCACTGCGACGGGCTGTCGGACGACTGCGCGGTACATTCCCGGGAAACTGAATTCCTCGCAGATCAGATGTGTAGCGGTAGGATATTGTTACACGCGATGNAACTGAATTCCTCGCAGATCAGATGTGTAGCGGTAGGATATTGTTACACGCGATGAAAGCCAACGGATTGAGAGACAAGTGCCACGTTTCTCCTTTCCAGACAGCAACTGTGCAGGAAAGCGCTAAAGATACTGTTTTCAGCCGTTTTTACTATTTAATATGATAGAAGTAAAAAATGGTGGTTGTAGATAATTGGTTTTTTTTTTTTCAGCTTTCCTGGGAAAAATTTGTATTCCCAGACCATTTACTTACCGAGATAAGAGCATACGCGGAAACATTGATTGTACAGACGTTATTTTACTGTGATTATCGGGCGCGCCAATCTTGTGTATAATGCATTCACGGTTACTTCCAACTTTCCTGAAGCCCTGCTAAAGTTCTACTTCCAAGATATCTCTCCGCCTCTTGCTAGCAAAACTTGACCGAGTCTAGAAAATCACACCAGCAGGGCAACGCACCGCAATCGTGCGCACTCAATTCAGTAATGTTTTGCATAAAACGGTATTACCAACACACCTGTTATTCCCCCTGTTTTCATTCATATTAATTGTAAATTAAATGTAAATAAACGTCGTGCGTGGAGTGCAGCTAGGGCGAGGGGACACCCCTCCGAGTGACGGACTTTCAAGCTGAGACCCGTAGGGGCCAGTTGTCCCTGGACGACATGAAGTTAGACTCTAGGATGGAGCGGTGCTGGAGTGCAAGAGCGAGGGAAACGGGAGCCCCCCGAGAAAACCCGGCGGGAAGCGGCATCGTCCAGCCCGATCCCCGAAACCCGGGAGTGAACCCGCCGGGGATCGAACTCGGATCGCCATGGTGGGAGCCGAGCTTCCTAGCAACTACGTCACCGTTGCACAAAATGAAATATAATTTATAAATTATATATATAAGTTCGATTTAACTAAAAGTAAAGTACTCTTATGTTAACACAAGTACAAAACTCTTTTGATAGTGGAATATTTAGGAAAGAACAAAACACGTCAGACGTGGGGTGGTTTTTTCAAAGGTTAGATTTTAAAAAAATGTGAAGATACGGCGAATATACTATAATTTACAAATGTTGGAAACTGCCGTGCGCTTCAACTCTCTTAAGCACACGTGCGAAGGCTGNGGCGAATATACTATAATTTACAAATGTTGGAAACTGCCGTGCGCTTCAACTCTCTTAAGCACACGTGCGAAGGCTGCAGTGGTCGTAGCTATGGGAAGACACTTGCCATTCAAGCTTTCTCACCGTGCGTAGTGCACACTGGCATGGCAGATTTGCGAATAATGTTTTAGAGAGTACTTAACTGTACCTTTCCCTGTGGCAAGTGTACAGTGAATATGATAGAGAGCGATCTCGCTGGCTGCGCAGAACGATCCTCAGCGTTCCAACATTCAAGTGTTTTTCTGCCAACACGACTTTCACACACGACTTGAGGTTAGAACACTGTTTAGTAAAGAAGTACTTTGATATTTTTGTATGCTTCCTCAAACCATTTTTTAATGCCGTTCGATTAAATTCAAATTGGTAGAAAGTTTTTTATTCATTCGAAACTGCTTGTGTTTTGAAAATCAATACATGAACAAAACATGTTGATCGCTGTTGACCATGTGACTTTGACAGTGGTGTTGCTTTGGGGCAGGTCAGTGTCGGGTACACGCGCGGAAGACGAGTGAGCGGCCTACCTCATATGTAGCGTGTGGTGTCAACAGTGNGAAAGCCAACGGATTGAGAGACAAGTGCCACGTTTCTCCTTTCCAGACAGCAACTGTGCAGGAAAGCGCTAAAGATGCTGTTTTCAGCCGTTTTTACTATTTAATATGATAGAAGTAAAAAATGGTGGTTGTAGATAATTGGTTTTTTTTTTCAGCTTTCCTGGGAAAAATTTGTATTCCCAGACCATTTACTTACCGAGATAAGAGCATACGCGGAAACATTGATTGTACAGACGTTATTTTACTGTGCTTATCGGGCGCGCCAATCTTGTGTATAATGCATTCACGGTTACTTCCAACTTTCCTGAAGCCCTGCTAAAGTTCTACTTCCAAGATATCTCTCCGCCTCTTGCTAACAAAACTTGACCGAGTCTAGAAAATCACACCAGCAGGGCAACGCACCGCAATCGTGCGCACTCAATTCAGTAATGTTTTGCATAAAACGGTATTACCAACACACCTGTTATTCCCCCTGTTTTCATTCATATTAATTGTAAATTAAATGTAAATAAACGTCGTGCGTGGAGTGCAGCTAGGGCGAGGGGACACCCCTCCGAGTGACGGACTTTCAAGCTGAGACCCGTAGGGGCCAGTTGTCCCTGGACGACATGAAGTTAGACTCTAGGATGGAGCGGTGCTGGAGTGCAAGAGCGAGGGAAACGGGAGCCCCCCGAGAAAACCCGGCGGGAAGCGGCATCGTCCAGCCCGATCCCCGAAACCCGGGAGTGAACCCGCCGGGGATAGAACTCGGATCGCCATGGTGGGAGCCGAGCTTCCTAGCAACTACGTCACCGTTGCACAAAATGAAATATAATTTATAAATTATATATATAAGTTCGATTTAACTAAAAGTAAAGTTCTCTTATGTTAACACAAGTACAAAACTCTTTTGATAGTGGAATATTTAGGAAAGAACAAAACACGTCATACGTGGGGTGGTTTTTTCAAAGGTTAGATTTTTAAAAAATGTGAAGATACCGCGAATATACTATAATTTACAAATGTTGGAAACTGCCGTGCGCTTCAACTCTCTTAAGCACACGTGCGAAGGCTGCAGTGGTCGTAGCTATGGGAAGACACTTGCCATTCAAGCTTTCTCACCGTGCGTAGTGCACACTGGCATGGCAGATTTGCGAATAATGTTTTAGAGAGTACTTAACTGTACCTTTCCCTGTGGCAAGTGTACAGTGAATATGATAGAGAGCGATCTCGCTGGCTGCGCAGAACGATCCTCAGCGTTCCAACATTCAAGTGTTTTTCTGCCAACACGACTTTCACACACGACTTGAGGTTAGAACACTGTTTAGTAAAGAAGTACTTTGATATTTTTGTATGCTTCCTCAAACCATTTTTTAATGCCGTTCGATTAAATTCAAATTGGTAGAAAGTTTTTTATTCATTCGAAACTGCTTGTGTTTTGAAAATCAATACATGAACAAAACATGTTGATCGCTGTTGACCATGTGACTTTGACAGTGGTGTTGCTTTGGGGCAGGTCAGTGTCGGGTACACGCGCGGAAGACGAGTGAGCGGCCTACCTCATATGTAGCGTGTGGTGTCAACAGTGACTTCATATGTTCCTCGCGCCTTTTACCTACTGCACGCTGCGCTCGGGCATAACTTTCGCGGTGGCTTTGAAACCTAATATATCATTTTTGGATAAAGTAATATTATACTCGTACTTCTTTNTGGCATAACTTTCGCGGTGGCTTTGAAACCTAATATATCATTTTTGGATAAAGTAATATTATACTCGTACTTCTTTGTTGTAGGCTTACGGCCCGTGTTTCTTCACGTTTAACTGTCGCTCTGTTGACATTGCTGGGACTCTTCCTGCCGTTCTTTCAGGCCTCTTCCTCGCTGATATCACATCTACGGGAATATTCATCAATCTGGCATCATTCTCAATCGCGACGCACTGCTTCGTCTCTCTCTCTCTCTCTCTCTGTCTCGCCCTCTTTTCCTTTCCCTTGGAGATTACTTCTTGAAACTTTACGTTCGCTGTCCCTACTCTTATTACATCTTGCTTCTAAGACAGCTTATATTTTACATCGTTGGATCGCTATATTTAGTTCGGGCTTCACGTTGTTCTTCTGAGTATAGGGTCTAATTGTTTTTAACCAAGTTCGTGCCACGATAGCATAATCAGCTTGATTAAAGCTTGAAACGAATTTGTTATGACAAGTCTTTAAGCTCACAGCAAGATTGTTGTGCCAAGCCAGCCAACTTGAATCAAGCTGATTAGTCTCGAAGTGTCAAGCTTGATAGCAATTTTCATTAGTTACAATTAACTGCAGGCAAGCGTTGGCAAGCCGCAAGTATAATTCAAGCCATATACAAGCTCGTCCTCAGCAAGTATGTGCCAGTTATGAGAAATCAGGCATGAATCAGGCTTCAATCACACATGATATGACAANGCTCGTCCTCAGCAAGTATGTGCCAGTTATGAGAAATCAGGCATGAATCAGGCTTCAATCACACATGATATGACAAGGGCAAGTCCAAGTCAAATGCCAAAGCTTGCTGCAAGCTTACATGCTATCTGGGTAGCTTCTGTAACTAGGTGTGAATATTTTTGAATGTTTTTTTTAATTGCTCTGGTGTTACGTTTCACGAGGCCACTGCTGATTTCAAGTGACCAAATGGAAGGAAGTGCAANGCTCGTCCTCAGCAAGTATGTGCCAGTTATGAGAAATCAGGCATGAATCAGGCTTCAATCACACATGATATGACAAAGGCAAGTCCAAGTCAAATGCCAAAGCTTGCTGCAAGCTTACATGCTATCTGGGTAGCTTCTGTAACTAGGTGTGAATATTTTTGAATGGTTTTTTTAATTGCTCTGGTGTTACGTTTCACGAGGCCACTGCTGATTTCAAGTGACCAAATGGAAGGAAGTGCAATCAGCTCATACAAGACGTCTGAATAACTTGCTATCAAGTACCTTCATTCTAAAAAAAAAAAACTACTCCAAATCAGTTTTATTTGCTTGCAGATCTTTTCAAATTGCTCCACGGGAATCAGCAAAATTGTATTGATTATTTCAGTTGCTGGTATTTACTAAATAACCAGTGATCTCCACTGATACTTATTAAATTGCACTGGTCTGGCACTAAAACCACAGTGCATTTCACTTGTTTTCCGGTAAGTGACAGATCATTAATTTATGTTTCAGCAGCAATAATGCCACTGATTGAAATCACGGATTCTGGTTTAGAGTGTAGCACCTAGCCCAAGTTTTCCATGCAGACTGACTGCCGAATAAAGCGAATGATGTGTATTTTATTGCACCACGAGTTCTAAGTACAGACCAATCTGGTATAACACATGACAATCTAACGCCATGCTGAACCTCACAATTCGTGACAAACTCGGGCAGAATTAGTTTATTCATTGGCTAGTGATTTCGTTAAAATTGACTTTCTTCTTCCACTCGGCACAACCTAATTAATTTTACTCAAGAGGTGAAGGTCACGAGAGCATAGCATGTAGAAGGAGAGTCATTTGGTAATTCAAGGCAAGGCAATAATATAATACTTTACATAATCTAATCGCATGCGTAATTATACTACAAAATTAATTTTTTTCAGGTAATGTGACCTAGGGATGCAGAAGAGCGCCAGCCTATTGAACTTTTTTCAAAGATAAGACGAACACAAAAAATATCAAATACTTCGAAAATCTTTAAGTTTCTTAAATATCCGTAAGGCACCTATCTAAGATAAAGTTTTGGTACAGTTGTGTGAAACACCTCCGCCAAGATTTGCTTCCCCGTTAAGGCGTAAAACACATCATTCTTAGCAGTACAACTAGTATCCGTTCTAGTAGTGAGAAATGATTGTACTCTNCCGTTAAGGCGTAAAACACATCATTCTTAGCAGTACAACTAGTATCCGTTCTAGTAGTGAGAAATGATTGTACTCTGATGCATCTTCCCACCTGAGGGCACACAACTCCATATGAATAGGATACTTCCTAACGGAAGTAGTTACCCAGAGGTATGTTTCATTTGCACATGTGCAAAACTAATGTATTCCGTTTGCAGAGTAAATCAGTAGAAACCGTTTGGGGCTGAGTACTTTTAAAATCCTTGTTACGACAGTTTATTACATATTTTTTTACTTCCAATAAATAAAGGGTTGTCTTATTATCGCATACAAAAAAAATTGATGTATCACTGCTTGTAAATGTCAGTATTATTTTGACTTGACATATGTTGCATTATAGTACCAACAGTATAACAAAACATTTGAAAGATTGACAGAGACTCATTTATAATTAGAAAACGAAATCAGAACGGCTAAAGAGAAAGTGAATTCCTTTGGTTTTATTACATTAATTGAAGTTNTTTATAATTAGAAAACGAAATCAGAACGGCTAAAGAGAAAGTGAATTCCTTTGGTTTTATTACATTAATTGAAGTTAAATGCTTTGTAACTGCATATATAAAATTTTGCCAACAGTGTTTCAATTAAAATTCTATGATTTTTGTATAATAATCAGTGGACTGCTGTGTAAAACTTTTATTGAAATGCTAAGATAAGAATTCTGATAAATCACAAGCCTAAATAACTTCTATATATACGTTTTTCCCTCATAAACCAAAGNATGCTAAGATAAGAATTCTGATAAATCACAAGCCTAAATAACTTCTATATATACGTTTTTCCCTCATAAACCAAAGTAAAAATGTATGGAAAGTCTTATTTTTAAGGTTGTCCTGTTTTCGGGTAAATATTCTTCCACAAAATGTAAAATTAACACGGTGGTTTTATCAATGCATTGATGGAGTGAAATCGTGATATGTTTAGGGACGTAAATATGTTTCTAATCTGTTAATTCTTGGATTTCACAAAGTTTCACTTCAAAACAGTTTATCAAAACCGTACCAGCCATAACAATAATTCGCAGTGAACTAGTTTTGAGAGCTGAGCGTATTTCTCGTGTGGCAGACAAGAGCTCCTCGCTGGGTGATTCACTTGGTCCACTCAAAATAACTTAAGCATAAGCGAACGCCAATTAGAACATAAAATTACTTTCCGAAGTGCCTTATAAATGCTTGCTGCACAGTTTGAGATAGAAATATATTTTTTCCTTAGCAAAACTAACATATCTTGTGTTCGAGTGTTTTCAACGTAGCTACGTCACCTCTGTAAATCCCGTAGCTATACACAGCACGACGAGAACACTGCACGCCAGTGCAAAGCCTTGCTCCTAGCCACGATGACGCACTGTGTGTGCTTAGGGATAGGGAAGTTTCGTGAATTAATTTCAGGGCAAGATAGACGTCCAACATGTGTACACCGAGGTTACCTTAGCAATTGTATCGCAATCCATTAGACACGCGCTAGACAACTCTAAGCCAATGGCATACTTCTATGTATAGGCTGTTCACGGTAAAGNTCGCAATCCATTAGACACGCGCTAGACAACTCTAAGCCAATGGCATACTTCTATGTATAGGCTGTTCACGGTAAAGTGAGAACTGTTTAGTCCCTAGTTACTTTTTCCTTTCACTACATTTTTATTCTTTAACAACCTTTTAAAATAGATATNTGAGAACTGTTTAGTCCCTAGTTACTTTTTCCTTTCACTACATTTTTATTCTTTAACAACCTTTTAAAATAGATATTGCCTTGTAAGTAATGAACACAGTGTGTATAATAGTCCACCGAACTTGGACGTTTGCGTCTAAAGCGAAGGTAAAATATGTTTATTGACTGTTTTTTTCCAAATGAGAGGGCTTTCATAAGTTCTCACTCTACCGTGAATAACCCATACACAAATAGCGAGAGCCAAACTGACAGGTGTGGCTATTACCTGCTGCAACAGCCAATGAACAAATACCTGAGGCTCGAGTGTACACAGGAGTGTGGAGTCTTGCCAACAGGTCATCGAACTCGCGGAATCCCCCCCTACCTATGCGTGTGTGACTGTCGCCATTACCACACACGAGCAACGCTGTCTCCAACGAGAACACATCTCGAGTGCAGGCGCGAGTCCTAACACTTGCTGGCGTTCACAACATCTCGCCTCTCCCAGGGCTGGTGTCAGCCACGGTGCGTTACTCGTTAACACCGCGCCCATCCAAATTAATTGCACGCTCCCCGCGGAACGAATTCTCATTTCACCCGCTTTCTTTTTCCAACCTCTCCCCCCCCCNGGAATTATAATTATTTTTATTTCCTTTCGCTCGTCATTACCGGAAAGCCGACGGCATTACGGGGTCGTCAGAATGGGGAGCTCGCTTGCGGGCATTAATGGGAACGAGGAAATGCGAAAGAGGCGTGGGTAGAAAAGGTTGTAATCTTTCTTCGTCTCCGGGTTGCACCGTTTCCTTCGTTAGGGACCCGCCGACGAATCCACCGCTAACCCCGCACCCCTCGCCCAGTCACGGGCGTGCTTCTAGGCGGCCGCGGTGAATCACGCGATGAAGAAATATGGAATATGCCATTAGGGCGGGCTGCATAGAGGTCGGGATGCCGGGTCGCGTGAGCGCTGGTGGGAAACGAGGGGAAGGAGGGGCGAGCCCCCACCACCCGCCCTTCCTGAAGTTCGTTGCCATGGCGACGCCGGCGCCACCTCGGCCAGGGAGGGAGCGGCTTCTAATCTGGTTACACCCTAGCAGGTCGCAACGACGCCAGGCGCACAAGTTGTGTTTCCCACGACTTAGCGATAACACGCACGCCGCCATATTGGCCCCGCCGACAATTTGCCATCAACTTCCGTCTTACATTTCCAACTCAAATCCCGAGCGAGATATACACACGTGCTAGAAAACATTTTTCTCCGGTATTTTCGTGTTCGAGCCGCAGAAGGGCGCGAGCGATAAGGGCGACGCTGCCACGAGTATCTAGTGCACCATCGCCGCTACGCTCAAGGCACTGAACTGGCGTGCAGTGTTCTCGTTGTTCTGCGTGTATCTATGATTATGATACTTTAAACCGCCAATTTAATATCATGTCTTTTTTGGTGGCGAAGTTAAGGCGTTCGCTTTCTATTGCACTTTACAACGCACATNCCGCCAATTTAATATCATGTCTTTTTTGGTGGCGAAGTTAAGGCGTTCGCTTTCTATTGCACTTTACAACGCACATGAAAGTGCAACAAATACGTATTCCCACAACTGCGTTATCTATCCTACAATCACATTAACGTACAATTAAAATTATATAAAAATTCATACTAAAACTATTAAAAATATTGTTATACAAAATTGTATTTCCTTTGGGAAACATTAACACCAAAATAATTGTAGAAAATGCCACTATTTACTTTATTTAGCTCGATACTCGAATAAACATGTGAAAAACCTGCCAGTATACAAATGTAAAACAAATATCACGATAAAATTAAGAGGGGTAAAAATCACATTAACCTATTAAAAAGTAGTATTCGTTTATAACAAACAAAACTTATTGGTGGAATATCTAAAGCAAGATTCAATGCATACTCGTTTCTAGATAGAATTGTTACTTTCACTTGAAAGAGTCTGAGAAAGGCGTTTGTAACGAAATTGGTGGGTTTGAAAATAATATTTATAGCACGTGTGGTGCCTTGAAAGTACCATTCCGTCCTCGCCTGCGATAGTTTTTCTGTTAGTATCCGTATTGATGATGCGTTTCATACTTTCGTCAGAAATAAACTGCATTTCGAGCATCGCTCAACGCCGTTCCAGCACCAGGCGGGCGACCGACTTAAGGAGAACTCCACAAGCCCTCTGCAGATTCGAACAAACGTACTTGAATTATGTGTTCTTGCAACGGCGACAAGCAATTCTTCCATGCTGGGAGGGCAACTTCGTAATCTTAGAATGCATTGGAATACTTCGCATTCTGCTAAGTATTCTCGCTCAAACGCCGTCTAATATTTAAGTGGCGTTTAATATTGGAGCCGAGTAGCTCGGGTAACTGCTTAATTGACCATTACTTATCTGTTACATAAAATGTGATTAACGATGTAATTAACGTAACTGCTGTAGTGCTCTGCGCTTCGAGTCAAACAACGAGATTCACATTGCAGTCACACCGACTGCGAAACGTCCTTACGTACAAGTTTCTGTAGTAGTTGTTTTGTAAGTTTCTTTGACAACATACGAGCAAAATTCCAGTTATTATTCAAGGACAGAATAGACTCCNGAGTAGTTGTTTTGTAAGTTTCTTTGACAACATACGAGCAAAATTCCAGTTATTATTCAAGGACAGAATAGACTCCAAACACATGTGCATTCGTGTCGCTCTTGTGATTGGACAAGAGTTGCTTCGACATGCCCGATCAGACACAAGTAACTACAAGATCGCCCAATCACGTGCCACCAAGTCAGAAGCGACCGTCACTTTTGGAAACGTCAATAAACATTCACTCGAATCGTATATATGACGGAGATGTCTAACGTGCTGCCAAATAATAAAGTGGGTTTTGCAAATCTCCAGCTACAGGATAAATCCTCGCCACAGCACACATGTCCACCGTCTGCTGGGGAGACTTCTTTATCGGCTGGCTGAGCCGAAGGCCACGGAAACCTAGCCGTTTTCTCCAATTTTATGCACACTGGTTTGGAATCAGCCCTGTTCATTTTCCTGTAGCTTATCTGTTTAAGTGGCCAGTTTAATTTTTGTAAATAAATGTATCAAGGTCGCTGAATTAGGGACGGCATATCTGTTATACCTGTTTGTGACCTGATGTTTCCCAAAACTTATAGTCTTATTACGACATAGTGGGAAACAACCTCTAGTTTAAATTAACAATGTTTGTTGATTTTTTCTATGTTTAGCGTAACATAGCACGTATAGTTATTGTAAAGTCGACGGGGAAACGATTTACAGACCTTGCGCCGCAGTCACAGTACAAACACTAACACAGAGGATCGATATCTGCGCTCACAAACGCCTTGCAACCATACAACCCGCAATACACCTGCTGCTTTCGTGTACAGCGGCACAACATACAAACCAGGCTTCACATTATTAGGTTAATTCTACTCAGGGTAGGAACAAAACGAGATTTCTTATGAGAGAGTTTCGCATAGGGAAAATTTCTGCCGCAGTGTTCCAAATGGTAACTTAATTAAAATGTCAAGCCACGTGAATTATAAATGAGAAAGTTATTACTTAGTTACGAAGTTATTTTATATTTGATATACGATTATTGTAACTATCCCGTTTTTTAACTTATTAAGTAGAGCAATTTTGGTACACCGCCGACACAAGCGCTCACCTAGGGGGGACAATTTTTCATTTGCCAAACTTTTAACATTGATTTTCCCAACCTGTACTAGAATTAACCGTAACATTACCTGCACTTGAGTGCTGATAATTATCATATAAGCCTACGGTCTATAATTAGCGATTAAAAAACTCCTAAAATTTTGCGAAAACTATGCATTTAAACAACAAAACCAGTAAATATGCCTAAATGCTTGTCTTAAAAACTGAATACATAATACAATATTTTATGTATTTAAAAAAAAAAACTTCTTTAACCAAGAATTTTAAGAGAATCTTTCAAGGAGATGAAATTTAGTTAAAATGAATTATAAGTTTACTTTATTGCAGTGCTTCAAATCATAACATTTCCTTAATTTTAAAACAATTATAATTGCATATGTATTGATTTTGTGGTTTCTACACGTTATTATTAGAATATCAATAAATAATTTATTATTTCAAAAATACACATTGTAACAACTGTTGCTGTGTGTGGTGGTTTTGATAGTTCAAATACACANTAACAACTGTTGCTGTGTGTGGTGGTTTTGATAGTTCAAATACACAGTCAATTAAATAAATGCCGTCTAAATATATAAAACATTACAAAATCCATTCTTGATGTTATGTTTTGGGAATTCGGACACTGTGATACCTTTCCATAGC
This sequence comes from Clitarchus hookeri, assembly GCA_002778355.1. Classification (NCBI taxonomy): domain Eukaryota; kingdom Metazoa; phylum Arthropoda; class Insecta; order Phasmatodea; family Phasmatidae; genus Clitarchus; species Clitarchus hookeri. Next base: position 71,259 of record NQII01002692.1, on the reverse strand, counting down.
CATTAATAGAGTCGGGCTGTGATGAGCGTCTGCTTGTCCCAACTGTACGCTTCACTAATCATAATAGGTATCGCAACTATTTGTTTATTTATCAATGTTAATTTGCTTCAGNGTCCCAACTGTACGCTTCACTAATCATAATAGGTATCGCAACTATTTGTTTATTTATCAATGTTAATTTGCTTCAGACGTATGAAGTAATTAGTCGTTTACGGTGACGACCACTTCAAATGCTCCGTAATGCTGACGCGTGATTCACGTTAAAATACGCATTGTGTATCCGTTGTTTTCAAGTATTAAATTATTTAAATATAAATTTAATGGCTAACATCGCTGTTGGATAACGCTGTAACACAATACTATATTTGTTTCACGGTTTGCAGATCCGAGAATTTGTGATGTCTAGGGNGGCGTATGAAGTAATTAGTCGTTTACGGTGACGACCACTTCAAATGCTCCGTAATGCTGACGCGTGATTCACGTTAAAATACGCATTGTGTATCCGTTGTTTTCAAGTATTAAATTATTTAAATATAAATTTAATGGCTAACATTGCTGTTGGATAACGCTGTAACACAATACTATATTTGTTTCACGGTTTGCAGATCCGAGAATTTGTGATGTCTAGGGACGATTTTAAGTTATTATCTTCGTTATGTAAAGAACGAACGAGCATTATGAAATGTTGATACGTATTGCAAAGACGGTGTAATTGAGTAAACTTAAGTTTAAAAAACAGGAGTTTTCATTTCTTTAATGTAATTTTCACGGACGCATCATGTTTACATAATGCATGACGACATTATACCAGGCCAAACGTTTTTTTATCTAGTTTATCTAATGAAACAGGTGTTGTATAGCTGTGAAAAGATTGTATGTACAATAATTTTGGCTGTGTTTACAATCCATTAATATATTTCTAAGCCTTCTCGTATTGTACTCGGCAGAAGCGTGATACCTCCGTTCTTCCTTCTCACTTCGAAGACCGAGGTTGACGATCGTGCATGAAAACGAAGGCGTCGAAAAGCTTAACAAACTGAATAAACCAAATAAATATTAAGGTAGTTTTCCTCTCCCTACAGTTCCTAGAAAACTGGCGCAACGTTTCCGCCTTACTTAGAAAATTCCTGTCTGCGTAAGGTAAGTAGGTAGTTGGGCGTAACGCGTCGTCAACAGCGAGGTCACAATCTGACTGCAAGAGACATGAGCTCGTTTCACGGCGTTGGTTGGTTGAAAATGAAGGTAAAGACCAACTTGTCAGACATCAAGTTTTGTAATACACACAAACTATCCATTCTGTAAACTACGCCAACGCACGTCTCTTAGATACATGCGTGCACTATTAAAGAATACCTCTGAAGATCTGTTTAATTTTATAAAATAACTAGCTTTTGCGCGCGACTTTGTCTGCGTGAAATTCGTGTTTTCGTTACAATAGTTTTTTTAAGTAAATATGTATTTAAAATATAATACCTATTGTAAAATAGAANCAAGAAATTCGTGTTTTCGTTACAATAGTTTTTTTAAGTAAATATGTATTTAAAATATAATACCTATTGTAAAATAGAAAGTTGAATGAAATGCAAGTCCAAAAATAAGGGACTTTTGTAAGGTAAGTTAGAAGTTGTTGTTAGTGATCCACCGTGTCAAGGTGTAAGTTAGTCTTTTAACAATACTTCATAGTAAACAATGTTGTTTGCCGTCTTAGAGGGCGGCGCCAGAACAAAAAGGCCGAGGGGTGAGGTTACACGCGAGCACGCCACGTACAACTGACCTGCCTCAAGTCGACTCCTGCGAGTTTGACAGTTTGCCCCTGTGACTCATTTATCGTCATTGGAAAGCACACTTTGAGGGGAAACTGGGGAAACTGCAGTCTCTTGAATTCAAAAAGGAGGTCATTGGGAATCAATGGAATACGCAGCACAAACACTGTTTGTTTCTCCATGAGCCGATCCAGTTACAATAGCAGCCTTGACTACATTGCGATGTATAGCTATGACTTGCAGTCTAGTGCTATCACAGAGTTNTGACTACATTGCGATGTATAGCTATGACTTGCAGTCTAGTGCTATCACAGAGTTTCAGTGGTTTCAAATAACCGTATAATATTTTTTTCTACATACAAACTTTGAATGCCCATTTTGCCCCTATAGGGCTTGAATTGTGACAAATCCCTCCTTAGTGACGGCCTACACTACTTAATGAATGTTTCCTCCAAATTGTATGTTCCTAAGACCAGNGGACACACGCCGCGCTTCCTCAACTCAGCAGACGGCGCCAGAAGGAAAGTAAATTATCTGATATGTCGTATATAATCTCAAATGAATTTTTAAAATACATTTCTGATTCTTACACATTTTCGCTTCGGGGTTATAGATAGGGACACCTGAATTTCGCGTAATAATTCCTGTTAAGTTGTATTTCAAAAGACTTTAATTAATATCCACTTGCGCGCCTTAACTGCCTGCCCAAGAATCGTAGACGTTCAGTACCAACGTTGCCTAGTTCTGATTGGCTGGAGTATAACACAGCACGGTCTTCCAAAGAAGGCGCGTGGTTAATAACTGAAAGAGAAATGCAGATGCGCAAGTGTGTATTGAAATATAGGCTTTTTGACGTTCTTTCCGCGAAAATCTGGTGTCCATAGCTATGTTGAGAGATTTGGGCGGCTCTTAACAGCGAGGTCTTGAGAACCGATGAGGGTGAAATGAGGTAAGAACGGAGCAGTGCTGGAATGAAAGGATGGGGGAAACGGGAGACCCCCGAGAAAGCCCAACGACCAGTGGCATCGTCCGGCACGATTCCCTCGTGCAAAAATCCGGGAGTGACACGGCCGGGGATTGAACCCAGTTTGTTATGGTGGGAGGCAAGCAGGCTGACCACTCAGCCACTGTGGCCCCCTCCATATTTATAGACTCTTATCTGTCTCTAATGCACTAGGGCGACCTATTTTTGGCGAAAAGATTCNTGTGGCCCCCTCCATATTTATAGACTCTTATCTGTCTCTAATGCACTAGGGCGACCTATTTTTGGCGAAAAGATTCCACCACAAGTTGAATTCCAAAACACGTTACTTCAGAACCAATATCACGGTTGGCTTATTGTGGCATCTAGTATCGGGGTAACTTTCTTCTGATTGGCCCAGTCGAGTAGGAAATGTGTTCTCACACAGGCATGCAGCAAGCAACCGAAGTAAATGTGGAAGCACGCTCGTAAGACGTTGANTGTGGCCCCCTCCATATTTATAGACTCTTATCTGTCTCTAATGCACTAGGGCGACCTATTTTTGGCGAAAAGATTCAACCACAAGTTGAATTCCAAAACACGTTAGTTCAGAACCAATATCACGGTTGGCTGATTGTGGCATCTAGTATCGGGGTAACTTTCTTCTGATTGGCTAGGGAATGTGTAGGAAATCGGGTAGGAAATGTGTTCTCACACAGGCATGCAGCAAGCAACCGAAGTAAATGTGGAAGCACGCTCNGGTAGGAAATGTGTTCTCACACAGGCATGCAGCAAGCAACCGAAGTAAATGTGGAAGCACGCTCGTAAGACGTTGAAATAAAGTGCATAAATGTTCTCGCGAATAACTTCTGAAGCATTTACTTAGGTTTTAATCGCACCAAAATGAAATTTATTAGAGTAGCAAAAATATGTCAAGAGGGACGGTTTGTTGGCTGAATGCACCTGCAGCGAGGAATCGGAACGGTTATTAGGCAGGCAGCCATGCACATACTGCGTGCAGTCCAGGTAACGGTTCAGCTGACGTGAGCGGCCACGTGACTTGAGGCGGGAGGTCTGCCGGCGACGTGGAGCAGGGGAGGGGGTGGGGGAGCTGTGCGACTGACAGCTGTCACGTGGACACCCCTGGCCACCAAGGCCCTTACACAACTGCCCACTCACGTGCTCTNGCTGTGCGACTGACAGCTGTCACGTGGACACCCCTGGCCACCAAGGCCCTTACACAACTGCCCACTCACGTGCTCTTGCAACATGTTCCTCGCTGCAAGCTCTCGTCTTCTTGCATTTACACCAAATACTAGGTATCGGTAGAGACCTGAACAATTCGCTAGTTCAGCGACGTTCAGGCTGAACTCTGCAGTCTTATGTACAAATATGCCGATGTCAACTGCACATTGGATGTCTGCTGTCGCAGTGGAAGGCTACGATCAGGCCAGCGCTCCCCAGGAGGTGTGAAACACTTCGCGGACCAATGGCTGAAGATTTATTAACACAAGTGTTTTGAATTCTAGCATGTCCCGAAATGAATCCGCGAATTTTTCTGGTCTCTGGGTATGGGCTGTTCAGGTTAACTGAGTACTTTTGAAATCAATCTCTGGAAAATATCACTGCTCTTACTCGTTTGTATTTTAATGGGGACGTCAACTGAAGTGCGACCAGCAACGTTGGCAACGATGTAGGGAAAGTAGTTACATGTCTCATCCCGAGTATATTCGTTCTCGTCCGACATGTCACGAAACAGACGAAGTCATGGTCGATGCTGCGCCAAGTTCAGAAGTTATCACCAATACAGGCATCGCCTTTCCCTGGCCAATGCTATTGGTTGCTCCTGACACACACACTGTTTTATAATTGGTTCTTTATAGTGCCATGGATCAACTGAAAACTTTCCCATACTGGGGCCGCAGCGAACATATAGCTGAGGCTCGAAAATATATAGGACCGTGGAGTCTTGCACACAGGTCGTTTGAAACGCTACATTTTCCTCTCCCTAATTATTGAAAAACTATATAAATTTTAATATATGGAAACAAATATAATTTATGCAGTCCGACATCCGCCTTTACAACTTTGTTCTTCACAAAAGTCTAATATTATTTTTTTAATTGACTTTACAAATTGTAACAGTTATATTACTGTACATTACTTTCACATTCACAAATATTACTACCATTCCATCAGAAATAATCAGCCTAGTAGCAAAGACAAAAAAAAATGGCTTGTCCTAACCACATTTCATTAACGATGTCGGAGCTGGTTGGCCGACGNTCACAAATATTACTACCATTCCATCAGAAATAATCAGCCTAGTAGCAAAGACAAAAAAAAATGGCTTGTCCTAACCACATTTCATTAACGATGTCGGAGCTGGTTGGCCGACGTTATAATAACGACGCTCTTGTCGCAGCAGGCCACAGAAGTGGGTTCCAGACGCAGCCTCGCATTTATTAAACTTATTATTCTTTCTACACGGAGAATTACGCTATTATCAGTAATGTTCTGCTGGGATACACGTTTTTAACAACTGAAATTAATTAAATCCTATTACTAGCAATTTCTTTTGTGTGTGGTGTTGTATATGACATAAGGTAAATTTCTCATTTATTCAACTCACTCATCTAATACACACTCCATACACACGCGCGCACGCGCGCGCGCGCGCACACACACACACAGTGCTTCCTTGCATTGTTTATTTATTTAATGACACACTAAGAAACTATGGTTTTTTTGTTTTCATTCCCTTGCCTTATAGCTGGGGTGCAGTAATATTTCGCGAAAATATTTTGAAAGAAGATACAGTCTAAAGCACTGTAGGGTCATCCAGCTTCTTTGATTGGCTAAAAAATGTTCTAGTACATATAACTGTTTGCGCACGAATCACGAAGGTTCAGTGTCGGAGTTACTTAGTCCTGAGTGGCTTGGGCAAAGACGGACACGGCACCAGCAGCCAATGGAGGTATAACAACAGCTGAGGTGTGTATATAGTATTGAAGTCTACTGTGTGCTCCGATTTTCACGCGAAAAGTCACTGGCCCTAGTTATAGCCTACCTAGGGGCAGCCGATTTCCCCGACAATATTTCACGACCAGTTGTATTTCACTACCCTTTAATTCAGATGCACTTTCATGATTGGACGATTCACCTGTTACACGCCTTGGGTGTCTGCCCGCGAATCACAGACGTAACAGTGTCAGAGTAACTTGATTCTGATTGGCCAGTCTAGCTCTAGTTGGAAAATGTCTTCTCACAAATGCATGTGGCCGGTAAGTAAAAGGAAACTGATAATACGCCCGTATGGTATTGAAATGTAGCGTGCATGGCAATATTTTCGCAAAAGTAGGGTATCGCTACCAACACCTCTAAAAGAGCCATAGCGACTAAGGAAAAGTTACATTTAAAAGTTTCGCGCATACTTTGCATCTCTATCCGTGACGTCATGGTTGCTGTAGCGATAACGAGCGGATTTTTGTGCAAGAGCGTGGTGTTGCCTTTATCAATGTGATCACCATTCGTTCTTTGAAGTCCTAAATAAACTTCTTATACGTTGACACACTGTGAGCTCGTAAATATTCACGCTATTTCTCAATATCCAGTTCTACTGAATTTATTTCTTAGACTCACTGACAGGTTTCAACTCGCAGCTGATTCAAGAACGCTGTCAACTTTTTGCTGCACGTTTCATGGTCGTGTCTGACTAGGAAACGGATAATGCAATTTCCTGTTACCGCAGTGTGTGAAGTCAATAATCATCGTCGAAGGATAGCGTGAAACGGCAGGTGTTCTGTCAAGAAGCTACAAAGAGAGTACAAATACGCTGATTACACTGACGCGATCACAGAGTAATTAGCGAAATAGAGGCGAAGCAGCCGTTCACTCCGCGAACTCAAGTCGCACACTCCAGCAAAATGACGTCACCAGCCAGCAACACGTCGGAACGCCGTCCGCCAATTGGCGTCTGGTGAGCTACTTGCCAGCTGGAAGCCAGCTAATAGGGCAGCTTTCGAAGCACGCGGTGGCCGATGAGACACAAGACCCATTCCCAGAGCCACGTACGACCAACCAGAGCATGCGTGCGCCCACATCAAAGGAACCGCCTCACCATTTCTTCTCGGCGCATATATTGACTCCGTGACTATGCGATATAGTTTGGAACAACAGTGCAGCGGCGAGTGTTACTCCTGCAGTGACGTGTGCACTCAGCTCGCGTCTAGCTCGTGTGGAATGTCCTTGAACTGCGGCGAGACGCCGTGGTGT
>NQII01002692.1:47115-63868 GCA_002778355.1 Clitarchus hookeri | reverse complement strand
CTTGCAGCCGGGAAACTCCTACAGCCAGTCACGCTAGGGGTAGGGGGCTACGGTGGTGTGGTGGCTAGAGCGCTCGTCTCCCACCGGGGCGAGCCGGGGTAGCCACCGCATCTTCACACGTGGGATCTCTCATATCTCCCACCAATGCATTCCGAAGCTGTTCCATGCTCGCCCTCGAGTCATCCTCATCGGCTCTCTAGACCTCCCAAACATCTCCACGATTGACTGTCTTCTTCAATTGTATCGGAGTTTGTAAGACATGTCCCGGACACAGAGTATATCAGTACACAGACACAAAATATCATCGAGGTTTCTTCTTATGAGGGGTACCCATTCTCTGAGTTGGTAGGAACAGGCCTTGTGTCTAGTTGGCTGCTTCAAGCCGCAAGAGGTTCCCGATTGGCTGGGCTGGCGGCTGGCGAATATGTTACCAGGCGGCTGGTTGGAGAACGACGTTGCCGCATTTTTTCTGGTCAGTGGCGCCATTTTGCTGGCGTGTGCAGTTGGAAATCGCGGTATGAGCTGTTATGGGTGAGTGAAGAGATTTGAACGGCTCTTAACATCGTGGTCTTGAGAGCCGATATAATCGGTTATGTTTCACCTCTGTATTCCCAGGTACTCTGCGGCCACGCCCAGGCATTTGTCAACAGTAGTAATGATGTTAGATCTACCATGCCCTAAAGGTAGGGCCGTAAAAATCGTACCACACAGTAGACTTCAATACTATATACACATCTCAGCTGTTGTTATACCTCCATTGGCTGCTGGTACCGTGTCCGTCTTTGACAAAGCCACTCAAGACTAAGTAACTCCGACACTGAACCTTCGTGATTCGTTCGCAAACGGTTAACACGGGCCAGAACATTCTTTAGCGAATCAAATAAGCTGGACGACCCTACAGTGCTTTGGACTGTATCTTGTCTCGAAATCTTTTCGCGAAATATCACTGCCCCTAGTCATAAGGAGGGATTGGAAAGTTTCGCGAGTTCAATTGCATGTTGGCTAGACTCCACAGTCCCGTGTGCACTCGAGACTCAGGTGTTTGTTAATTGGCTGCTGTCCTAGATAGTAGCCAATGCTAATCCACACCTGCCAGTATGGCGCTCGCTATTTGTTTCCTTGCAAGTCTGCTATTGGCTTAGAGTTGTGCAGGGCGTTTCTAATAAATTGTGATCCAATTGCGAAAGTAACTTCAGTGTACATCTGTTGGACGTTTATTCTCTCCTCAAATGAATTCGCGAAATTTTCCTATCACCTCTATATCGTGTTGTGCGTCTAATGTGACAAGTAAACCGCGAGTCTGCCCGGAACAGTTGTTTCGTCTACACAAGCTATTGTATACCAAGCTTCTACTCTAATCGATACGATAACAATGCCGAGACAATTATCCCCTCCTTATTACTTTTCATCTTGTTAATAAGGTCTGAAGAATTTATCAGCTGATAAGTGCTAAGTTCGTGCCGCGGCCAACGGTAATTGTTTACCGGAAGTATTCCAGCGATAACACAAAGCAAAGCATGAACTGGGCGAAGCTAAGCGAAACGCATATCAAAGTGCGTAGTTGTCGTTATGTATTAAACATTTAATTGAACGATTATAAAGTCCCTAAGGAGAGCAAGTCACATTAAGCAAACATATTGTAAACCCGAAGGAAAAAAAAATTAAACGAACTTTTAAGCAAATATAACAGTCTGTAAATGCTGCAAAAAATTACTTCAGTAAACTCGGACTGGGTTCCGTTAGATTATCTTTAGATTTGATGTTACCTTAAACAATCAACGTACAGAATTTGCAAAGCCTCCGCGTCTGCATTACAGCTACTGACATATTTATTGACATTTTACGGAATAATATCATAAACCTTGTATAGGTTTCCTGCAGGTAGAGAGTTCCTCTCCTGGAGGATTCATGTCAGTAAACATTAAAGCAAATNAGGTCAGTAAACAATCCAGGTCAGTAAACAATCCAGGTCAGTAAACATTAAAGCAAACGAAAATATTCAATTCTTTGGTAATACCAGTTAGAATCAGAAACATTACGGAATGTTGATTCCTCTGAAGAGAAGCGCGGAATGGCGGCGGGGATGAGGACGGAGTAATGTGGTCCTGCGGTCACGTGCACCCGTGGGAAAACCAGACTGGAACGTACGTGCGGACATCAACAAGATGTCTATCGTGCGTTCCACTGCTGCGTGACTGCTGCGTCGCGCTGCGTTCCTGCCCGAGGAGGAACGCGGAGGAGGAATATGGCACGTCACGTCCTTCGTGTCTTCCAATCAGCTGCGAAGATGATCGTCTGGATACAGGGCGTCACCAATATCACGAAGGCGACGTGTATTCGTTGAAACTAATAAAAACCAGGTCAAAAAAGATATATTGGCTATACTGTACAAATCAAATTAATGTAAGTCGTACTTTAAAAAAAAAGTTTAACATTAAATTTTTTTTGTTTGCATTTATTTATAGGGTATTCGCGGTAGAGTGAGCAGTTTTGAAAGCCCTCTCATTTGGAATAATAGTAAAAAAAATATTATATATTGTAGCCGTAGACGTTAACTTTCGAGTCCGGTGAAATATTTACACTGTGTATATTTATTTTAAAAAGTAGTGGAAGGATAAACAATGGCAGATAGGAAAAAAGTAACTATGGTCTTAAAAGTGTCTAATTTACCGCGAACAGCATATCGTAAACCTTTTGCAGCTTGCGATAACCAATCAGAAACGAAGTCCGTTCTCAGAGCTTTGCGTAGTCGTTCAAAGAGAAGGAACTACGAAGCTATTTCGTCTCTGAGTGCGTGTGTACTCTGTGACACGACTTGGCCAGTCAGGCGCGAGGTAAAGCAAATACGGTAGACTACAAGAAGTTCGTATAAAAAACACAGGGCGCACTTTGCCAGCGCTCCTAGCGGGAACTGCTCGAACTAAGATAATGTATTAGATTACTTGGCGATGGCTCCACTTTACTTAAGACTTTAATTGAATACGAATCGCACATATTTGTAAACGTTATATGCAGACGTCTCTCACGTACACCAAATTGTTCGTGAACCGACCTTAATACGCTTGTTATACAACTTACGCTTGTTATACAACTCAGTGTTCTAATTGGGCGAGGGGGGAGTTGTGGAATTTACCCTCTACTGTGTTATTTTCCCCAACTTTTGCATTCTTGTGTACACTCCCAACTGGGGAAAGGAAATTTCCTCCCCTCTGAATATAAGTTTAATATAGTAAAGTTTACTTTTATTTCCAGCGTTGCAATCTATTGTTACATGTCGCTGGTATGCGCCGCTGACCTTGGCCCGCCCCACGTGAGAGGGCGGAAGAGAAGGATAGAGTAGTGATATGAAGCGGGGCGGCAAGTCAATGGAATGTTTTGAATGGCAGGCGAACNGCCGCCTTGCAGCCGGGAAACTCCTACAGCCAGTCACGCTAGGGGTAGGGGGCTACGGTGGTGTGGTGGCTAGAGCGCTCGTCTCCCACCGGGGCGAGCCGGGGTAGCCACCGCATCTTCACGCGTGGGATCTCTCATATCTCCCACCAATGCATTCCGAAGCTGCTCCATGCTCGCCCTCGAGTCATCCTCATCGACTCTCTAGACCTCCCAAACATCTCCACGATTGACTGTCTTCCTCAATTGGATCGGAGTTTGTAAGGCATGTCCCGGACACAGAGTAGATCATTACACAGACACGAAATAGCATCGAGGTTTCTTCTTATGAGGGGTACCCATTCTCTGAGTTGGTAGGAACTGGCCTTGTGTCTGGTTGGCTACTTCAAGCCAAGAGAGGCTCCCGATTGGCTGGGCTGGCGGCTGGCGAATATGTTACCAGGCGCTGGTTGGCGAACGACGTTCCCACCATTTTGCTGGCCAGTGGCGCTATTTTGCTGGCGTGTGCAGTTGGAAATCGCGGTATGAGCTGTTATGGGTGAGTGAAGATATTTGAACGCCTCTTAACATCGTGGTCTTGAGAGCCGATATAATCGGTTATGTTTCGCCTCTGTATTCCCAGGTACTCTGCGGCCACTCCCAGGCATTTGTCAACAGTAGTAATGATGTTAGATCTACCATGCCCTATAAGTAGGACCGTAAAAATCGGAGCACACAGTAGACTTCAATACTATATACACACCTCAGCTGTTGTTATACCTCCATTGGCTGCTGGTGCCGTGTCCTTCTTTGACAAAGCCACTCGGGACTAAGTAACTCCGACACTGAACCTTCGTGATTCGTGCGCAAACGGTTAACACGGGCCAGAACATTCTTTAGAGAATCAAATAAGCTGGACGACCCTACAGTGCTTTGGACTGTATCTTGTCTCGAAATCTTTTCGCGAAGTATCAATGCCCGTGCCTATAAGGAGGGATTGGAAAATTTCGCGAGTGCAATTGCATGTTGGCTAGACTCCACACTCCTGTGTACACTCGAGACTCAGGTGTTTGTTCATTAGCTGCTGTCCCAGAGAGTAGCCATTGCTAATCAACACCTGGCAGTATGGCGCTCGCTATTTCTTTCCTTGCTCGTCTGCTATTAGCTTAGAGTTGTGCAGGACGTTTCTAATAAATTGTGATCCAATTGTAAAAGTAACTTCAGTGTACATCTGTTGGACGTTTATTCTTTCTTCAAATGAATTCGCGAAATTTTCCTATCACCTCTACATCGTGTTGTGCGTCTACTGTGACAAGTAAACCGCGAGTCTATCCGGAACAATTGTTTCGTCTACACACGTTATTGTATACAAAGATTCTACTCTAATCGGTACGATAACAATACCGAGACAATTATTCCCTTCTTATTCCTTTTCATCTTGTTAATAAGGTCTGAAGAATTTATCAGCTGATAAGTACTAAGTTCGTGCCGCGGCCAACGGTAATTGTTTACCGGAAGTGTTCCAGCGATAACACAAAGCAAAGCTTGAACTGGGCGAAGCTAAGCGAAACGCATATCAAAGTGCGTAGTTGTCGTTATGTATTAAACATTTAATTGAACGATTATAAAGTCCCTAAGGAGAGCAAGTCACATCAAGCAAGCATATTGTAAACCCGAAGGAAAAAAAATTAAACGAACTTTTAAGGAAATATAACACTCTGTAAATGCTGAAAAAATTTTACTTCAGTAAACTCGGACTGGGTGCCGTTAGATTATCTTCAGATTTGATGTTACCTAAAACAATCAACGTACAGCATTTGCAAAGCCTCTGCGTCTGCATTACAGCCACTAACATATTTTTCGATATTTTACGAAATATTATCATAAACCTTGTATAGGTTTCCTGCGAGAAGCGAGTTCCTTCTCCTGGGGGATTCAGGTCAGTGAACAATCCAGGTCAGCAAACAATCCAGGTCAGTAAACAATCCAGGTCAGTAAACAATCCATGTCAGTAAACAATCCAGGTCAGTAAACAATCCAGGTCAGTAAACAATCCAGGTCAGTAAACATTAAAGCAAACGAAAATATTCAATTCTTTGGTAATACCAGTTAGAATCAGAAACATTACGGAATGTTGATTCCTCTGAAGAGAAGCGCGGAATGGCGGCGGGGATGAGGACGGAGTAATGTGGTCCTGCGGTCACGTGCACCCGTGGGAAAACCAGACTGGAACGTACGTGCGGACATCAACAAGATGTCTATCGTGCGTTCCACTGCTGCGTCGCGCTGCGTTCCTGCCCGAGGAGGAACGCGGAGGAGACATATGGCACGTCACGTACTTCGTTTCTTACGAAGTCCGTTCTCAGAGCTTTGCGTAGTCAAAGAGAAGGAACCACGAAGCTATTTCGTCTCTGTGTGTGTGTGTACTCTGTGACACGGCTTGACCAATCAGGCGCGAGGTAAAGCCAAATATGGTAGACTACAGGAAGTTCATATAAAAAACACAGGGTGCACTTTGCCAGCGCTCCTAGCGGGAACTGCTCGAACAAAGATAATGTATTAGATTTGACGATGGCTCCACTTTTCTTAAGACTTTAATTGAATACGAATCGCACATATTTGTAAACGTTATATGCAGACGTCTCTCACGTACACCAAATTGTTCGTGAACCGACCTTAATACGCTTGTTATACAACTCTGTGTTCTAATTGGGCGAGGGTGGAGTTGTGGAATTTCCCCTCTACTATGTTATTTTCCCCAATTTTTGCATTCTTGTGTACACTCCCAACCGGGGAAAGGAAATTTCCTACCCTCTGAATATAAGTTTAATATAGTAAAATTTATTTTTATTTCCTGCGTTGCAATCTGTTGTTACGTGTCACTAGTATGCGCCGCTGACCTTGGCCCGCCCCACGTGAGAGGGCGGAAGAGAAGGACAGAGTAGTGATATGAAGCAGGGTGGCAGGTCAATGGAATGTTTTGAATGACAGGCGAACGATAATCCTAGCAGCGTTTTGAGTTATGAAGGTATTCTGTCGTGATAACCCTTTGGCGGCTCACAGCTCCTGACCTTCGGCGGATAGGATTTATGCGTCTATCTGAAGAATGCTCTGGATTACTGTCCTCGGTCTCTCAGCGTGACTCGGGGTGCGTTGAACCTTCCGGATGGTCAGGGCGAACTATATCAAAATGTGACAGGCCTCCGAGCCTGCAGATGTTGAATGGATGAGTTTCAGCGATAGACGACTAGCGAGGAGAGAAGTGCGCGGCGAGAGAAGTGGCCAGCGGGAGGAATGTCTGCGACTGCGAGAATCAGAGCAGTGAAGAGTACGACTGCAGACTGGACTATTGGACTGGATGCGTGAGTGAAAGACATTACAAATTATGGCAACAGATAGACTGAATGTGTGTTAATTATTAGTATGAGTTAATTGATAATAACCAAACACAGACGTAAAGAATGGTAATATGTAATTAGAGTTGAAATAGACATTAAATATTACACTCACTGTGAAATAAAATTAGTAATACTGGAGAAATATAATTTTATGCTGTAAATAATAGCCGTGCGAATAAATTAAAAATTAATTTTGTTATTTTATTTTTGTTAGGACCTCCATCACTCACGAACTCCGATACGCCCTTCAGGCGTCCATGGAACACTATTTTGCTTCATGCTGGAACTGTATGAAGCTGCTAATAACGTAGTCGCCAGTTACATGACCCGGCGTCGATCGCTTTTGTCAGTGAATAGTGTAAACAACATTAAACATAAACGTCGTTATGTTTTCTAATATAATTAGTGANTACTAAGCTGCTAATAACGTAGTCGCCAGTTACATGACCCGGCGTCGATCGCTTTTGTCAGTGAATAGTGTAAACAAAATTAAACATAAACGTCGTTATGTTTTCTAATATAATTAGTGATATGTCAAAATTTTATAAAACTTATTATATTTTTACTTCTAAAAATACGGTAATAAAACAGAAAAATTATATCGTTGTTGTTTTCAAAAAAGTATTTTGATGTAACTGATTTATGAATTATGTTGCACCCGTTTAGTGGTAATGTGGGACCAATAATTATATTCGGTGTTTTAATTTAAAACAATAGTAACTGTGTTTAACGTAATAAATATAATTTAATTAGAACCGAAAATTTTATAAATATGTAATTTTAAAAAAAGCATGTATGCTACGAAAAAAAGGTTCCACGATTCTGCATTGTCATTAGTTGTAACACATCTTGTACGTTATCTGGTATGGCAGCCCCGAGGCGGTCGGCTTCTGTACGGTGAGGTGTTCTGGAGCAGGCCGGGCAGACTGGCCGGCTGGCGCGTGTGCGGAAAATCGATACCTCAAGAGTGGTATCGACCTGGACGCACGGCGGCCAGATAAGTGTCGAGGAGGCAGGCTGGGGCCAGGGCACGCAAGATGAACACCACCCCTAACCAACCCCCCTCCACAAGTGAGAAGATAAACAGCCTGCCCCCTCGCTGAACACAGGTATTGATATTCAGCCCTGGGGCAGCTTGCAGGACACGCGCCCTGCCTGGTTACACCGCACGTCTAGCCTCACGTGCTTCCCGTCTAGTCTCTGAACCCATTTTGCCACGTGGGTAACCTACTATCTCAACCATTCATTCTTACAAATTCCATTGCAACGCAGGTATGTACTAATGATTAGGGCCAGTGACTTTTTGCGTAAAACTAGGAGCACACAGTAGACTCCAATACTATATACACGCCTCAGCTGTTGTTATACCTCCATTGGCTGCTGGTGCCGTGTCCGTCTTTGACCAAGCCACTCGGGACTAAGTAACTCCGACACTGAACCTTCGTGATTCGTGCGCAAACGGTTAACACGGCCCAAAACATTTTTCAGCCAATCAAATAAGCTGGACGACCCTACAGTGCTTTGGATTGTATCTTGTCTCGAAATCTTTTCGCGAAATATCACTGCCCCTATTAATGATTACCCATTTCATTTATAATACGGGGAAAGTGGTTATGAAACGAGATTCTTCGATCTTTCATTTGAAATTAAATTAGGCAGGTAAAATGTTCCCTTGGCTAGTACAGGTTCACTCCTAATAACCAGATACAAGATTATGTGGTGAATAACTATAGAAACGGAATACCACCGAATAGCTAAAATTTTATTATATGTCAGTATTACTTTATTTTAAATAAAATGCGCCCTCTTTATTACACAATTCTTTGAATGCTACGTATTAAAATATTTACGTGAACTCGTGTTTAAATATGCATTTTAGCTCACTATACAAAGCGTTTAGAAAAATAAAATCAATAACACCGAAATTCTAGATTTTAAAACGCAATTGAGTTAAGAATAAAACCATAATATCTTATCCATACAAATGACTGTGAGGGTTAACTCNTAGATTTTAAAACGCAATTGAGTTAAGAATAAAACCATAATATCTTATCCATACAAATGACTGTGAGGGTTAACTCAATGTATAAGTATAAACAGAACGGTAAAGTTAATTATTGTAAACTCCGAAACGGCGGAAGCTGGGGACAGCGTCTAACACAAGTTCTGTTCTGTTGTAAAGTAATGTCGCTTCTCTAAGCACGTGGCAAACGTGTCAGTTTCGCCTCTGTACAGTTCGCTACTCTGCGGCGTGAAGCGGGTGTCAACCAAAACAACAGTTGCCACTTTCAGAAAGCACGTGCCTCCATTCCAGATCTGTCTCAGTTGCAAAATAGTTCGACNCCTGGACGCACGGCGGCCAGATAAGTGTCGAGGAGGCAGGCTGGGGCCAGGGCACGCAAGATGAACACCACCCCTACCCAACCCCCCTCCACAAGTGAGAAGATAAACAGCCTGCCCCCTCGCTGAACACAGGTATTGATATTCAGCCCTGGGGCAGCTTGCAGGACACGCGCCCTACCTGGTTACACCGCACGTCTAGCCACACGTGCTTCCCGTCTAGTCTCTGAACCCATTTTGCCACGTGGGTAACCTACTATCTCAACCATTCATTCTTACAAATTCCATTGCAACGCAGGTATGTACTAATGATTAGGGCCAGTGACTTTTTGCGTAAAACTAGGAGCACACAGTAGACTCCAATACTATATACACGCCTCAGCTGTTGTTATACCTCCATTGGCTGCTGGTGCCGTGTCCGTCTTTGACCAAGCCACTCGGGACTAAGTAACTCCGACACTGAACCTTCGTGATTCCTGCGCAAACGGTTAACACGGCCCAAAACATTTTTCAGCCAATCAAATAAGCTGGACGACCCTACAGTGCTTTGGATTGTATCTTGTCTCGAAATCTTTTCGCGAAATATCACTGCCCCTATTAATGATTACCCATTTCATTTATAATACGGGGAAAGTGGTTATGAAACGAGATTCTTCGATCTTTCATTTGAAATTAAATTAGGCAGGTAAAATGTTCCCTTGGCTAGTACAGGTTCACTCCTAATAACGAGATACAAGATTATGTGGTGAATAACTATAGAAACGGAATACCACCGAATAGCTAAAATTTTATTATATGTCAGTATTANTACAAGATTATGTGGTGAATAACTATAGAAACGGAATACCACCGAATAGCTAAAATTTTATTATATGTCAGTATTAGTTTATTTTAAATAAAATGCGCCCTCTTTATTACAAAATTCTTTGAATGCTACGTATTAAAATATTTACGTGAACTCGTGTTTAAATATGCATTTTAGCTCACTATACAAAGCGTTTAGAAAAATAAAATCAATACACCGAAATTATAGATTTTAAAACGCAATTGAGTTAAGAATAAAACCATAATATCTTATCCATACAAATGACTGTGAGGGTTAACTCAATGTATAAGTATAAACAGAACGGTAAAGTTAATTATTGTAAACTCCGAAACGGCGGAAGCTGGGGACAGCGTCTAACACAAGTTCTGTTCTGTTGTAAAGTCATGTCGCTTCTCTAAGCACGTGGCAAACGTGTCAGTTTCGCCTCTGTACAGTTCGCTACTCTGCGGCGTGAAGCGGGTGTCAACCAAAACAACAGTTGCCACTTTCAGAAAGCACGTGCCTCCATTCCAGATCTGTCTCAGTTGCAAAATAGTTCGACCCCTTATTTTCTCCCGAAATGAGGTAAAGAGACGTCTTCTCACAATAGCAGAAACCATGACAGAAAACTGACGGACATGTGTACAGTGTTGAATCCTAGCAAAAGGTCAACTTTTCCCGCGATAAACCGTCATGTCTATATGTGATNTCGGACATGTGTACAGTGTTGAATCCTAGCAAAAGGTCAACTTTTCCCGCGATAAACCGTCATGTCTATATGTGATATAAACTTCATACACGATAACACGGCAATCATATGTTTTAGAGTAAGATTCTTTTAACCGATCAATTTATAGAGAAATTTTCAAAATGGTCGCAAGTAAATAGACATCACGTATATTTTTGTTGAGAAACCACAAAAATTAATGATCTTTGCTTGAAATACTACGACGGTTATAAACGCTGGAGGTTGAGCACATCTTACCTTATCACTCGAACATACGAAAGCCACGCAAGAACTAACTTGGTACTGGTAGCGCAAAAGTTTACCCCTAAATTGCGAGATAAGGAAAATTTGCAAGTGTTACTGTCTTACTTCGCACTCTCTTGCTTGAGTGCCTCAGAAATGCATTCTATCTCCACAAAGGAGCTAAGTATCACATCAGACACAGCGCAGGTACATATTCAAGCAGTCCTAACAGTACATATATTATCTAATACCATCCCCCCTCCCCTTCAAACCTACAGGAAGAAATAAAATTTTGCAATCCCAACGACATAATGTATATTTCTTTATAAAAGGAATGGGTGATTATGAAGAAGTGTTCGCTATTAAGAGCTACGTAATTACTAATAAAAAAATGTTGTAAATTTGCTGAAAGCACATAGTAGAATTTCTGGAAAATAAAGATGTGAAGTGAAAGCTAGTGAGTAAGAAAACAGGGAAATTTTCGTATCGATGTATCAGAAATGTGCTTATAGTGGAAAATTGCAAGAACTGTTTGCAATACAAGAAAACCCCAGAACTCAGGGAAGTGAAAGCGAAAACATCAAGGTATTAAAAAAGTACAAAGTAGATATATGAAAATGCTTGATAGGTTTTTGAAACAAGGTTTTAGGAAAGGAAGGAAGCGAAAGACCTGAGAAAACATAAAGATATGAATATGGTGTCGAAATTTACCTTCATGGGAAAAGTGCAACAGAAATGAGAGTCTAATACATAACGCGGCAAATAATGATGATGTAGAAAGACTTGTACTTGAGTCTCGGCTATGCATCCGGATAAGTTACGGAGGACACCGAGAAACCCCAAGAAGGAGTTGACTCAACTCTCAGGAGGAAAGGGGCCGCGGTAGTAAAGTGGTTAGACTACTCGCCTCCCATCTAGGCGAACCGGGCTTGATTCCCGGCGGGGTCACTTCCTGATATACTTATGTAGGAATCGCATCGGACGATGCCGCTGTGTCGACTCAAGTACAGCACGCGTCATAGAATTGTTTTGTTTGCAACACCTATAACCGTAAATTAAAGTGGTTCTGGAAGGGTTCAGTCTGTGGTAGTGTTGTTTCGATAACCGGCCAATGAAGTTTGATTTATCTGTAGACCGAGCTGTTCTATCCTTTTACAAACCCACGTGTGGTAGGTATTCGAGTTTCTCGAACGGTTGTCCCGGGTGTCGTCTGCAGGGGAAATCGGTTGGGCCGGCGCAGTTGGGCGGCACGGCGCATGCGCAGGGCGCGGAACAATGCGCCTACTTTCGCCGGGCTGTGGCCGGTGACCGGCGCGCCAGTTTTTCCGTCTTTTCCGCGCTCTGATGGAGAGAAAAACCTCGCCGAGGTGAACAACCTGCCCGCTTTCCGACACAGTCGCGCGACCAACTGTACTGCCTTCGCGGCGACTTCCTACTTTACTGAATCCGTGCTCGAGTTCTACTTACAAAAAATGGCGTGTGGGGAGTGCACCCAGGGCAAGGCGACACCCACCGAGTGACGGTCTTTCCAGCTAGGACCCGTAGGTGACCGTCATCCCCGAGCATGACAGAAGTGAGACCCTAGAATGGAGCGGTGCTGGGATGCAAGGGCGGGGAAGCGGGAATACCCCGAGAAAACCCGCTGGCAAACGGCATCGTCCAGCACGATTCCCACATGCGAAAATCCGGGAGTGAACCCGCCGGGAATCGAACCCGGATCGCCGTGGTGAGAGGCGAGCGCCCTGGACACTACGCCACCGCTGCCTACTTCTATTTAGAGAATATTCCTCCGCCTCGTGCGAACACGGCTGGACAGAGATTAGAGAACTACACAAAGAGGACAACGCATCGCTCGTGCGCACTCTGTTTAATAGTAGTTGCATGCCAACTATTACTAGGTGCAAGAAAATTCCGCACTTCAAGACCAGATAGACGTTCAACACGAGTATATTGAGACACGTCCTGTACAACTTTGGGCCAATAGCAGACTTGCAAGGAAACAAGTAGCGAATCCCATCCCGCCAGGAGTGAAGTAACACTGGCTACTCTCTCGGACAACAGCCAATGAACAAACACCTGAGGCTCCAGTATACTAAACAACGTACAGTCCAGCCAACATATCGGTGTACTGGCGAAATCTTCCTTTCCCTAGGCGTTAAAAAAGAAACCAATTTCCCATTCACT
This sequence comes from Clitarchus hookeri, assembly GCA_002778355.1. Taxonomy (NCBI): domain Eukaryota; kingdom Metazoa; phylum Arthropoda; class Insecta; order Phasmatodea; family Phasmatidae; genus Clitarchus; species Clitarchus hookeri. Next base: position 50,802 of record NQII01002692.1, on the reverse strand, counting down.
TTTAATCATAACAGTTATAAATTAAAATATATAATTTGTAAATAACGTGTAAACAAGGCCGCGGTGATGCAGTTGTCAAACTACTCGCCTCCCACATAGGCGAACCGGGTTCTATTTCCAGCGAGGTCGCTCACGAATTTTCCCAGGTGGGAATCGTACCGCACGATGCCGCTGGTCGGCGGATTTTCTCGGGGATTTCCTTTCCCCCCGCCCTTGCTTTCCAGCGCTGCTCCATACTCACCTCGCTTTACCGTCATCAGCTCTCAAGATATCGATGTTAAGAGCCGCTTAAATCTCTCCACTCCACTCTCAACTACACATAGAATTATAATTTTGGTAGTTGAAATGAGGTTTATCGTTTTCTTTGTCCGATTCTGTTATTTTATAGATATATGATGTTCACAGTTAATGGAGTACTTGTGAAATCAACATTTGAAAAATGTCACTGCCACTACAAGCATACATCTAAACGGCAGGGTGAGTGGCGTGCGCTCAGTTAAGTTGGCAACGACGACGCCGGAGGGAAAGTAGTTTCATGTCTAAATGCTGAATTAAAAGTATTAAGTAAACATTTTTGAATACTTTAACTATTTATTTTGCTACATGTTTTTTTAATACATATAAGTGTAAAAATTTGAAAACATTTAAATACTTACTATTATAATAATTTTACACTTTCACTTGACCGGCGTAATGTACATATGGTGGAAGAATACACAATGCGCATACGAGTAGATCTTACGCAGAGTTATCAGAAGTGCCCAATTTATAGTCAGAGATAATGGTTTATCGCGGGAAAAGTTTACTGTTTGCTACGATTCTACATACTTTGCACATGGCCGATAGTTTTCTTTCCTTATTGGCTGTCATGCATATATGGAACTACCACCCCATTTCACTGGGCCAATGAGGATTCTGATACTATAAGGCAGAACGTTTGTGATTGTTATGTAAACAACTTAGCCTAGCCAAGGCTTTGTTCATCCAATCATAGAAGAATAAACTAACTATAGTGTTTTCTATGATGTGTTGCGTATAGTGCATATGCAACAGTGAAGAAGTTTAATTTATAATATTGTCAGCAGCAGCTGTTGGAGAACTCAAGAAATACGTGCAGGCATTGGACGGCAATAAACGGTACTTCACTCGCGTAATGGATCTCCTCAGCTCTATTCTGCTTTTTTGCTGTGTGTCTGTCTGTATATATACATATATATATATATATTAGATATATGTAGGGGCAGTGATATTTCATGAAAAGATTTNTCAGCAGCAGCTGTTGGAGAACTCAAGAAATACGTGCAGGCATTGGACGGCAATAAACGGTACTTCACTCGCGTAATGGATCTCCTCAGCTCTATTCTGCTTTTTTGCTGTGTGTCTGTCTGTATATATACATATATATATATATATTAGATATATGTAGGGGCAGTGATATTTCATGAAAAGATTTCAAGACGAGTTACAGTCCAAAGCACTGTAGGGTCGTCCAGCTTCTTTGATTGGCTAAAAAATGTTCTGGCCCGTGTTAACCGNACAATGCGCATACGAGTAGATCTTACGCAGAGTTATCAGAAGTGCCCAATTTATAGTCAGAGATAATGGTTTATCGCGGGAAAAGTTTACTGTTTGCTACGATTCTACATACTTCGCACATGGCCGATAGTTTTCTTTCCTTATTGGCTGTCATGCATATATGGAACTACCACCCCATTTCACTGGGCCAATGAGGATTCTGATACTATAAGGCAGAACGTTTGTGATTGTTATGTAAACAACTTAGCCTAGCCAAGGCTTTGTTCATCCAATCATAGAAGAATAAAATAACTATAGTGTTTTCTATGATGTGTTGCGTATAGTGCATATGCAACAGTGAAGAAGTTTAATTTATAATATTGTCAGCAGCAGCTGTTGGAGAACTCAAGAAATACGTGCAGGCATTGGGCGGCAATAAACGGTACTTCACTCGCGTAATGGATCTCCTCAGCTCTATTCTGCTTTTTTGCTGTGTGTCTGTCTGTATATATACATATATATATATATATTAGATATATGTAGGGGCAGTGATATTTCATGAAAAGATTTCAAGACGAGTTACAGTCCAAAGCACTGTAGGGTCGTCCAGCTTCTTTGATTGGCTAAAAAATGTTCTGGCCCGTGTTAACCGTTTGCGCACGAATCACGAAGGTTCAGTGTCGGAGTTACTTAGTCCTGGGTGACTTGGTCAAAGACGGACACGGCACCAGCAGCCAATGGAGGTATAACAACATCTGAGGCGTGTATATAGTATTGAAGTCTACTGTGTGCTTCGATTTTCACGCGAAAAGTCACTGGCCCTAGATATATGTATAAAATATAAAACACAGGCCTGTTTTTGTCCAACTTGCCATTCGTATTGGAAGCTGCGTGTTAACTTTTAAAAACACTGCTGTCAAATAGACCCTTACAGCACAGCACATAATGTCGAGGTTCTCAAGTCGCATGTTTACTATAACTGGCTCGGAATTCTTCAGCGACGTGCGTGCCGCGACTACGAACGTGACGGCAAGCGTGCGGTAATTGTACGTGTAGTCGTGCCCCCGTGTTCGCCAGAGAATATCAGCCGTCTCCACTTGAACCATTACCCCAGCAGTGGAACAAGCAGCGAGGGCCCGCATCTCCGTAAGCTCCTTACTTCTTACTGCCTCCAGCTGAACTCTCCAGGCTTCTCTCCAAGTGGTAGTGCGTGTTCGTCATGTCGCGACCCCCTCCCCCCGACAACCTTCCTACATCCCCCTTCCCTGGTTATCCCCGCCGACCACTTATCACCCTCGTGAGCGGCTCAGCGTGTATGGATTACGTCCCTACACGCCGCCTGTCCATTCCTCCTTATCTCAATCTGTTACGTCTCTCGCCCTTCTCCTTTCCCCTCCTCTACCCTGGCTCTTGTTTTGCCGCTCTTCTTTTGTAAACATCACCCACACAAGGAATATCACTGCAAAAAAGTAAAAATACCGAAACTCTAAGGATGCAAGTTACCCTTACCTGCTAGAAAAAATTAACCATTACAAACGTAAAGGTATTACTTCCGAATTGAAAGGGAAAATATCTGAGAAGTAGTGGGAAAAATCACACGACAAGGAAATATTACCTAGATCGTACAAAGAAATAACACAATTGGGGAAAATAATACATATATTCCAATAACATAACGTCATCGCACATATCATTCGAAACAAAGAATTCTAAACGGCATTTTTTAACTCCTTCAGTCACCGATATCCATATTATATTAGGTATTGCAACGAACAAAATGTATGTTCGGTACTGTATTGGTATTACTATATCGCTCTATCATATTTCCCGACCAATAAAAATTTGCTTGTGTTAAACGTGACTGGCAGCAAGTGTGTTGCAAGACAATGTGACGTGGCCTCAGCGACCAATGATGCTTTCAACAACTTGAGTGACTTATGTTTCTGCGCTGTTTTTGTTGCGTACTGTGCGGATCATGAAGTACACGCTGTGTACAACATCCAACAACAGAGGGGCCGCGGTGGCTGAGCGGTTAGACTGCTCGCCTCCCACCAAGGCGAACCAGGTTCAATCCTCAGCCGGGTAACTCCAGATTTTCGCAAGTGGGAATCGTGCTGGATGGTGCCGCTGGTCGGCGGGTTTTCTCGGGGATCTCCCGTCCCCCCTCCCCCC
>NQII01002692.1:32024-47098 GCA_002778355.1 Clitarchus hookeri | reverse complement strand
GAACCGGGTTAGATTCGCGGCGGGATTTCTCGGGATCTCCCGTTACCCTCACCCTTGCATTCCAACGCTGCTCCATACTCACCTCGTTTCATCCTCGTCGGCTCTCGAGACCTCGTTGTTAAGAGCTGCCCCAAATCTCTCCTCTTAGCTCGCCTCTCCAACCACAGAGTACTTAATAATACAGAGGTGAAACGGCGGCGTGTTTGCGAACTCCAGTCAAACGCATCAGAACAGCCAGCAATATGGCGGAACGTCGTCCACCAATCAACTCCTGGAGACCAACTTGCATGACGGTAGCCCGACCAGCAGGGCGTATTCCATAACGTGCAATAACCAATCAGACACAAGATCCGCTCCCACAACTTGGCGAGGCCAATGAGCGACCGAGTTCGATTACATCAAAGGAACTACGTACCATGTTATTTCGCTTCTGTATACACACTTATTCTGAGTTCCAGCAATTACTGAAAGACTCTAACTAGTTTATTGTTTCATGATTGGATGAACAAGGTTTTGACTCGGCGAAGTTGTTTGCAGACCAATCACGAACGTTCTGCCTTAAAGTATCCGAATCTTTATTGGTCCAGTGAAATGAGGTGGTAGTTCCATATCTGCATGACAGCCAATAAGGAAAGAAAACTGTAGGACATGTGTACAGTACGTTGAATCCTAGCAAACAGTCAACTTTGCCCGCGATAAACCATAATCTCTAATAATTTGTTGAAATTCCTGCACCTCTTATTTGTGAATGGGTTGACATCCACGAACCTCTGTCATCTTAGTTACTGTGTTGGCGTTACAAAGTGAAACTAAAGAAACTCTTTTAATAGGACTTAAGAAAGATCATTCAGCACTGTACTTAAGTCTTTGTGTGTGACAGCACGACGTCAAGCAGTCGATATGACCTTGAACAGCCCGACCATTATGCGTATAAACGTTTGCTAAAATTAGTCTTTACGGTCAATTTCAAAGTTGCCTTTGTTTTCGCACAAAAGCTCATGAGGTTACGGCATTTCAACAATATTCTACTCTACCACAAAAACTTTCCTTCTCTGTGTCAGAGGGCAGATTCCTTACAGGTTCGCTTCTTCTGTTCCATTGTTGTTTCGGAGATGATTGCCTCCGAACTGAAATATTGGTACTCTCTATCTCCATTGCGCCGAGAGAGAAGCGAAACCAGATATAACCCGTGCGTTTTCTTCTATGCCTGAGCATTTTTACCAGATAAGCTACTGTAGTCGCGCTGGCCAAGGAACTGACTTGGCTCCGCCTTCCCTAGAGTAAGAGAGAGACAGAACGACTTGCGAAGCACCAACCACAGGTAGCTGGCAGGCGGGCAGACCAATCTGCAGGCACTCCCTACCACCTGCCGTACCACCGTCGTCCAGCTGTTTCCTTCCCCGGGGAGAAGTGGCCCGACATTGGCACAGCTCCCAAGTCCTTAGTTACAGCGGTGCTACTGTTTGTAAGCGCAAGTCCATGGAGTAGTTTAAAATTTAACACCCCTTATTTACTAAATAAGTCGTATCCTCACACAAATTTATGTATGATTCAGGTTTCGATTGGTGGTTATTAAGGAGGCGTAGTCGTAATTTGCGAATTTATGACGGGTTATTTGACGTAGCTGAAAAGATAAAAAAAATATTTAACATTAGCATGCAATTATGTTTTCATTTTACTATTATCATTTTACTTTATACCGTCGAAGGAAGCTATAACGTAGAATTTGCGGGATAAAGTTACATTCAATCCAAATTTGTTGGTGAATAAAATATAAATACAAAAACCTTCGGAAGGTTTGTAGGCCTAACCTAATCACTGCAGTTTTACGTTGTCCCAAAGATGTTGAATTGGATTACTAATCTAAAATTATTTCGAAGCCTTGGATTTTCCAGTCGTATTTTACAGTTCCTCGTGTTTATGATTGCCGTAGATTTGATGTTCCATCCCTTCAATCGATGTTGGGCGTTGTTTGCCTAGCCATGCTCCCAGCAACATCTGCGACTACAAAGGGACGCCGACAGAATGCACGACGGAGAGAGAGACTCTCGACGGAGAGAGAGACTCTCGACGGTGCGACCGAACTCCCACTGCTGCCTGGTGGAGTCAATGCAAATGTTGCCAACATGCACACCGAGAATTCCACTAGGCCAAAAGTCAGACCTCACCAGACAATCCATGGAAACTTACATAATCAGAACAACAAAACACATTGTTGTTTAATTCCGCTTAAAAACAATATTAAAAAAAAATTTCAACCTATTATTTTATAACGCAGATGTGCTCGTTATGTAACAAGTTGCCCCAAAGCGGACAATAAAAGGAAATGGCAATGACAATGTAAGAAAAACGTACTAATAATGACGCTATGCCACCAGCTCATAAATAGCCATTAGAGAGGTATTCTTTAAAAAAAAAATTTCGCTTCACCATACATAATTTTTAATTAAATACTTCTACAATCCTAATACTAATACATGGTTTTCCTTCCAGAAAACATTTTACCGCATTAGCCTGAGGAAAAAAAACCACTAGAGAGTAAATAAAATCCTCAGACTCTGGTGGCAAATCCATTGAGTTGGCAAAACTGTTCGACGCCGCTGCTTTACGCCACTGATTCCTCCCCCTCTCCTCCCCTTGTCGGCGTAGCCGGGTTTGTGTTACCGACAAAGCCGCCCACACGCAACCATCTCTTTGCTTCAGAGCTGCTTTCTGTAACACGTCAAAGTGAAATATGTGTAGCGAATTTTGCCCGGGATACGAATTTCCGGGGGAAGCAAGTAATGATCAAAAGATAGAAATAGTATGTGTGTTTGTGTGTATATGTATATATATTTTAGATTACAAAATACAAGTAAACACATAACGTTAACTTCCAAATCGTATGTTTTAGTTTTTTTTTCGAATGCATTACAGAGTAGATACTTACAGAGTGAAGAAATTACATAGTTGTTCCCTTAAAAACCATTACATAATTGGTGTGTTTGAATTTTTAAATAAGTTATAATAACTATATAAATGTTTAGAAAGTAAGGAAAGTTAAGTTTTTTTTTTTTTTTTTTTTTTTTTTTTTTTTTNTGCCGAAACACTTCTAAACAAGTTGTAGTCAAAACGATCCAGCTCATATTCATTTTCATGATGGCTACACATTAAAAAATTTCGCAAATTCATTTTATGAGAAGCTAGGCTTTGGACGCATGTGTACTTCTGCTATATTTTATCACAAGTAACAAGTAAATAATACCATAACACTCTTAGTCTCCAGGCCCTCCGGGTGTTCCTATCCAGTACAATTATCTCCAACATACTAAAAATTCTCCAAACTTAATCAATTTCCATTTACGTTATAATTTCAAAACCAATCCATCACCGCCAAGAAAGCGTTTTATCATTAAAACAGTAAAACAATTATATTACAATTTAAAAATTTTAGAATCAAACTTTCACAAAAATTTAAAAAACAAAGTTAAAATTAATTCAAATAGTTATCAATCATGTCGCTTGGGAATCCCCGCGGGAAGGAGAGGTGCCCATTTTCCTGGAATTACCAGTTACCGCGTGGATGATACAATATTTTGTATATTTCATAAAACAGCGTGTTGTAAAAGTGTAGAGATACAATAACATTGTTGGCAACTAGTTTCCAAAAGAGTTTCTTGTAAAACTTACAGAAAATGTTGACTGCGTAAGTCGCCGGTGCATCGCGCAGTTCTTGTCTTGATTATCGCTCGACGGAGGGGATGTGGTGGTCCGAATACTGCCATTTCCTGCCCTCGCTCTTAGGTTGGACATTTTAAACTACAGCTGTGTTGGGGATCGTAGCTCAGCTGTATGGCATTTGATTTAAGTATGTTCAAATATAACGTAAAGGCTTTCTTCCCCCTTTCGATTAATTCTGTAATACTAATATGTAGACATCTGAAAAATTCGCGGATTCGTTTCGAGACAAGATAGAATTTGAAACACGTGTGTTTATAAAACTTCAGCCATTGGTCCACGCGGTGATTGACACCCCCTGGAGAAGGCTGGCCCAATCGTCGCCTTCTACTGTGACAGCAGACAACCAATGTGATGTTGATATCGGCGTATTTGTACATAAGACTGGAGAGTCTAGCCTGCAAGTCATTGAACTCGCGAATTTTTCTGGTCTCTACTAATATGTAATGGTTACAGACGTTGACTAAGATAAAATNCTAATATGTAATGGTTACAGACGTTGACTAAGATAAAATTAAATAGTAATTCCTCATAATACATCAATCTGGCAGCTCTGCCAGTTAAACAGTGGGATAGTTTATGCCCTACTTTAACACATGCGAATGCAGTGACAGGAATATTTCGCGTTTTAAACGACCTGTAGTCTAGACTCCAAGGTAAAATTTATATTTTCGAGCCTCAGCTTTCTGTTAAATTGCTGTTGTAGCCAGTATTACCTCAGACCAGGTGACATGGGGTGAGGAGCTTGTTTAGCTTGCAGGTCTGTCATTGGCTTAGAAATCACTTGGGCTTGACTAATAAACTGTTCAACTGCAAACATTACAGAAATAAATACAAGTTTTAAAATCTAGCTTGTCCTAACATGAATAACATGAATTCTGCGAAATTTTCCAGTCTCAAATGATTTCACCCTTATCACATTAATAGGGGCCTGAAAAATTCGCGGATTCCTTTCGTGACAAGATGGAAATTATAAAGATGTGCGTATGTGTCACTTTTACAATTGGCCCTCGAGTAATTTGACGCCTCCTTCACCTCTAAGGGCAAATAACAAACTCACAACAAAATGCATGCCCAATCAACGCCATTCACCCTGATAGTAATCAACCAATCAGACTTGGACATCTGATTGTTTGAACATAATAATGTGAATTCCAGCATACAAGCCGGTGAATTCGCGAAATGTTCATGTCCCTACACATGAAATAACACAGCTTTAAAGTATGAAATATTTTGTTTAACAAAATAGAGCGGTGTGGCAAATATAAAGGCAGAGCGCAGCAGGTGACACTTGCCCACGANCACCACTTGCGACGGCGTGAGACGAAGACTGGCGATAAGCACGATGATAGAAGTACTATGTAGACTGTTGGGTGCCGATATAGAAAAACCCAACAAGGGCAATACGACATTGCCGTTTTTCCAACTTTTTGAACAAATATTATGCCATTGTGTTGAATTTCTAACTATCTATTTGTAACGCCGAATTTTCGTATGGATAGTTGCTGCACAGGATATAACGCTAAATAAATAAAACACGTTGNCACCACTTGCGACGGCGTGAGACGAAGACTGGCGATAAGCACGATGATAGAAGTACTATGTAGACTGTTGGGTGCCAATATAGAAAAACCCAGCAAGGGCAATACGAAATTGCCGTTTTTCCAACTTTTTGAACAAATATTATGCCATTGTGTTGAATTTCTAACTATCTATTTGTAACGCCGAATTTTCGTATGGATAGTTGCTGCACAGGATATAACGCTAAATAAATAAAACACGTTGGTCAAACGTACTGCTCAGAAATTTGGCAGAAACCTTAACGTAGGATTGTCATTTTTCTGTTTTTTCTATATTGGCCTCCGAAAACCTGCATACTTCAATTACAGTGTTTAACATTTACTAATGTCGCACGTCTTCTCTTTCCTGCAATTGTATGCAATCGTGTACATGTTGCACAGCAAGCGTGTGGTTGATCGGTACTGTACCCTGTGGAGTTCTGTGCCCAATGATCTTCCCTGTGGGTACGTGATAAACCGTGTTACTTCTCTATGTTAAGACTGGTTCATAACACCGATCCCCGATCAAGAAGCCTGCAGTTTATTGGTTGTGATAACGACACAAGTTATTTGCCAGCTTTAAGTATAGTACACGTAAAAATATATCTTATCCGCAGTACCAGAAACCAACAACTAATGTCAGAATGAAAGTGTTAAACCTATTAGAGCACTAATCTGCATATCACTGTCGTATATACTTCTTTAAAAATTTAATGGTTTTATTAGGATAGTTACATGAATAAAGTGATGGGGCCCATAACATTGTTAATTTTACATAAAGCAGAAGGATACAAAACGTATCCTCAGCCGGGCTCAATTAACTGTGAACTGTGTACGTATCAAAATGAAAGCAAGCGTTCTTTATGGCAAGTTGCATTGTCATCACGTACGCAAACAGCCCTTGACGTCCATGAACCGTGACGCAAAGAATGCCTGCTTTCATTTTGATACGGGGCCGCGGTGGCTGAGCGGTTAGCCTGCTCGCCTCCAACCAAGGCGAACCGGGTTCAATCCCCGGCCGGATTTTCGCATGTGGGAATCGTGCCGGATGATGCCGCTGGTCGGCGGGTTTCCTCGGGGATCTCCTGTTTCCCCCCGCCCTTTCATTCCGGCGCTGCTCCATACTNGATGCCGCTGGTCGGCGGGTTTCCTCGGGGATCTCCTGTTTCCCCCCGCCCTTTCATTCCGGCGCTGCTCCATACTCATCTCGACCACCCTCGCGGTTCTCAAAACCTCGCTGTTAAGAGCCGCCTGAATGTCTTCACCCACTTAACTCACTCATTCTGACACGTTAGACGTTCATAACGTGCGTTTGTTCATCGTGAGGTTTAAAGACGGCGACGTGTACTCCAGTACTTGTTACCGGCACCGCTGCCGGCCTGTTGAGGCGAGGAAGGAGGAAAACGGCTGGTTATCTGGCGGCGGTTTCCGCTTGGCCGACACGCCACGTCACATTCTGATTGGCTGGAAAGTGCGCCGCTGATATCGCTCGCCCAGAACGACAAGCCCGTTGCAACGCTCGACTCGTTGCGATAACACAGTTCAGTCCATTCACGCTTACTTCCTACTTTTCCGAAGCCAGGATATTCCTCCGCCTCGTGCAAGCAAAGCTTAGCAAATTACAGCGAAAGGACCACACACCGCATTCGTGCGCACTCATTGCGTTAGAACTATTTCTTACTAGGCATTACCAACACACCTGTTTTCTCACTGGTATTATTATTAATTATAAATAAAATATTATAAAATAGAGATTAAATATAAATATTAATTTAATTTAACCAGTATTAAACGCTTGTAATACGGCATATTTACGAAATTACCAAACACGTTATAGACAGGTTGATATTTCAAATGTTAGATTCAAAAAGTGTGAAGAAACCGCGAATCGATTATGCTTACGAATACAGACGCAAGGTTAGTTCTACTCAGGTTAGGAACAAAACTACTTTTTTTACGGGAGAGTTTGACATAGGGAAGACTTCCGCCGCTAGGCAANCATAGGGAAGACTTCCGCAGCTAGGCAAGCGCTAGTGTTCCTAAGAGGTCACTTTTACCTCAATAATAATAGAGATATATTTCACTTACTTAAGTAGTTATTTTATATTAGATTTATGATTATTGCAATTATTTGGTTTTTAACGTAGAAAATAGAAAATGCGACACTAGCGCTTACCTAGTGGAGAAAAATTTTAGTTGCCAAACATAAATCATTGAGCTTCCCGACCTGAGTACAATAAACCATAACATTATTCCGCGAACTCCAACCGCACACAACAGCAAAGCGGCGTCACTAGCCAGCAAAATGTCGGGACGCCATTCGCCAATCAACGCCTGGTATCCCACTAGCCAGCTGCCAGTGCAGCCAATAGGGGAACTTCAAAAGTCGGAGAGCAGCATCCTCCNCGCAAACTCATTCAATACAACAATACAAATTACAAATAATTTTATTTTAAAAAGTATAAGAATAACTGTAATTTCTAACAAACGACTAATTGATTCAACTACTTGTTTACGAAACAGTTAATCCACTCACTTACCCTTATTGCAAGTGTTATTCAAAGATCACATTTGTGAAAGTGGGGTCGCGGTGGCTGAGAGGCTAGACTGCTCGCCTCCCACCAAGACGAACAGGGTTCAATACCTGGCCGGGTCACTCCCGGATTTTCGCAAATGGGAATCGCGCCGGACGATGCCGTGGGTCAGTGGGTTTTCTCGGGAATCTCCCGTTTCCCATTATCATTCTATTTCATCCTTATCGGCTCTCAGGATCTCGTTGTTAAGAGCCGCCCAAATCTCTTAACTCAACTCAACATTCCTGATAATTTTGTATTCAATATATGCATTTCTAAACATATTTAATTTACATAATTACTACTTGACTTCGGAAACATTAATTACGCAGTTACTTTTAACTCGTTATCCATTAATAAATAAAACAAGCTCAGGGGCTCAGAAAGTACATTACATCAGTGAAAGCTACTTATACGGACTGTGTGCTGAAATATTTTCTGTGTAATCATCGTTTGCGNATTCTATTTCATCCTTATCGGCTCTCAGGATCTCGTTGTTAAGAGCCGCCCAAATCTCTTAACTCAACTCAACATTTCTGATAATTTTGTATTCAATATATGCATTTCTAAACATATTTAATTTACATAATTACTACTTGACTTCGGAAACATTAATTACGCAGTTACTTTTAACTCGTTATCCATTAATAAATAAAACAAGCTCAGTGGCTCACAAAGTACATTACATCAGTGAAAGCTACTTATACGGACTGTGTGCTGAAATATTTTCTGTGTAATCATCGTTTGCGCGAAAACGCGTATGTCGGTAAATAAATATTCTGAGAATACGAATTTTTGTTGAAAAAGTAAAAACCCATCATTATCGAAAGGCAGCAAAGATTTGTTTTTATCCAAAGCAAAAATCGTTAAATGGCAAAAAAAAAAATAGTGTAATTAGACCATACGTGCGCAGTTTCCTTCAGAGGTATAGGAGGAAAGTGCAACTATAAGTCTGTAGTTAGATCTGCGCGCTTTGGCCGCGTGCAATAAAGTCTACTTGTTTCCGATACAACTGGCACAGTGAAGAGCACTGACGGAGACACTGCAGGGGCGATGGGGCGTTAGGCGCGCGTATTAGTGTCGCCCTTATCGTCCCCTCGCTTCTTGGCATTGGACGCGCAAAACTGCTTCAGGCACATAAGAGCCTTAGGCTCTAATTACGTAAGCCCGAAATTGTTAGCATTTTTATAAATAATTTAAACCAAGTTCCCATTTTCCAGCAAAAACATTCCAGTCTTCCAAACATCACGTTACATACGATCTAGAAAAACGAAACCGGTTTTAGAAATGAATTCCTTAAAATTCTTCCTAATAGTTAGTGCGAATGCAAGTAAATTGTAAATTATTCAGTTAAAAACAAAAATCGAAATACTGTGTGTAGAGCTGTTGGTGTGAAAAGCATTTTTTTATTATTGTAAATATTATAAATTATGGCTTCACCAGTCCAGTCACCTTGCCCGCGGTCGTGGGCGTGTTGCACGTGAAGGATGTTTATGCCCAGTGCCGTACACACTAAGGAGTCTGCAGCCAACGTCTTTAAGCACGTAGATTCAAGTACGAGGAGGTAAAATGAAGTGGCGGTTCCTTTGATGTGGTCGTGCCCATTCTCCGATTGGTTGTGCGAAACCTTAGGAACGAACCTTGTGTATGATTGGCTACTGAGTGCTGCGAATGGTTCGCTATTGGCTGAGCTGTCAGCTGGCAAGTAAGTTACCGGGCGCTGATTGGTGAAAGGGGATCCGGCATGTTGCTGGCCAGTGACGCCATTTTGGTTTAAAAGTGCGGCAGGAGTTCTCGGAATAAGAGGCGGTTCCATCTATGTATTCTTACCTGTTCTGTGACGAGACGTTCTCAAAGCGCATAAAGGAAACAGAGACATTTGAAGTGAGGGTAAATGTCTGCTGGAGATGTGAGCTCGAGAAGCTAGTAATGAACTTTCACATGCAGACGTCTCGAGGTCGCGGACTTCAGAGAACAGTCGGCGTGATTGCAGCTGGTGCGCGCGGGTGTTGGAAACGGGACGAGCAGAGTTGTTGGAGATCGCTGTGACGCGACAACCAGCACATTTGCATTTCCAAGCGAGTTGCGTGAAGAGTCGGAAAATGTATTCTCGCTGTGTGTGTGAGTACTTGGTGACCCGCTAGACGGGAGGTGTGTTGCTGGCCACGACACAGAATAGATAAGTACACAGATACGAGATTGCGAGGCGATTCCTTTGATGTAGTTGTACCCATTCTCTGATTAGTTGCGCGAAGCTTTGGAAACGAACCTTGAGTCTGAGTGGCCACTACGTTCTGCTGAAGGTTCCCTATTGGTTGGACTGCCGTCTGGCAAGTAGGTTGCCTGGCTCTGATTGGCGAGTGGCGTTCCGACATCTTGCAAGCCAGTGACACAATTTTTCTGGCGAGCGAGATTGGGGTTATCGGTATAAGTATACTAACAGACTAACGTACACGGAGAGAGCAGCAAACAAAACATTTTTGTATGAGGCAAAAAAAAATTTAGTCACCAAACAAAATATTTTGTTGAATAAACAAAACTAGAAAAGCAACAAAATTAATTTCGTTCCTCTAACAAAACACACTCTTCAGCTAATAAAACCTCTGAGCTGGACCAAAAGAAATTAACACTGTCAACCAAATATTTGATTGCGTTTCATCGGAAAAGCAACTGAGCTGTGGCGTGGTGTTCATGCGCAGGCGATCTAGGTTCGAACCTCAGGAGGGCTCAATATATTCTATACAAACTGTAACGTTTAATGTACGTAGCACCAAACAGATATTTAGTTGCACCAACCAAATCTTTGTATGGGGCAGCCAAATAAGAACAACAAAAGAATTTGGTTTCAACAACAAAAAAAATGTTATTGCCCCAATACAAACAAATAANACAGCCAAATAAGAACAACAAAAGAATTTGGTTTCAACAACAAAAAAAATGTTATTGCCCCAATACAAACAAATAATTGGGTTGCACCTAGCAAACTTTGCTTGATTCAACCAAACCTTTTTCTCAGTGTACTCCGTGGCGTCGGTAAGGTTTATTCAACTCAAGTTGGCAACAAAACGTGATACATTGTAGGAGAGTTTGGCGTAGCGAACATTTCCGCCATAAGGTGCGCTGGTGTTCCAAAGAGGTCGCTTTTAAGCCGTCAATAAATTGATAATTATTTTTTTGGGTTTGGAAAAGATTGTGTTTGGCTGCAATTGTGATACCTTCCTACGCCAAAATAATAAGTATTAAATTTGTAACTATTATTAACGACCTCCAATAATATTTATGTGGTGAAACAGTAACAATAAGCATGTGTTTGGCATTAAACTTTCATTAATAAGCTTAATTTAGTTTTAAAAATTAAACATTTGAGAGAGAAATGAATTTTACCTATGTCATTACAAGGAATTTTCGATTCATTTGTCTCATTTACAAAAAGCCAACATTTACCAATTCCAGTTTTAAGACCGAGAATTAANAAGGAATTTTCGATTCATTTGTCTCATTTACAAAAAGCCAACATTTACCAATTCCAGTTTTAAGACCGAGAATTAAACATGTGGATGTTTTTCGTTCAAGGGTGGAGAGATTTGGGCGGTTCTTAACATCCAGAGCTTGAGAGCCGATAAGACTGAAGCGAGGTGAGTATGTAGCAGCGCCGGAATGCAAAGGGCGGNTTTAACATCCAGAGCTTGAGAGCCGATAAGACTGAAGCGAGGTGAGTATGTAGCAGCGCCGGAATGCAAAGGGCGGGGAACCGGGAGATACCCGAGGAAACCCGCTGACCAGCCGCATCGTCCAGCACGATTCCCACGTGCAAAAATCCGGGAGCAACCCCACCAAGAATCGAACCCGTTTCACCTGAGTGGAAATCCAGTAGTCTGACCACTACGCCCCCGCGGCCCACTTTTTCGTTAAATTTTCCTCTATTGTGAAGAACTAAGTTAAATCTTTACGTAGGTTCTAACAAAATTAAAAACAAAAGATTTAAAACCAGTAGTATTAAATAGAGAATTCTGGACCAAGGGAATAGGGGATCGGAGCGTCGGAGCAGTTCATGCTCTGTCATTCCGGTCCCCAGCAACCATCTGGTCCCCCATGTTGGATGTCGGTGACAATGACTTTGACATTTGACATTAAAAACCAAACAATCCCCAAAAAAAAATTTAAAAATCTAATTAAAATGATTTAAAATTATTAAAAAGATTTTATAAAAAATGTCATTATTATTATTTATGATTTATTATAAAACATTATTATCAAAAAAGTTATTTTAAAAAATTACAATTTTGGTTTTCCCCTTTCCCAGCTCCATGTCAACCAGACGACTGACCCTCCTCCAATCAATCACATTGTCTTATCATTCCCCTCTCTTATCAATGTTTCTCATTGGTTAATTAGTCGCCAGGACTACACCCTCTCACCCATACTCATTCTGCCATCTTAGATTTTTTCGTTTGTCATTTTTTTATACATTGCTGGAGGCCACCATATTGGATTTAATATGTTTACTACTTTTACATCACCTAGGTGGCGCTAGTCTATTACTTTACCCACCAGGCAAGCTGTCGATTTAGCCACCAGGTGGCAGCCATATTTGTTTATGTTTTTAAAGTATAGGTGGTTTTGCCAGCACCTTCCGTACTGGATTCTATTTTCAGTGTTTAGGTAGTTCTAATTCCTCGATTATGCAGCCTGCTATTGGCCTGTACCTAGTGGTGATGAGGACCATTCCTGCAAAGTAAGTAAATTGTCATATTCAATTTTTTTTATTTATTCTTAAATGTAATTATTTTTATTACAACTACTTTTTATATAAATCACGAGTATTTTAAAATAAATAAAACACCTGGTGACTAATTAATCAATGAGAAACATTGGCAGGGTAAGGGAATGTTAAAACAATGTGATTGATTAGAGGAGGGTCAGTCGTCTGCTTGACTTGAAGCTGGGGATGGGAACCCCCGGAAATGTAAGTTTTCTTTAAATAAATTGTATAATAATATATTTTTAATAGTAAATTTTAATACATATTTTTAATAAAAAAATTTAATAAATTAAAAATAATTTTTTTTAAAATTTACAACTTTTTTATAATTATAAGAGATTTTTTTTCTGTTTTTAATGCCAAAGGTCAAAATCACCGACATCCAACATGGCAGATAATATGGCCGCCGGGGGACCGGAATGACAGAGAATGAACAGCTCCTACGCTCCGATCCCCCATCCCCTTGATCCAGACTTCTGTATTTTCTACTGCTCAAACCATTACAATCATTTTACAAAACTTTTCAAACTTTCCACTAGTTTGCATATGAAAGCAAAGAAACACTGTTACGTATGCTACTCTAGTGCTACACGATGGTGACAATTTTTGTTTTCCGAACTATCATTGTTAAACTTCCCAAACTGAGTAGAACGAACCATAGCCACGGAGTACTTCAAAGTCCCGCACGTCTGTCAAATGGCGCTACTGGCCAGCAGAATGTTGGAATGCGGTTCGCTAATCTGAGTCAGTCTGCAGGCCAGCCAACAAGTAGCCAATCAGATACGCGGTTCGTTCCCAGAGCTTCGCGCAGCCAATCAGAAACAGGGTACAGCCACGTCAAAGGAACCGCCGTGTCTTTTCGTCTCTGTGTACTTATCTACATTCCATTCACGGTTACTTCCGACTTTTCTGAAGACCTGCCGACGTTCTACTCACAGCATATTCCTCCGCCTCGTGCAAACAAAGCTTAACCAAGNTCACGGCCGACTTTTCTGAAGACCTGCCGACGTTCTACTCACAGCATATTCCTCCGCCTCGTGCAAACAAAGCTTAACCAAGTCTATGAAATTACACCAAAGGGACAACGAACCGCATTCGTGGGCACTCAGTGTAATAATATTTTTCAAAAGAAGTATTTCTTACTAGGCGTTACCAACACACCTATCTTTTCACTGTTTTTATTCATATTAATTACAAATGAAGTATTATAATTTATAGATTAATACAAATAAAAGTTCAATTAAACAAAAAATGAGGTACTTCTATGTTAACATAAATATGAAACGCTTGTGATACATAACGTATTTAAGAAAGAACTAAACATGTCACACATGGGGTGATTTTCCAAAAGGCTTGAATTAAAAAGTGTGAAAAATACCGTCTAGACTACACTCTGTGAGTTTCATTGTAATATTTTTTTCAATTTGTACAAGGAATTCTTTTCAATCTAGTTACCGAACATATTTTTTTACTCTGCAGATAAATTAGTTATAATAGTTTTCACAAAACCTTAGTGCGGGGTGTGCAAAACTAACGTTGAATTGTAACAAGCTAGTGTTATGAACTCTAAGTGTATTATAACATTGAGCTAGGTACACAATTTTGTATGTTTTTTTTTTTTTTTTTAANGCAACTAGTATCCAAGTAATAGCTTGCACCAAGTGCATAACTTTCTTACTGCGTAGCCTCCTCGGTATTGGTCCCGCCTCGAGGTCACGTGAGCCCAGCAGATGCACCAAGACCAACCCCTTCTCTCAGACGGCAGCCGGGATGTTTGCGGTCTGCTAGGGGCGTGGGTTTTTTTACCCCTGGACTGCGGAATGGAAAAAGGGACGGGAATGAAACCGCCGCGGGCGGTCCGGACACAACCAGCTCTCGAGCTTGCAAAAAAGGTCATCCAAGTGTGCGTGCGTGTGTGTGTGTGCGCGCGCGGTTTTTCTCTCCGATGACGAAAATAATGTACACAAATACACGATTCGCTATAGAGGTTTGTATTGTTTCCGCTCGCTGCTTCCTCCCTTAAGGGGATGGAAAAAAATGAATGAGCAAAAAGTTTTCTCTCCCTCCTTCACGGAGTCTTCAATATTCCACGTGTTCGGGTTAAGAAGCCTCCCTTGTAAAGAATATCAAACGCCCAAGGTCACACCCGGCCGTAACGAAGCATTTTGACGGCGATAAAAATAAATAAATGGGGTGTGGGGAGTGCACCCAGGGCAAGGCGACACCCTCCGAGTGACGGTCTTTCCAGCTGGGACCCGTAGGTGACAGTCATCCCCGGGCATGACAGAAATGAGACACTAGAATGGAGCGGCGCTGGAGTGCGAGGGCGGGGGAAGCGGGAGTACCCCGAGAAAGCCCCCCGGCTAGCGGCATCGTCCAGCACGATTCCCACATGCGAAAATCAGGGAGTGAGCCCGCCGGGGATCGAACCCGGATCGCCGTGGTGGGAGGCGAGCGCCCTGG
>NQII01002692.1:8139-27516 GCA_002778355.1 Clitarchus hookeri | reverse complement strand
GCTTGGTAAAGCGCGATATTTTTAACTTCTCAATGGAATAATTGACTTGGTTTTTGCGTGTTAAACTTGTTAGAACGAATGACATCACTGAATTTTGAGGCAAACATAACGGATGTTGGTAGTGGGAACCAATGTTTTTTAAGATTTTTACTGCAATTTCAACTTAAGTTATCATAAATGCTTCCGACAACATGCAAGAACACGTATGTATTATTTATTCACTCATGCAGTTGGTCACAGTTTAGTTGAATACACACTGCGAGATTCTAAGTCAATAACAAACTTACACGGAAATATACTGAATTCCGGGCTACGCGGTCTAAATTTAAACTACCCACTCGCTGTTGCAGTATCATAGAAGAAAAGCGGACTTAAAAAATTGAAAAGTTTGTGGACATATACAATTAATGGACCTCACAATACAGTTCGTATTCAAGCTTATTAATTAACGTAAAACTTTTGTGGTTCTAAGTTTAGTATGAAATTATCTATAATCATGGTTAACACAGCAAAGAGTTTCCAGGAAAAGTAATCTATACGCGCAGGTCTATAAAATGGAAAGTTAAAACTCATTTCTCGCTTACGTTTTGTTAGGTTAATTTTAAGTTAATCCTTGTCCGTTTATAAAATATGGAAATCTGGCATATTTGTCATGCTGGGAGAAAATCCGACACGTTTGCCATGCTGGGAGAATATACGATACGTTTTTCGTGCTGGGAGAATATCCGGTACGTTTGTCATGCTGGGAGAATATCCGACAGTAAGACAGCACAGACTCTGTGTGTGAACATTTTTCGAGTACATGAGGAGAAGAATATTTAACAAATCTTTGGCAACCGAAGGACATTACAATACACTATCCTAACATATTCCGACATTCTGGAAGATTTAAGTTATTTCAGTTCAACATGTAAAAAAAATTCAAAAACCTAAACATAATGCATCGATCTACCGCACTTAGATATAATACTATATTGTTATAATTTGATTTTATACTCTCTTAATGACACATCTATAAAGAATAATATCCTCATAGGTATACATTCTCTACTGGGAAGATTATTTGCCTAAACTGTTTGCTGTGCAGACTCACCCAAAAGCAGCATGTTTCCCTCAAAGCACAAGTATTCTAATGAAGAGAAGCGCAGGATGAAAATCACCATAACTTACCTGTAACAAACAAAAACAAACAGAACGTCAGAACAAAAGCTCGACAAACATAATATAATACAGTGTATTGTTAGAGACCCTGCCATTTAACATTATAATTTAGTGACATGTTGGGTGTCACAGAAGTACGCGTTAGTGTCACATGTGTCATTTGACTTCCGCTCGTCGGAGACGCCCTGCAGAAGTGAGTGGAGTGAAGTGAGTGAGTGAGAAGATTTGGACGGCTCTTAACATTGAAGTGAGTATGGAGTTGCACCGCGGTGAAGGGGCGGGGGAAACGGAAGATCCGTGGGCGACCCCGCCGGGAATCGAACCCGGTTCGCCTAGGTGGGAGGCGAGTAGTCTAGCCATAACACCACTGTGGCCCCACGCCCTGTTGAAGGATGAACCAATAGTATACAGTCAACATTCGGGTGGCTTAATTCCTTGTGGGTGAGCTGGATAATAGCATGAGCTCTGACTGTGGCAGCAGCCAATGAGTATAGAGGCCCGTCAATCGCACGTTTTCATAGGCAAGCTACAGTAGACTTCAAACCCAGGCACATTAAAACCATTTCACGGGTCCAATTCGTTTTTTCTAATTTCGACCAATTTTAATTGTAATTATTGAATGCATAAAGTGTTCACATATACTTCAATGGTTTGAATTCAATATAAAATGAATTATTACTTCAAAGTTCTGAAAGCCTTTTCACACATGCATCTGTATTCAATAAATATTGAAGAGGTAACCTACAAATGATCTGCAAATTTTTCAGTAAAAATATTATTATTATTTTCAGTAAATATTTTTTTCATCGCTGTACAAACTTTACACTACNTTTTTTTCATAGCTGTACAAACTTTACACTACGCAAAAATAATTTGTAAAATATAAAACTAACCTTTTTCTAAGATATTTGCTTTGTATGAAATAAATATATGTATAATTGTAGCTTAAATACACATCAAATACAGTATTAAGAAACTAAATATTGTATTTACATTATTTTAATAATTCTGAGTGCTAGTTGAAAAATTGGATTTCGAAAAAGTTCATGTTCTAAACGAAAATCTTTGTAGGAATTCGAGCAATTCAATTACTTGAAAGACAAAATGACAGCGATTATGACGTCAGAGTGACGTTACACAGCATTCAAGGAATTGAATTCAATAAATTTGAAGAAAATTTTAAGTGAAGTGTGATCGTGTTTAATGGCCTTCAGAATTCCTTCATACGATTGAATGGCAATTTGTAAGCCACGCCCTGCATGAATTTGAACCAATAACTAACGTGCAATAAAAAGAGGACCTTATCCCGTCTGGCAAATGCTGAAGACTGCCCTACACGCGGATCTTACAGACATTTCAAATGTAAATTCAAGGAATATCTGAGAACCAAAAATACAATGTGAAGCACCAAATTATTGGAATTATCTGTTAACAATAAAATATAACGAAAAAAAAAACGCAGCAAACTATGCTTATACGAAGGCCTAAGATGTACATGTCCCAGCGTTCATTTTCGTCTTCAGGGGTGATATCTGTAATATGAATTTGGTGGCTGTATCTTAAACTGTTTGGAAAATACAGTCAACTATGCTTATAAGTGGGATCTATGAGTACTAGAGGCGCGCGCGATGCGACTCTATGCTAGTGCGTTGGCCGGCTTCGCTCCATGCCGCGCTGAACGCACCGACCAATTTGAGATACAGAAGTGCACGCATGTGCGCTCTCCCGTGATCGCTGCGCATGTGCGTCGGAGTGAAATTATGCGTGTGTATGTATGGAGGCATGTTACTTGCGAATGTAGTTTTAGTTATTTGCAATTGCTTACACGTACCAGAATTGGGGTAGTACAAGTGTTATTAATTTTTCATATATAACTTTTTTACATATATAAGGTGTGCGCTTACGCGCACGGTGCCTGCAGTTTTTTTTCCTACGTGCATACGACATTAAACATCCTCTTTCATTAGTGATGACAAGTTTATTATCTGTGGAATGCGTAGGCCCAATGCGAGTATTTACTTTATTTCTTCTCCTAACCATGCAATGGCGACTTTTTATATATAAAGTCAAAGCATGTCCAATTTTTTTCCGAATGCCAGGATGGTAATAACTATACGCGTATTCGTCATGAAACATTCTCCTTTCCTATATGTCGCAGTTGTCTTGTAGTCGAGACGCTCTGCTGCTGACACAAGGGGTGGTGGAAACATCCCGCATGCCTTCCGCGTTTTTTGAGTTCCGAAACAACAACCAAATAAAAATAATTCCAGCTCTCCAAGCTACCTCCGTTTGAAATAAACTCCCCGATGCCAGCGCGCCCCTGCAGACGACGTAATTACTAACACACAAAATGGCCGTATCGATATCAGCGCTCCTAGCTGCGAATGGTAGAAATTAGCACACACTGGTGGCGAATGCGAGGATTAAAGATGGCCACCTGCAGAAGGCGACTGTCAGCTGGCGCGGTAATTAAATACGGAGGACGTAAAAAGCAAGAGAGGGAGAGGAAAGGGGTGCGAGACAAGAAGGCAATAGAAAAAATAAATGACACCGGAAGGAATATGAGAAAACCAAGAGATAGAGCGAACGAGAGAGAACGGGCGTCGGAGAGAGATATAGGAAGGAATGAGAGAGCATGAGAAAAGCATGACGTAAAATAATCAGAATGCAAGATTATGAAGAGTCAAAGTGGAATTATAGATCAGGAGTTAAGTAATATGGAAAAAAGGTAAATTCCAAGGTAAAAGAAGAAAATTCCGCGGGAAAAACAAGATGAACACTGCTGGGGAGGAACGACAGAGCAGGAGGTTTCAGCGTGACGTCATCCAAGATCTCCTCCGTGGCTCCCTGTCTCCCCAGCCTCTGTCCCAGTTCTCCCTATTTAATTCTACTTGAGCACTTTTGAAAGCCCTGCTTGTATGCACATCTTGTATCCTTCCACCATATGTAATATTAACGTTGCCATTGGACTGATNTGTATCCTTCCACCATATGTAATATTAACGTTGCCACTTTATTCATGCGTCGATCAAGTGAAACTATGGAAATATTAGAGAGGTAAGTTATAGAACAAATTTGCTAATTCTTACACTATTACGCATTTTGAAAAAATGAAGTTAAAAAAAATTTCAAGTGTTCACAAATGCTTACCTAGCACTTGTAGTTCAACGTTTAAACAAGGGCCTACTTTCCCTCCGTCGTTACCAACTTAACTGCGCGTATGTCAGTCAGTGCACCCGTTAAGCGATATGCAAGGTAAAGGCTGTGACTTTACCAAAGGTTGTTTCAAAAGTGCTCATCTTACAGTGCACAGCCTATAGCGGCAGAGATTGTTGGTCTAGGGGGGTTGGGAGGGAGGAGGGGGCGTGGCCGCCGATATTCAGCCGGGGCTGTGTACTGGGCCGTGAAACTACGCCAGCAGCGCTCTCGGCAGAGGCGTCAGTTCCCACGGTGGGAACACCGAGCTCAGTTCCTGCACTGCCTCGCCTCTATAGTCAATTCACGGTTACTCACAACTTAGCTGAAGCCTTGCTAAGGTTCTGCTTCCAGGATATCGCTTGCCTCCTGCAACCAAAGCTTCACTCTCAGTGTAATAACATTTTCCATAAGAACCTTCCCTTACTATACGTTACCAACACTCCTATTTTCTCTCTGTGTTTTTTTTTTCATATTAACTATAAATCGAATGTAATAAGTTACTGATAAAATATATAAATAAAAGTTCAATTTAAACATAAGTAAGGAATTTTTATATTAACGCAAGTATAAAATGTTTGCGATATTTAACTAGGGCCACCTGTTTATCGCGAAAATATTTCAGGACTACTTGTAATCCAAAACACTAGAGCTCGGATCCACATTCGTGATTTGATGATTATAACTGTCATTCAATGCATGTACCTGCGAATCGCAATCACTCAGTGTCATAATTACGTCATTCTGATTGGCCCAGTCAGGTGAGGAACTNATGCATGTACCTGCGAATCGCAATCACTCAGTGTCATAATTACGTCATTCTGATTGGCCCAGTCAGGTGAGGAACTGTCTCATTTGGCCACCGACCAAAGGAAAACTGCATTTATGCCATAGGTAGGAGCAGCGATATTTTGTGAAAATATTTCGAGACAAGATACAGTCCAAAGCACTANGGTAGGAGCAGCGATATTTTGTGAAAATATTTCGAGACAAGATACAGTCCAAAGCACTATAGGGTCATCAAGCTTCTTTGATTGGCTAAAAAATGTTCTGGCCCGTGTTAACCACTTGCGCACGAATCACGAAGGTTCAGTGTCGGAGTTATTTAGTCCCGAGTGGCTTGGTCAAAGACGGACACGGCACCAGCAGCCAATGGAGGTATAACAACAGCTGAGGTGTGTATATAGTATTGAAGTCTACTGTGTGCTCCGATTTTCACGCGAAAAGTCACTGGCCCTAGCCATAGGACATTTGAGTCTAGCCTTCGCGTAAATCTTTTCGCGAAAAACAGGCGGCCCTATCCATGACACATTTAGTAAAGCACCAAGCGCATCATACATGGGGTGATGTTTCAAATGTTTGATTCAAAATGTGTGAAGAAACAGTGAATACACAACACATCGCATTCTTCTAATCTGCGTATGCTGCGTGTCTCCGGGAAGCTGACTCAACAACCGCTACATTCGCGTGTTTAAAGCGCTTCCCTCGATATATATATACATATATACATGCATATACACGTATAAATGCATATGTATGGGTCTCATCTATGAAACAATTCAAAGTTAATATTTTTTTCAGGAAAGAAATTAAAGTCGATATTTAGTTGCCCATTCATATATTTTGTTACTGTAACATAAATGTTGTCGTTGAAAATTTTCACAGTCATCTAAACTTGCAGTAAGAATCACTCTGATTCAGGTAGGTATCTGTTCTTCTGTAAAACAGTGTTTTAAACTGTAACAACACTACTGTATCTTTTCAAAACAGATTACTGTATTCATATCCTATAGTTACGGCTACAAATTGTGAGTAAACAAAATACTCGTGAAGCTTCTTTATGCTATTTGCCATCGTGGTTCAAAGCCTCCTTATGGTCGGATGTGACCTTGAGGAGTTCAGTATTGTTTACTAGGCATTCCCCTTAACTCCCACAGCCATGGTGATCTACAAATTACTGACATAGGAAGTGGATTTAATAATGTACGCTCTGCACATCATAAAATGGAATCCAATAACGAATATTGCTCAAGTAACGGGAGACATCATTCGTTGTTGAGACATGTACCACATTCGCAGTCAATAAGTATCAAACACAGTCACATTTTATTTAGTCGCGACATATAACCAGGCGTTATACTAACACTAGTACAGTTTCAAACAAAAAATTAGTTTTGTGCAACTCCTAAAATCACGTCTTATGTATGCCTGGAAGAGTTAAAAAAACTTAGTGACATTTGTAATTTTTTCCAAATTTTCTGGCAATGGTGTATTTGAATTAAACGTTGGAATGCCTGAGTTTAAACTATTTCGTTCACATATTAATTCCTGAGTGCAAGAGTTGCAATCACGTAATTTCTTGGCATGCGCTGTACTTGTGCCCAGCGCTTGTCGTGCAACCAGCGAACGACGTGATGCATGGTCGATGCCATTGGCATTAACCAATCATGTCAGAGAGGGGTAGGAAACTCCACAAATTTCATTAGCCCCAATGAAGACAGGGCACTGATATCTTGCTGTGTACAGTACTGGTCATGAGTTTCACTCATGTGCAGCATGTCCACGATTGTGTGCACTGAGACTGAACGAGTTAATTACTTACCATTTGTTTACCTTTGCTTTAACAAGGAACCAGAACTTTTCTTAGGAAAATCGTAAATATTTTCGTTACGACATAGTGGATAGTAATGCACTAGCATATAAAAGCACATATTTAAGCAAACACTGCACTAATTTCAATAGAAGCAACGTGTTTTTTTCGACGGTTGTGTAGGAAGAATAACAGTTCAGTGCTGGAACACATTGATAACTACTGTGCAGATGACATTTTCACACCACCAAATATTTTATCTACGGCCTATTCACTATATTGTAATTATTTTTTAACAAAATAATTTAATATACCTTTATGGTTGAAGTTCGGTTATTTCTTAAATTACTCTCATATCACTATAATTTTATACCTCCGTTGAAATTAAAATACTTTTATTTTGTTCATAGGTGAAACTTTTACTAATATTTTGTTTAAATGATNCCTCCGTTGAAATTAAAATACTTTTATTTTGTTCATAGGTGAAACTTTTACTAATATTTTGTTTAAATGATATTTTGTTCGCAGTGAACTTGAATTAAAACAATACAATAAATGGTTAGTATTGGCTAGTAACAAATAATACTTATTTAAATACATTGATACCTTTTTTACGTTATTTCTAGGATTATTGTCCCTTACTGACATTTCAGGTTGTCTGGAAGTTCATAGTTATGTTTAAAAAAATATTCATCTTTGATTGTTTCTTCAGAGGATAAATATGATACGTTGATTTCTCTTTGACGTTTATTTCCAACCTTTTTTTAACGTCAAGATAGGTAATGAGTAGCCCGAAGGTTTAACTTGAGAAAGGTTTGAGTGAACTTGGAAGTAACCACAAATGCACTGCAGCCACGACGGTATCTCTGCGTAAGGCCACAGTTGCGATAAACAGTTCGTACAGCGGAACCACAGCTCACAAACGCAGCGGCTCAACGTAACTAATTAGTATGTTTTTATTCGTCACATGAAGTATTTTCTTGGTCTATTTTTGTTTTAGTCATTTCAAAAGCCATCCTAGACATTATCATTTTATTCGCGGTCCCATGAGCAGTTAGTTATCTTCGTAAAAACTAGCTGTTTTAATTAACTCATTAATTTAATAGCATATGACGTCATAGCACTTTTATGAAGTCAATGTGTTAAATTCAAAATATTTTCCGATCTCACACGTAAGTATCGATGCCTCCTCGTCTTCTGTAGAAGATATTAGTACTCAAAAGGTCGTTGGGTCACCTGTATAAATTCTTCTAATTTTCCATGTTTTATTAAACCTTTCCAAAAAANCCTTTCCAAAAAAAACATGAAGTTGTAGTTAGGCTGTTTGTTCTTAATCACAACTCGAGAATTCAGCATCAATATATCTAAAAACTATGATGTAAGTATTGCTTTCCAGTATGGTTTGAAAAGCGTGATGTTGGTATAAACTACCGCAATTCAAGTGAAAGCAAAAATAAAATACGTAAAACGGAACCGGAACTTACGCGTGTAGGGTTACGGTGTTATCACCTACCAGATATGTCAACGCCTGTTAACATGGCACTGTAGGTCGGTGAGCACNAAAACATGAAGTTGTAGTTAGGCTGTTTGTTCTTAATCACAACTCGAGAATTCAGCATCAATATATCTAAAAACT
This sequence comes from Clitarchus hookeri, assembly GCA_002778355.1. NCBI lineage: Eukaryota > Metazoa > Arthropoda > Insecta > Phasmatodea > Phasmatidae > Clitarchus > Clitarchus hookeri. The sequence continues at coordinate 18,934 of NQII01002692.1, read as the reverse complement.
ACGATGTAAGTATTGCTTTCCAGTATGGTTTGAAAAGCGTGATGTTGGTATAAACTACCGCAATTCAAGTGAAAGCAAAAATAAAACACGTAAAACGGAACCGGAACTTACACGTGTAGGGTTACGGTGTTATCACCTACCAGATATGTCAACGCCTGTTAACATGGCACTGTAGGTCGGTGAGCACGGTGTCAGATTCCCAAATCGCCGCTCATCGCTCAACCCTTACTCGCAGAGTACCTACGCATACACGCGTGAAATAACCGCTTACTCGATGAACTACAGCCGCAGCATAACGCCTGGGACTAGACAACGTGCATGTACCTGTTGAGCGGCGTGTTGCGTACATACAGGCGTGCGTCTGTTAGTGCGATCAGTCGCGATTCCCTACGTAGAGAGCATCTCACATTGGGGTCAGACTTCGCCTTCGCTGCAGGGCCACAGAGCTCGTGAGAGGACTAGGTCCTGGCGACTTTTCAAGTCCATGTTGCACGTACCGATGAGTAGGCACGCACGTAAACTTGACGTCTGCACGGTTATACACTGAAGAGCCAAAGAAACTGGTACACCTGTCTAATATCGTGTAGGGCCCCCGCGAGCACGCAGAAGTGCCGCAAGACGACGTGGCATGGACTCGACTAATGTCTGAAGGTATGCAGGAAGCATTGAAATCTGCGCCAATTCGAGAAAGGGTTGCACGTCTGTCACGTTTAATAATTCTCTTCAGCCGTCGTTTGTCCCTTTCGTTCACGATCTTTTTCCGGCCGCAGCTATGTCGAAGATGTGATGTTTTACCGGATTCCCGATATTCACGGTACACTCGTGAAATGGTCGTACGCGAACATCCAAATGTTATCGCTACCTCGGAGATGCTATGTCCCATCTCTCGTGAGCCGACTATAACACCACGTTCAAACTCACTTAAATCTTGATAACCTGCCATTGTAGCAGCAGTAACCGATCTAGCTGCCGACGGCATCGCGTTACTCTGATTGGTTCCATACCTCTGTTGTTTGCATACGCACGCCTATGCCAGTTTTTTTTTGGCTCTCCAGCGTAAATAAGGTTCAAATAATTCCCATGTACTAAAGAGACGCCTGCATACAGAGTGTACATACAAAGAAAGGTTCATGATGAACGTACTAGCCTTATGTTAAATAAATCACTTACGACCACAAATTAACTAAAGTTTGGTGAAGTAATGATTTATTAAGTAAACAGCATAGTTTAAGCGTATTATTTTTGTACGGAAGAAATTAAAACTTAAGTTTTCACTCCAATTCATATCTTGAAACAAATAGAATAAATTACACTTAGTTTTATTTCTTGCTGAACGGCACGACACGAAATAAAATAATTGCCTACACGTGTGCACGTCGAAGATGCTTCCTACACGACACGTGCATGATGCACATGTACCGTGTAGTAAAGAATGCCTGGACCTACTTTCNTGTCGAAGATGCTTCCTACACGACACGTGCATGATGCACATGTACCGTGTAGTAAAGAATGCCTGGACCTACTTTCAGTCTGATACGTCCGAAGTTTCTCACGGTGTAGCGAGCCCGACACAGATCTGCAGACATACTGCTATGATAGCAAGGTTCTTAAGGCAGAACTAGGGATGCCGATTAAAAATCGATTTTAGAAAATCGATTAAATTTGCTCAACAAAATCGATTTTTAGATCGACGTTAAGGCTGCCGATTTTTTNAATCGATTTTAGAAAATCGATTAAATTTGCTCAACAAAATCGATTTTTAGATCGACGTTAAGGCTGCCGATTTTTTCGGCATATATATATATATATATATCTACTATATAAAAATAAGTCGGGTTTTCCTTCCTGACGCTATAACTCCAGAACGCNCGCAAGACGACGTGGCATGGACTCGACTAATGTCTGAAGGTATGCAGGAGGCATTGAAATCCGCGCCAGTTTGAGAAAGGGTTTCACGTCTGTCACGTTTAATGATTCTCTTCAGCCGTCGTTTGTCCCGTTCGTTCACGATCTTTTTCCGGCCGCAGCGATGTCGAAGATGTNTTCCGGCCGCAGCTATGTCGAAGATGTGATGTTTTACCGGATTCCCGATATTCACGGTACACTCGTGAAATGGTCGTACGCGAACATCCAAATGTTATCGCTACCTCGGAGATGCTATGTCCCATCTCTCGTGAGCCGACTATAACACCACGTTCAAACTCACTTAAATCTTGATAACCTGCCATTGTAGCAGCAGTAACCGATCTAGCTGCCGACGGCATCGCGTTACTCTGATTGGTTCCATACCTCTGTTATTTGCATACGCACGCCTATGCCAGTTTTTTTTGGCTCTCCAGCGTAAATAAGGTTCAAATAATTCCCATGTACTAAAGAGACGCCTGCATACAGAGTGTACATACAAAGAAAGGTTCATGATGAACGTACTAGCCTTATGTTAAATAAATCACTTACGACCACAAATTACTTAAAGTTTGGTGAAGTAATGATTTATTAAGTAAACAGCATAGTTTAAGCGTATTATTTTTGTACGGAAGAAAATAAAAACTTAAGTTTTCACTTCAATTCATATCTTGAAACAAATAGAATAAATTACACTTCGTTTTATTTCTTTCTGAACGGCACGACACGAAATAAAATAATTGCCTACACGTGTGCATGTCGAAGATGCTTCCTACACGACACGTGCATGATGCACATGTACCGTGTAGTAAAGAATGCCTGGACCTACTTTCAGTCTGATACGTCCGAAGTTTCTCACGGTGTAGCGAGCCCGACACAGATCTGCAGACATACTGCTATGATAGCAAGGTTCTTAAGGCAGAACTAGGGATGCCGATTAAAAATCGATTTTAGAAAATCGATTAAATTTGCTCAACAAAATCGATTTTTAGATCGACGTTAAGGCTGCCGATTTTTTTCGGCATATATATATATATATATATATAACCTTTTATCGATTCAGCGCCACCTACGTGACACTTTACTTTATGATTTTTCTTGAGTTTGGGACTGTCGTGTTTACGTATTGGTCTGTTTTTTATGGAATCTCATTTTCTAGACGTTGATATTTTTGTAAGGTTTTTTGTTAATAGTTTTTTTTTTTGCTGCATAAGTCTGTTACCAAGGCCATGGTACATCCCTGCACATACAATTGACGCTATGTTCCTAAAACTGGCACGAAAAAGATCAAAAAGCTATTTGTTGTGAATCGATTTTTTTCCCCCAATTTCCTATGCGCATCGATATTCTGTGTCTCGATCTACATCGATCCAAGTAAGCTGGGCATGTCAAGTGAACGTGAAATGGACCAGGATGCTGCGGTGACTGGACAACGCCGGCTAACGGTCCGTCTAACGGCTGGCTCCCCCGCTGCAGGATGAGAATGGTGATGCGGGGGAGAGGTGAAGCGGGGGAGCATATAATGTAATTATTTAGATCCGCGCTGGTGCGCGAGAACTGGCGAGGTCACAAGAAATGTCCAAATGCGATACAGAAAAATAACGGGCTAAAGGGAACAGATTCTTCTCGGGTATTTATACGTAATCCTCAGGTCATTTATATTTTCCTCCCCATCCCCGCCCCATCCAACTTTTTTTTAACAAGTTATTCGTATCGGATTTTCGCCCCCTCGCCCAATTCTTTACGTTTCGTCTTTCTTTAATCGACTTTTCAACCACACGTAGGACCCAGTTTATTCTATCCCTTCTGTGTTGATATACTGACTTTCCAGCCACTTAATTTTTGTAATTCTTTATTTTTTTTCTCACCGCTGCTTAAAAAATTGGTTTCTGGTATTTCACGCCTGCGTTTTCTGGACGTAAAGACTCGGAGAGAGGAATTTCCTTGTCTCTCCTTCTCCTCCTCTTCTCCATCCCGCAACTGCGAGTCATCAGCGACAAAAGAAGATATTTTCTTCAACCCCAGTGAATAAGGAGGATGGAAGCTTACAGGTTTCCATCTTCTCTCGGCTCCACTTGCAGCCTGAAACGAGCAACTTTGTGGCTAAATGAATGCATTTCGACTCATTAGTCACGAGTTTCTTCCTTATAATTTTTGCCGGCCTTGCATTATCCCCGCTAGGCTTTGTAGAACGCGTCTACTTTATTCAGGTTTACGACTTGCCGAATTACTGCTCTTTCTGTTCTAACGTCCGTCTAATTCCCGGAAACTTCTTTTCCCAATTCAAGTCAAAAATGCATGCGCTTGCACAAGTTCAATCTAAGCAGTGGTGTTTTTTGAAATGAGATCTGGTTCGTTAATTCATGCGACCAAAAAATTTGCAAGAAGTTTCTTTATTTCAGGTTATTTAAAGTAACATGAACTAATAACATTTTCGTAGCTTTCTTTTCACACACTTCAGTTTCAGAACAAGAAGTAAGGTGTTGGGAAATCTTCGTAGTTAGCCATGACTTTGAACTAACAGCAGTGATTAACTCGCATACGGTCAAGAAGAAAATTTAAACAAACGTTAAGGCACCCGTCTACCTGGAACTTTTTCCCACGTTTAGGCCGAGAAGCGCGGGAGCGATAAAGGCGATACTGCCACGCGCATCAAGTACGCCATCGCCGCTAGGCCCAAGGCTCTGAACTGGCGTGCAGTGTTCTCGTCGTGCTGCGTGTACCTATGGGACTTTCAGCGGTGACCATATTATTTTATTAGTGGGAAGTCTTTAGGAAGGTTCAGTGCAGGCGCCTATAGTAGTTTTGTATGTATCTGATGCGTGCATTTTGAGCTACAGCGCCTTTGAAAGGCCGTTTTTAGCGGTTTTGGAGTACTCTGAATTGATGTTTCTAACGTACGTGATATTTTGAAAGTAACAGCTCTCGTCTGAAGTGTGTGTTATTTTCGATCTAGTCGTGCAACCTGCGTGCGAATTATCAAAGCAACTTAAACGTGTATTTCGAACACTCTGCAACGTAGTTCCAGCGCCAGGTAGACGGGCGCCTTAACTGTAGAATTTCTCTTTTGCAACTTTTCACAGACGTGGCTCCGTTGTAGCGATTGGCAATTCCATTGTAAATCTATTTAATTAAGTTCATTAAATTGCGTTTTATTTAAATAATTGTNTTATTTTCGTAGATCAGCACGTTGGACGCACGCTTAATAGTTTCGTTGAAAAACGTGTATTTCGAACACTGCAACGTAGTTCCAGCGCCAGGTAGACGGGCGCCTTAACTGTAGAATTTCTCTTTTGCAACTTTTCACAGACGTGGCTCAGTTGTAGCGATTGGCAATTCCATTGTAAATCTATTTAATTAAGTTCATTAAATTGCGTTTTATTTAAATAATTGTNCGTTGTAGCGATTGGCAATTCCATTGTAAATCTATTTAATTAAGTTCATTAAATTGCGTTTTATTTAAATAATTGTTAAGCACATAGAAAAACAACTAGTAATGTACTGAATTTAACTGTCGCATAGCAAAGAACCAATCTTTGGCGATTAGTGTATTTCATGCAATTGTAGACTTATAGGCCTACATGTAAATGGCATTCAGACTGACAAGATAATATTGAAACACAGAGCAGTGCCAACATTTCATAAATCTTAGTTGAGTAATATGAGAGTCAGGAAAGTATACGTCTGAGAGGCAGTATANGAGCAGTGCCAACATTTCATAAATCTTAGTTGAGTAATATGAGAGTCAGGAAAGTATACGTCTGAGAGGCAGTATAAATATAAAGCTAGAAAGAAAACGTTAGGATATACATGCGGATATAAAGAAGCCAACAGGATGTCACAGACAAAATACAGGCTCCTATCGNTAAGAAAACGTTAGGATATACATGCGGATATAAAGAAGCCAACAGGATGTCACAGACAAAATACAGGCTCCTATCGTAGGTTGACTCGTGTCCGGCTAGTGCGTGTTGTGATTCGCCAGTCTGAAAAAAACTGTTTTTAGCTATATGTAGGGCTAGTGACTTTTCGCGTAAAACTCGGAGCACACAGTAGACTTCAATACTATATACACACCTCGGCTGTTGTTATACCTCCGTTGGCTGCTGGTGCCGTGTCCGTCTTTGACCAAGCCACTCAGGACTAAGTAACTCCGACACTGAACCTTCGTGATTCGTGCGCCCAGGACATTTTTTAGGCAATCAAAGAAGTTGGATGACCCTACGGTGTTTTGGACTGTATCTTGTCTCGAAATCTTTTCGCGAAATATCACTGCCCCTAGCTATATGGGAGGGCTCCAAAATATAATTTACAGCATGCGTGGTTACTTAAGAAGTGCCATTCCTTCCTCGTCTGGGGTATGGTGTCTTTTCGTAGGTAAACACGCTGGGGGCACGTTTAATAGTTTCGTTTAAAAAAAAAAAGTATTTCAAACATATTGCGACGCAGTTCAAGCGACAGGCAGACGGGAGCCTTAATTGGGTCTGAAATGTTTAATTGAGTAGTTTCGAAAGCAGTATTTTGGAACTAATTTTCTTCTTATTCTGTATATTTGTGCCAAATGGAAAATCAACATTGCCACGGGCATTATCGCTTTATTTATGTGCCACCCAAATAGAACAATAGAATTACAAAGAACTTAAATATGTTGTAACTAAGCAAATTCATGCTCTCGTGTGTACACAACAAGAAATACGAACTTCAGTGGCCATATATTTCAACAGTATTTTCGCAATACAACGTCAGGTCTTGAACCTTCCAGAGCCACTTTGGTTTAAGGTTTCAGGTGCTGCAAACAGATATGTTATGATGCGTGCTCTACTTAAGTAAACACAACGCTTGTTTCGTTGTCTAAGTCAATGAGATGTAGGCTATATCTTCGGCTACAGTTAAATAAAACAATTATTACCTACGTTATTAGTCATTGAGCTACGCAATGTACAGCACAGGCCAAAAATTGCATAACGGGCGTAATTCACACAGTTGTGTACACTGGGCCTGAATGAGTTAAGAATATTTTTTTTTATTTCACTACCAACTTAACTAGTAGCCTGCGTTTCAGCACAGTCTGTAACATAAATGTATTTCGAGCAGTGATTTGTTTCACGTGTTTGTTTCCAAAGTGCTTACTCTACCGTGAACAAACTTTAGTTGACCATGTCCCATAATTAAAAAAAAATTATTTCCTGTAGACGAACACAAATATTCTCTGGAGTTAAATTTTGGTTATGGTCGCGGTGGTATAGTGGTCAGACTACTCGCCTCCCACCCACGCGAACAAAGTTCGATTCCAAGCGGGGTCACCCCAGATATTTTCGCAAGTGGGAGTTGTGCCGGACGATGCCGCTGGTTGGCATGTTTTCTCGGTGTTCTCCCGTTTTCCCACCCTTGCATTCCGGCACTGCTCCGTACTCACATCGCTTCGCCCTCGTGGGCTTGTTAAGAGCCGCCCAAATCTCGTCACTCACTCAAAATCAAATTCTTACATTCAAATAATAAGAAAGAATATCAGTTGCTAATAGATAAGATTTTCTGGACTATTTGCCTGCTTGGTTGACGTGAGATTTCAGTTCAGTTTTGCTATTAGGTATTAGCTTATCATTCAACCTGCGAAACGACATGTGATAGAGGTATCGGTTACTCGATGCATAAAAGAATAAATTATCTCAAATATTTTACCTAAATAATTGTTTATGATTTATTTCTGTTCTTGGAGTATGTTTTTCTTCATAGTTCTCAAATCGAAATGACCGTAAATGCTAAAAGTATAATACATTGTAAACCCGATAAACTTCAAAAATTTATTCAAGCAATAACGTAGCCTACAATAATTATTATTGAACTAGAATTGTGTATTTTAAATTTTCATTCCACATATATAAAAGTTAGTCTGATATTATTTTGATATACACGATAATTTCAAGAGAGTGTGGAACTCGTGAATTTCAAACGTTGGACAAATCTTGTAAACAAAACTTACAGACAAATGTTACTTTTAAAAAATTAACAAATTAGGAAGGCGATAAGCTTCGCACAGTTGCATGCTTAACTTNGGTATCGGTTACTCGATGCATAAAAGAATAAATTATCTCAAATATTTTACCTAAATAATTGTTTATGATTTATTTCGGTTCTTGGAGTATGTTTTTCTTCATAGTTCTCAAATCGAAATGACCATAAATGCTAAAAGTATAATACATTGTAAACCCGATAAACTTCAAAAATGTATTCAAGCAATAACGTAGCCTACAATAATTATTATTGAACTAGAATTGTGTATTTAAAATTTTCATTCCACATATATAAAAGTTAGTCTGATATTATTTTGATATACACGATAATTTCACGAGAGTGTGGAACTCGTGAATTTCATACGTTGGACAAATCTTGTAAACAAAACGNGTGTGGAACTCGTGAATTTCAAACGTTGGACAAATCTTGTAAACAAAACTTACAGACAAATGTTACTTTTAAAAAATTAACAAATTAGGAAGGCGATAAGCTTCGCACAGTTGCATGCTTAACTTTTTTTTTTTTTGTTTCGTAGCTCGGTTTCGGAATTTTTTCCTGCTTTTTTTTACTGTATTCCTCGTTCGTAACGGAAGTTTTGTGCTGGAGTAACGGTACCGTTTGTGGTTTGACTGGAAAAAATAAATAGTCAACTAGTTCAGATAGTGGGCAGTAAAAGGTAAGAGGCTACAAAACCGCAGACAGCGGAAATTGAAAACCTGTCTTTCACGCACATATTTCGCGCGATAAACCACGAGTTGTAGTGACGACATCGTGCGTTATACCACTTGCCGACAAGTGCGCCCAACGTTGAACGGTTCAGCTCGCGTGTTCGCCGCCGGGGTAGAACTGGCAACGCCGCAGTTTGTCGCAAGCGGCGCATGACACGACGGAGGCGGCGTTGCAACATCCCGTCTGTCTTCCTTCGCTGGCGTAACTCACTGTCGCCGGATAGCGGGAAAGAAAGAGAAATACGAGGCACCTGCAGGCGTATTTCTTATTCCTGACTGACAACAAACGTTCCTGAGACACGCGGGGTAGTATACTGACACCGCGTCACAGAGTAGATGAGTACACAGAGTCGAAATGGCGATGGCGGTTCCTTTGATGTGAGCGTACTTATTCTCTGATTGGCTGCGCGAGGCTGTGGGAACGGGTTTTGGGCCTGATTGGCTACCGCGTGCTGCTAAAGGTTCCTTATTGGGCTACCGGCTGGTTAGTAAGTAACCAAGTGCTGATTGACGAACAGCGTTCCAACATGTTGCTGGACAGTGACGCCATCTTGTTGGCTATAGAACTACATATGACTCTTCTATTTAGAAAAACAACGCTTTAAAAAAGCAGTTTCTTTTGCCATTTTAGAGTACTCAGAAGTGNCATATGACTCTTCTATTTAGAAAAACAACGCTTTAAAAAAGCAGTTTCTTTTGCCATTTTAGAGTACTCAGAAGTGGTGTTTGTAATGTGTGTGAGGTCTTGAAAGCACTCAAAAGCCCTCATCTGGACTCTTCAACGCAGAGTGATTAAGTACTATCGCAGCTTTTCCTTCCAGCTTAAGTGATATAAAATGGTTCCGCAATCACCACATAGAAAATAATCTTCATGAAACCAGTTTAAAAAAAAAAAATTCGCTTTTAATCTATACATGTTTTAATGTATGACAGCAGTCTGATTACAGAGCAAATCGAATTACCTAATATCCAAGTTGGAGTATACAGACAGAGTTCATTTCTTGTATCTTTGTTGTATGCAGTGATCATGTATGGGACTACTGTATTCGCAGGTGGAGGCAGTAGAGATGATTGGCTCAACTTCCTTTCTTTCCAGACAGTGTGTGTAGTTGTTCCAGAAGGAGGCAAAAGTGTTTGTACATGGTCGCCATGTGGCAGGAGAGGGAAGGCGATACGAGTGTGTTGTGCGGAGCGCCCACCACAGACCTCAGCATGCAAAGGCCCAGGGCTCCGAGGGAGTGATGCAGGAAGCCCGGAGGGGGGAGGGGGGAAGGACTTACCCCTGGTCGTCGTGCCACATCGGCCCTCGTGTCCTCGTGGCCGTCCAACTGGATTGACTCGAGGCTTCGCCGCCGGCTTACGTCCAGCGTGCGGCGTCGTCGGATCAAGAGCTCATCTGGAGCCGTCCTCGACAACGGGGATTACTGGTGAAGATGATCCCCAGGTGAAGGACTTGCCGGTGACGCCCCGCGGTGCTTCACGAGGATGTCTTCACGCGCATTTCCCAGTTTTGTAATACTCATCAGATACTGCTCAAGGGCCCTGCAGTGAACCTTCCTACAGACTTACCGCCAATAAAACAATAGGGTCACCGCTGAAAGTGCCTTAGGTACACGCAGTGCGACGAGAACACTGCGCGCCAGTTCACAGCCTTGTGCTTAGTGGCGACGTAGCACCTGGTGCTCGTGGCAGTGTCGCCCATATCGCTCCCGCGCTCCTCTGACTCAAAACGCTGGTAGAAGCTCCAGGTAGGCTGGGAGCCCCGTGACAGCCGACGATGGTGAGGCGAGGTGAGTAAGCTCCGGTACCACTGGCCAGCCAACATACACGCCGGCGCGCTTGCTATATCCTGATATTTATTATAGGCTCTACGCGTTAAATTGAGCTCTTCAAGCTCACGCCTACCTGGCGCTTCTCGTTTCACGTAGTAGCCACTGGGAGCGCCCCTGGCCCTGAAACTGCGACGTGGGTGGCCAGGAAATGCCGTACTAGCCGGTATACCGGCCGCTATGGCGGACCTTGTACAAGCTTTCACGGAACCTGGTACCGTGTAACATGGCCTTAATGGTGGTGCTGAGGGGAAGAGAAGTAACAGAGGTTCAAGCAGCGTGTCCGGCGGTCCCGCGCAGCCTACGGTGACTGAAGACTTAAGG
>NQII01002691.1:738915-757437 GCA_002778355.1 Clitarchus hookeri | reverse complement strand
ACGTCCTCCACGTCCCGCTCAACGTCCTCGACGCCCCGCTCATCGTCCTCCACGTCCCGCTCAACGTTCTCGACGTCCCACTCAACGTCCTCCACATCCCGCTCAATGTCCTCGACGCTCCGCTCATCGTCCCCCACGTCCCGCTCAACGTCCTCCACGTCCGACGCGCCCCCTCCATGTCCGCCACCATGCCCGCTACGTCATTCTCCACGGCCGCCACGTCATGCGTTTTATACTATATTAAAGGAAGTCAAATAAAACATTTATTGCCAAAATTAAGCTTTTTATTTTTCCGATGAAAACTTTCAGTTTTAAAATGTGTTCACATAAGAATACGGCAGTGCTACCATCTCTTGAGTAGCAGATAGCAACCCCGCTTACAGCTCGACCTCTCAGACAATCGGAGACCTCTGACCATGTGAAACTAAAAATTACAATTCTCAGCTCGTTTTTCAAGCTTCATCTAGCAACTTACAGCATTTTTCAAGTAAATACCATGTTAAAACATTTTCAACTACAAATTACATGCCTTCAGCATATTATTGTGTACAAATCAGATATAAAAATGGACTTCTTTACCACTTTCTGTTGCTCGTCATAGTAGCACTCACACAGCCTTAAAACGTTTTAATAACAATCCTCTACTTAAACAGATAAAACTAAGGTCTTTAAAATTTTAAGTCAACATTTAAATCCAGTCATTATTAACAAGTAACAGTTGCCTTCAGTAACAGTTTAAAGATAATATTCTAGTATATAAATTCGAACCTTTTTCAGTACAACACTAACTTATCAAATTATTATCTTGATTAATTAAAGACTTCGCTTCCTGAACCAATCCAGTCATGTACATAAAATTTTAATAAACCGTTTTTAATTAAATTCACTTTTGCTTTAACTTCCACTTTTCAACTAACCAACTGTCGCAAACCCCCTGCCAGGGACTGGCAACAGAACTAAAAGTCCTGTAACTTTAAAATGCTGCAAAATTAACTTCACCGCCCCCTTTCCCCCCTCAGGCAGGGCAAAAAGGGGTAAATCACAGCATGGGTACAAGTTCCAGGCGCTACCCTGGAGCACTGGCAGAGTTTTGAATTGTGGCTAGCCGCAGTTTATATACAATTTGAAAATAGTCAGGTTGGTCAGGCTAGCTGTCCCCAACCTGGACTCGATCTTGATAGACAATTGGGAAGGACAAGGGTCCCTCACAGGGCCTGTACCTCCCCCGCGCTGAGGGAGTAGCATCCCAGTGATGATGAAGGGCTGGCAAGCCTGCTGTCCACTGTGTCATTTCTGCTCTCAACAATTTACCGAAATGTTATATGTTCTAATGTGTTTGCACAAATAAAATGCTATGATTTCCCCGCAAGTACCTAAAAAATCTGTGTGTTTGTCACACGTGGCCGTGTAGTATGTGGATAAAAGCTACGCAAAGACTTTTTTGTTTTGCACTGGTACTGTATCTACAGCTGTGGTAACACAACTTTTAATACCTATTTCTTCTGCTGTAAATAATAAGAAACAAGAAATATATTCTACTTTTATAAATGCTACAGTGAAAATAAATGTGTGTAAAATTTTTTCTTAATAATTCAAGTTTTTATTATGTTTCTAAATGAGTTTTTCAATAACATACCATTGTAAACAACCTCGCTCGGATTGTTGATTTTCCGCCCCATTAAAAGGCAAAATTCATAAAAACTATTAGTTATGATCGAAAACGGTTCAGCTCTAATAAAGGAATAAAAGTTGAAATGAATGACTTCAAACGTGTAAGCATATAATGTCAAGGAAATAACCACTTCAAACGGGAATGTAAATTATTCACAATTTTGGCGTAAGGTAATCAAAGTTTAAATGCAAATAATTCTTAATTTACTATTCGCAACTATTCTAATATTAAAATATTCGCACACCCCTACGAATTTCTTGCCTTACCCTAGTTCGCAGAAAAATGTCGCGACTGCGCATCTGCGTTGGAAATGTGTTTGTCCAATGCACACATCTCTGCTTGTTTGTCTATCTCTATCTATCTATCTCTCTCTCTCTCTCTCTCTCTCTCTCTCTCTCTCTATGTAGCTCCCCCCCCCTTTTTTTCCCATGTAGTTCAACTAGTTTGTAGACAGCTGGCAGTGAGCAGCCAAATGACATCTCCCTATTAAAATTAATTTATATTTAATTTAAAAAGAACTTGTCATTTCTGCAATAGGGGCATTTGAACCTGGACTTGAAGACGTCAAAATTGGTCCAAAATTTACTAAAACCTCCATTACAACCATCTCTGACTAACGACCAATTCCTGATAAAACAGTGAGGGGCTGTATCAGTGGGTTTAGACGGCATGCAAATTTTTGTACTCTATTCAAGTTACATAGAGGCGAGGTTACACTCTATACACAAACACTTTATTGTCTCCAATTCTGCACTGCACTGTCAAGCACTAGTTCTAACACTTAAGTTGCACATCTACAACTCAAGTTTGTCCTGGCTTCTTAACAACCACACACTGCTCAATAAGTACATAAATACATTTGGTTTTTCAATACCCTAACAACTGTTGAAAATTAAAAATTTTTTTAACATTTGTAAATAAAATTATCATCTGTACGTCACTACAAGGTTCAGCAATAATCTTTGTGATGAAACTTTTTTTTAAACAGAATTTGGCCGTTACTAAGTATGTGACCATGTTCTGTACTACACTCTACTGCAAAACGAACTCTCTGCCAAACTGTGACTCCACAATTTGCATGGTAAAATAACAAAAAAATATTGTGGAGGCACATTTCACAATACTAACTTCAAGGCAGCTGGAACAATTTGGATACATCATAAAAATGACACTAAGCAAATATCAACTACAGAAAGACTAATATTATGTTACTTTATGAAGAAAAAACAAAAACCACAAAACAAACATCATGACTGACTGAATAAAAAAATAAACTACTTCCATTGACAATACCAGCTAAGTTTACTTTATACTAGAACACTGAGTATCAAATTGAGAACTTGTACACAAGTTGCTCTTCTTAAGGGCACTGCCTACTAAGCCTGCAGCCACACAGTTTAAATGGAGAATCAGTGTTTACGAAATTGCTTCTAAATGCATCAGTTTTAAAGATAGCATTTTCAAACAAAAAGTATTCTATTTGACATTTCTTGAGAAATACTGTGTCTTGTTAAGAAATCATGCTAACTGTTACACTTAATTTTTTTTTTGTAAAATAACATAAAAATTTACATTTTACAAAGACTAGTACATGAATAATTCTTTTTTAAAGTTTCTAAACATGAGAGTTTTCTCTGAGAAAGTTGCATTGAATATTTTTTTTTGTTTGAAATGGTTATCTTTAAAATTTATGCATTTGAAACAAATTTCCATGATTGCAGGCTTGGCAGGCAGAGAAATTAATAGACACTTCTCAATACACACACATAAACATGACACACAGTAAAATGATGACTGAATAAACATGAACAAGATAACACACATATTACAACAGAATGTTCAATTTACTAAGGCACTTAATAAAAATACTACGCTTGCAATAAAGGTGTACTAATCACATAAACACAGGGAAAGGAAAATTTTTGTTGTTTTGAAGAAGCAAAAAGCTGAACTTATTCTGAAACCTGAAAAGTGAGTAGTGTTTTCATTTCAGTATTCTCATTCCACGTATGTTTCAAGCTTGATAGCTTTTAGGGAAAGTTTTTAAGAATTCATACAAGGGATGCTATAAAACAAAAATTTCAACAGACATAAAAGGAAGGAAATAACTTACACAAGCCCCAGGAACAAACTGGTAGCAGAATGTTCAGTTCTGCCTTGGCTGAGACTCTTTACCTCTTAACGTGGTGGATTTGTCTCTCAGAAAATTTTCAAGATTTTAAAAAATATTTTAAACTTTTTTGAGCAACTAATNGTTCAGTTCTGCCTTGGCTGAGACTCTTTACCTCTTAACGTGGTGGATTTGTCTCTCAGAAAATTTTCAAGATTTTAAAAATTTTTTTAAACTTTTTTGAGCAACTAATGTATTCAGGGCTACTTGTATATTTCTTTGTATTAGTACTTCCTCGAAAGTCATAACTAGCTGAGGTTAGAGATAATGGAATAATACGTACAACATACTGTAAATGTATTTAATTAATGTTTTGTTTTTGACATTACTGGACAGACTAGTTACATTTTTATTCAAGTGTAGAGATAAAACAGTNGTTCTGCCTTGGCTGAGACTCTTTACCTCTTAACGTGGTGGATTTGTCTCTCAGAAAATTTTCAAGATTTTAAAAATTTTTTTAAACTTTTTTGAGCAACTAATGTATTCAGGGCTACTTGTATATTTCTTTGTATTAGTACTTCCTCGAAAGTCATAACTAGCTGAGGTTAGAGATAATGGAATAATACGTACAACATACTGTAAATGTATTTAATTAATGTTTTGTTTTTGACATTACTGGACAGACTAGTTACATTTTTATTCAAGTGTAGAGATAAAACAGTTGCTGAAATATTTGAACAGCCCTACTTTTGTGGTTGTTTTATTTTCCAGTTATCTTCTTTTGTGGTCATCTTATTTTTCAGTACTTCTACTATTTCGTTGTCCTTTATTCAGGTAAAAACAGTATAATATGAAAATCCCTGAAATACTGAATGTAAAATAACACTAATGGTGCAAATTTACACATTATGTCATATCTTGCAACTTAACTCAATTTTTAGTTTTGACACATCAAAAAAAAATTTTATGCAGGACAACTTTTTATGCTGGAATTTCACAGAAATGTTTTTTTTTCACACGAATATGTATTTTCCCTCTTTTCTCAAAATGTTACGCAAATTCACATATATATTGTGATTGCAAAATTTTCCATTCCCTACACAAAACCAATACATTACACTAACATTAATTAAGGAAAACTATATAAAAAACACAAACAAGAAACATAACATGAGCTTTATGCTTCGTCATTACAACTTGACTAATGTAAAGTGAAAATGGTGTCATCAAGATTAAAACAATGTAAGTACGAGTTTTCGTGGTAACTTTCATAATACTGCCTACAGGTAACTTCATGACATAGCAGAAGCATAACTTCCTGAACCAACTCTACGAAAATTAATTTATATTACATAAACTAGAATCTGCTTGCATAAGCACTGCAAGCACACTAACTTTTTCAATGCTTTCCTAAAAATAGAGTTCACTATATTTNCAGAATCTGCTTGCATAAGCACTGCAAGCACACTAACTTTTTCAATGCTTTCCTAAAAATAGAGTTCACTATATTTACTTATTATTAATACACGTCTCCCAACCGTTCATCACACACACACACATGAACTGCATGGGTACAATTAAGGGTCTGCGAGTACTTGGAATGTTGAGTTGAGCCAAGCTTAATTTTTCTCAAACTCAAAATATTTAAGTTTTTTTTAATACCTACAGATTTTGTGGTTTATATTAATATTAANGCTTAATTTTTCTCAAACTCAAAATATTTAAGTTTTTTTTAATACCTACAGATTTTGTGGTTTATATTAATATTAACCATAAGGTAAAATCATATAAACAAGGTAACTTTTATTTATAAAGTCTAATTTAGCACTTACCTTAGGTTGGTACAATTAAATGGCAAAACACCTTAACTTAAGCTATTTCCTTTACACCTTTTAATGATATCACAGGACCAATCACAAACCAGAAATAGAATATATGAAGAAGTACAGAAGCACACGTACTCACAGTGTAGTACTTGTCAACAGGCACACACACAACGAAGGAAGATACATGTTTCACAAGGTTGCGCGGTCGTGACGTTTTGCGGGCTAGATCAGTTTCATCGGACGGGGAATTGTAGGGCACTGCAATGTGGGAACGTAGAATATGTGAGAGAAACAAAATACGAAAACGGAAAATACACAGGAAAGTCAGACAGTTTCACAAAGGCGGAAGATTGTTAAACAATAAACATTTCCGTAAAGATGACGAGTAGGCCACTAGACTACCAATAATATTAAAAAAGCACAAAAGCACAAATACTAGATTGAGAGTACTTGTATTTCTGTACTTTTTTAATGTATTATCGGTAACCTAGCGGTCTACTTGTCACCTTTACTCAAGAAGTAGAATATTTTATTTGTCACCATAGGTTATTGTGAGAGTACACAACATGCAGTAATAATACTTACTGTGTCATTACTGACTTTGTGAGGAAGTGTTAATTAAGGTTGAGAAACGTACAACATAAAGTGAACATGTGGCGATATACACATTCTGAGTGATGCAAAGCGAGTTTTACAGTATGATACATATCCAATATTCACTTAATTTTTCTGGTTATTTTCACTAAAACACTGAACAGGAAAAAAAGTGTACCCAATATAACGTTGTGTAGGGAAAACATAAGAAAGAAAACTAAGAAAATAGTATAGCTCAGNCGAAAAAAAGTGTACCCAATATAACGTTGTGTAGGGAAAACATAAGAAAGAAAACTAAGAAAATAGTATAGCTCAGCTATTTTTGACAAAAGCAAAATAACAATTGTAAACATGTCATTTAAAACGTAAATTAATTTTTGTTATAAGTGCAAGTACATTATACACCATAAAATAATAACACTAGACACACCTACTCAAACTAGACTGAAATGCAAAAACCTGTGCTCGCAAACCCCTAGGTACAACTCTAACAGACTTGAGGAACATTAACTATAACAGAGACTTGTTCACGGTACAACCATTGCATACCAACTGCATACTCAAACCCACAAATCACAAACATTCAAGAAACCATTTGGGCATAGACTGTTTCCCACAGCAGCCCTAAATTACAACTCTCAATTATACGTACTAGGTAATAACTGTCAATTTTTTAAAAATTACAGTTTGGAAAATCTAAGAGTGTGTGTACGCATTTATAATCTCAGTTATCTGCGAGAGATGGTCTGGACTGGACANACAGTTTGGAAAATCTAAGAGTGTGTGTACGCATTTATAATCTCAGTTATCTGCGAGAGATGGTCTGGACTGGACAACAGAATGTTCTCAATCAAAGGAAACTTAACTGCTCCATTTCTACCGAGCGTCAAAGGCTTCATCCCTAAACTTAACCTCATCTTGAATCTACTGAGAAGGCAACTGCTACAGACATAACGAATACAGTGAAGGGATGTTACAACAGGAACCATACTGCGCAGCAGCGAGCATGCAGTGAGACGTGACAACACATATTACAGGCACAGCTNTATGTTACAACAGGAACCATACTGCGCAGCAGCGAGCATGCAGTGAGACGTGACAACACATATTACAGGCACAGCTCGGAACAGCACGTCACTACAGAGCTCGATGCCATCCAGTGTTACTATATGTCATGAAATAGCCAGCAAGAGATATAGAAAACTCACACAAAATAATATTATGCCCTCTGTACAGATTTTTTTCTCTATAAAAATTTACAGATGCAAAACTACAGTTTTTTACACAAAAAAAAATTAATAAATGCAAAATACTTTATGCGCACAGTTAACTGACTCATTAATAATCAGAGTAATCCAGCTATTTCACACACCAATATTTTTTAATAACTCCGTATTCTAAACGAAAAAATGAATTTCATTGTTAATTTTCAAACCGCTGTACTGTTATAAATATATTGACAGGCCACAAGCGCTGTCGGACACATATTCAAGCCTCAGCCTCTGGTGCTCCCCCTAGTGTATTGTAGCACTGAACGCCGCCGCTCATTTCGCCTCTCTACTGTTCCTATTCACAAGCAAGTCAACCTCTTGCCACCTGAGAGGCCGGTAATCCGCACGACGCTGCGCTCCAGTCTGAGTGGGTGGACCCCACCCCCTCGCTTGTCTTGCCTAGGCACCAAACATGCACGCTCACCGCGCATAAGAGGAGACTTCCCCCTCAATGTGGCTTGCTTCAGCCACAGCTCGCCACCACATCTCTCAAGGGTACTTATCCCTTTGCATGCACGATCACCGCGATAGATAATAGAACCAAAGTCACCACTGAAGGGCCTCTCACCTCTTGTCGGTGTTTGGTGTATAATTGCTAGCTGGTAATACCACTCTTTTAGTGCCACTGTGGCAAGGGGAGAGAGAACTTTTTTTTTGAGGCTCCTGAGTCTTGAGAACAAACACGTTAAGACATTATGACTTTCAAGCTACAAGCTATTCACGCCGCTTAATGAGAGCCATAGGGTTCTTACGTGGGGAACGCTGTAAACCCAGAGGGGCAGTCGAGGTCTGTAGCTGGTGACACCGCTCACTCAAGTTCTCACCGAGGGGAATTGGGGGNGAATTGGGGGGGGGGGACCCTCTCCTCAAGTCACTATAGGCCTGAGCACCAACTGTCCTTCGTGAAATGCCCGCTCCTGCGCCGATCGATCAATAGGACTCAGACAGCGGCTTACCCCAATGCACCGGCCCCAGGAAGAGTAGATTCCTTCCTGGGTGGACCACTCCAGAACCTGTCCTCACCCGTGCTGCTACATAATATTAAACCACCTTCACGGTTGTGCCTGCGTCTCCAGGACACCCACTGAATCCGCTAAATCATTATACTCTATTCCTCTTTTGATATTTATCCTCTGAACATAACGTAACATCACTGACAGAGCAAAGCTGTGAACTCACAGCTATTCCTAAATGCCCAATCACAGGGCGGGCCATAAAAGGGATAGTACAACTCTCAGTGCCAAGCTNTGAACATAACGTAACATCACTGACAGAGCAAAGCTGTGAACTCACAGCTATTCCTAAATGCCCAATCACAGGGCGGGCCATAAAAGGGATAGTACAACTCTCAGTGCCAAGCTACGCGCTCTGGTGAGCCAGCACCAGATGCTCTCAGGGTGTAACTGCGTCGACCTGTATGGTGCCCTTAAAATCCTAGTTAAGAAGACTCCGCTTTCCTAGTCTCTAGAGGAATACTGGGCCAGTACACCATCATTTTTCCACGTTGAGTGTATTAGGCATCAATATGTCACTAGAAAATTTTGGAAGTGATACAAAGCACTAATAAGCATGGGTCAACAGAGATGAATAATTATCCTACAGGTGGGCAGCAAAGGAAAGTGCTNTGATACAAAGCACTAATAAGCATGGGTCAACAGAGATGAATAATTATCCTACAGGTGGGCAGCAAAGGAAAGTGCTAGCCTTCCAGTACTAGCTCACATCTCTCATCAGAGTTGTTGAAAGTCCACTCTCAGGAAACTAACTCCAAGGTATGACCAATAGCCCTGAGAACTGACCATCCAAGACATATGAAATTATAGCCACAGATGTCTCTAGGGTGGTGATTCCGAAAACCTATGATCGCACTGCTTGATCAATGAGTAATGGTATAGTTCATTTCATTGGCCACCAATATTCTAGTAAGTGTGATGTTGGAGCGCCGTACATCGCTTCTCTTAGGTTATTGATAACATCAATGCATTCAGTGTGATGACGTATGTGTCAATTTATTGTTTGGTTCATTGTGCATACATTATGTTCATCTTAACAGCAAAACTCAATAACTGAAAATGGTCCTGGAAGTTGCCTGTCAGCCACAAAAGCACTTGAACTGTCATGCTTGTATGAAAATAAAGAAGAAATAAAAAAGCTGGTGAATTCCTAACAATTAATTTTTCTACTGTGGTTGCAAAAGAAGTACACATTACTGTAAAATGTCTTTTTGTTTCGCATTTCGCAGTTCTTTTTTAGATATGCAAGACACTTTTTTTCATTATTACCGAAGGTAGGTACTATGCCTATCAGCATAACAAATTTAAACAATGCATAACATTTTACTTTGGCTTTGATTTCGTTACAATACATAGTGTCCGTTTTTTTTTACATTCTGCTGTTACAATTACGGTTTCACGTAATGAGGATATTCATTATATTTAACGGTACTATACATAAATGCAAATATCATTTTAAAAAGGCACATTCTTAATTCCCTTTGCAAAATATTCTGTATTTTATAAACTACAAGTATTTTAAATTACATTATAAAAAGTAACAGACTGCACAAGTACTCGCAGGACGGTAATCGTAGACACACACAAACAAAAGTCAGATGAACACATTTTCCACGCGGGTGCACGGTCGGGCAACATTTCGCTGGCTAGACCAGCTTCATCAGGTGGCGAGCAGTGGCAGCACACCGCAGTCTCGTGAGCGGTGGTCTGCCAACCACTGCTGTGTGCTTGTCTGACTTTTGTTTGCATCTACGAGTACCGCCCTGTGAGTGCTTGTGCATTCTGTATACATACTTTTTATAATGTAATCAGTAGCCTAGTGGCTTATTCCCGCCATATCTCAATGCTTTTAAAGTATGTTGTGCCATTCATAACCTGATTTGAGTTAACTTTTCCAACATTAAGATATTGACTGCACAAAACCATTAAAAATAATAAATATTATTAACATCACTTTCATTATCATTATTATTTTATTGTGCATATATGTTTTGTAAATATTTTCATTACATTGTTTCATTAAGAATGCTTTTGTTTTGGAAAATGGGAATTTCACACTATTTGTTGAAACTGGCATGCAGTCCGAAGTAACGACGTTTTTGTGCATCCAAAAATTTCCATGTATTATGTTTTCTGTATAAGGAAGTGTTTATTTCAGTGTGTGATAATTGCTAATACATATAAGGTAAATTACATTAGACGACATCCAGTAGACTTAGCTGTCCAAATAATTGAACATTATTACGTAGACAAATTCATGCCAGACATAACTAACTATTGTCGCTACTCGGCCACCTGAGTTATACAGGTTGGTGGCCAGTAGTTCATTTAGTTAAATTATTTAGGTGCAGACTAAGGGCACCTGAGGTTGTTGCTTTAGGGGTAAACAAATACTCGTATTCTCCGTTATTTAACACACCAGGCTTTTATTGATCTGAAGGTCACATAGTTATTACACACTGGCGAGACTGAGCCCCCCTGCAAGTCGTTTGCGTGACGGGCTGTTGGGCTGAATACTATGCGTCGGGGAAGGTTGCTGAAGGAAGACGTTTCTCTACTTATCTGTGACTGCGGCTTTTGGTGTGTTGTATTCGTTGGTAGCTGAGGCATGGTAAGTTGGGTGGTCCTGGTTCGGGCCCTCGGACTGGCTCTCGTTGACGTGCTGAACTAAGTAGGCTTTTTCCTGCGGCTTTGACTGTCTCTCTCTGAAGTCCGGGATTAGGGTTCTCTCGTGACTTCTACTTTCCCTGCGATCCCGGCTGGCATTCC
The DNA here is from genome assembly GCA_002778355.1 of Clitarchus hookeri. Lineage (NCBI taxonomy): Eukaryota > Metazoa > Arthropoda > Insecta > Phasmatodea > Phasmatidae > Clitarchus > Clitarchus hookeri. The sequence goes on along the minus strand of NQII01002691.1, from coordinate 746,182 downwards.
TGATTGGAGAGTGCTTCCTCCTTGGCCTTCTTCCGACTATCGCGTTTCTGTCTGCATTCCTAACTGCGGAAACTACCACTACGTTTTCGGAAACGAACTCGNTCTGCATTCCTAACTGCGGAAACTACCACTACGTTTTCGGAAACGAACTCGTAAGTTCTCGGTACTTTTACTGGGTTTGTCTCGAGAATTTACACATGAAGTTTCGGGCGCCACTCGGACTGGGGCTACCACTCGTTTCCAGAAATTTACTCATATTCTCGGCACTGTTCTCGTCACTCAATTGTTTACTCCTGTTTCGGTTGCATCTATCTCGTCTCGCGGCTGTACCGACGAACAATTCCCGTCTCGGTTGAACAACTGACTGCGAACAACTGATTGTACATTACTGCCTGGGCCGGGCCCGAACTCCGGCCCGTTGATACTACTGCCTCTCGCCTAACTGCCTTCTCCGTCTTGCTCACGACTGTCGATGACAACTGCCCGACGATCAGCAACTGAATGCTGCTCCCGAATTTAACCCGTCTCTCGAATATATTAAAATTGGCTGTCAGCACATTGTGTCGACAGAAACAGGGACTTCCCTGGCGTCCCTCGCGCGTTTTTTGTATAGGATTTCGGTCTCGTCAGCGACTTGCTCGCTCAAACTAGGGGTGGAGGGAGGGGTGCGGCAAGCGTCTCGGGGGTTCCTGGCAGCTGTGTCGGGACTAATTTCGGCCGGGGGTTAGCCTGTTTCCTTCGCCGAGGGCTTATATCAGCTAATTTTCGGGACTTTCCCTGTTTCCTTCGGCTGCGGTTCATCCCCGCGTATCTTATACGGCGGGACTTCCCCGGGGGTTATTTCTCAGGGTGTGAATACAGCGCAATTCCTATCCCCGGTACTCGCCACGCGTCACTATTAACAGATATATAGTTACATAATATAATAATAACATTTCAAAATATATATTTAAAAAAAACTATGGAGTGACTGCATTTTTTAATTGGTGAGCAAACAAAACATCTCTAACTGTGAGCTATTTTATTTTGCTAACAGTTACGGAAGTTGGTGGAAAATAAGTGAAATAAATGTATACTGTACAGTAACAAGGGTACTCTCACTCTGGTCTTGGTTTGTGGAATGAAGGTAGTCATTCAGAAGGCAGCTTTGCCATGTTTGGAGATATGACGTCAAGTTACGTCAAAGCAAGGAGGTTTCAAAATGCTTTTGGTTAGATTGAAAAAGCATTTGCACAAACGTTGTTGCACGCGTTTCCATCGGATAATTAGTAAGCCTCTCAATTTATTGTTTTCCTAACTATCGCATATATTTTCTTTGAATTAATATATTTAAACAAGTTATTAAAATATTGTATGATGATACATGTCCTTTTGTATAATTACGTAGGTCATTTTTGGTTTCTGTTGTAAAATTAATTACTTACTTTTTTCACATTTGCTTACACTGTGAATATTCCCTCCAACAAGTAAAGTAAACATATATTGTGAACTCCAAAGGATGATTGAAGAAACATACAAAACTAAAATACTTACTCAAAAATTATTTTTGATGTGTATCATCTTGATTTTCATACTTTAGCTGTCCACACATCTTTAAAATACGAAGAAATAAACAGACTGTAACACATTCTGCTTAATCGCTCACTTGCCTCCACTACCCACATATCTCAGGCCAACAAAATTGTGAAATTCTTGACGTTTGAAAGTAACAACATGTTTTCAGCCATTGTTTACAAAATGCTGCTCCACAAACAGCAATGAACTCTAGCAGCAAATGCTGGAAACTCTTGGGCCACACCTCCTCAAAGTGGTCATTTGAATTGGACTAATACAAAAATCTAATTTATTCTAATGGTATTATATGAATTTTTATAAACGAGCATGTATAAGGAATTTTACTCGTAACATTGTCACATTGTCTGCAAAGCTTCAATCATCTTGGCCCTTTCCAAAGAAAAATCCTATATAGTCCCGGACTCATGGCAAGCCCAAGAGGACGTGGTTTCTAATTATTTATTACTGAAGCACACAAAGAAACGAATATTAAAGACGAAATTTACTCACAGCTGCCTGAAAAATAACACATGATTTAAATGAAATATTAGTCACTTCAAAATGCAGATGTCTGCCAAATAAAATGCTAGTCATGATATACACTCTGCAGATGTGTGGTTGTGATAACATAAAACATTCGGCTTGGAGGGATAAACTTTGAATGTCCTCGGGGTGATACACCTGAGAGAGCCTAGTGATGACCTCCCCTTCCCCCTCCCCTACATTGTTGGCGAGGGTGCGAGACGGTTGCCTAGTAATCAGTTCGGCATCCTCGTGCCCACCCTCTCATCACCAGACTGTCGGGTGTGAAGGGAGTTTGTGGAGGGGTGGTCGCAACCTGGGCTGCTTCAGCTTGTCTCCTCCCCTCCATCAGCCGAGCATGTTGCGTCACTACAACATTCACTGTAAACTACATCGGCCATATTTTTTAACCAATTTTTCAATTTTTTCTTCATTGGAACTTCTTGCATTTTGGTGCAGATTTTGTTTTTTTTTCTTCAACTTTTAGAATTTTCTAATGGCCCCCAAGAGTAACCTCATAAAATTCCTACCCTCAAAAAATTGAGGGTCTACTGTATGAGCGGTAAAACTTCTATAAAGAATTTGAGTACACATATATGATGAGGTAAAATCAAGGGTATCTTGATGGTAAACATTACACCCAGTGACAATAATTTGCAAAATACATTTAGAGAAGAAAAAAAATCACTTCTAGATTAAAAATATTATTCATTACAGCAATCCACAATGGGCTTCAATGATAACCAGATTGAGTCATTGCTTTACAAACATGTCAGTCAGGTTTTCCAGGAAACTTTGTAACATTGCAGTTTTTCAGGTGTTATATTTAACTTTGGTTCTAGATATTACATTTGTCTATGATTACAGAATATTTGCTTATGGTGACAATTAATTTAATATAATTACCAAATTAAGCTTTACTATATGATTTAAACAAAGTGCAGTAAAATCTTTGGTTATTTTACTAGTTTATTGACATAGAGATCATGTGTAAGTTTGATTTCATTTGTTTTTAGAGGATATTCAGTATTCCAATTTTTATTGTTATTATTAATTTATTCCCTAGAGGATAGTAAGCATTGAAAATTATAAAACACGTGAACGAAAGAAAATTATCCTGGTTGGCTCTCGTTTGCCATTGCTGGTTGGAGGAGAAATGTGGCATGGTCAGACGACAGCCAATCAGAGAACAGTTAACAACAGAAGTTAAGAAAAAGTAAAATCGAACGTAATTTTCTTTAATAGAAATCACACAAACACAGCCAAGGTAGGGCATGGTGGGTTTAATGTAATAAAAATGTGATAATATATATTTTAATATTAATGAAATAGTTGCTGCTAGATGTTTTAAAGGTGAATACTTAATAATGGAAGACTAATAAGATTAATTTATTGTGTTCGAGAAGAAGAGGGAGTTATTTGTTAATTTGTTTGAAACGACAAACAAGGAAATAACGAAATTGAGAAGCTGTAAATTTCAACCTTCTGATTTAACTGAAATGTTAAAAAAATTTTCCAATTCATATTATATGCTATATGACTGATGGCAAAAAGCGATGGTGACAGAAATTTTGCTGTTATGTTTAGCATTTATCAATACAAGCAAGTTAATTTTTCATGCACAAACATTAACACAGTGCACTTTTGAAAACATGTAAGTGAAACATTTCAGTCATGTAATTAAATTTCTATATATACACTAAAACTACATAACTGCCGTTTGCATTCTATGAAAGTTATTTGTGATAAATATTTTAACACTGTGACTACGTATGTTAATATTGGCACTAAATCTTAAATAGATTACTAAACGCAACTGAGAATGGCAAACAGTATATTACTGAATGAAGTTTTGCTGGCACAATGATGTGAAAAACTGTTGAAACGTGTGACAGATATAATTACTATTCGAGACAAGCAAACAGAATCACTTTACAGTAAATTCACCAAAATTTAAATATGTTGTGAATTTTCAAAACATTTTGTAATTACTGTGGTAGGTAAGGAAAATAATGATTTTAAAAGGCTGGGAAGCATTCATGTTAAATTTAACTAACTTCGTTTGCATTAAACATTAAAAAAAAAATATATATAAAAAAACATAAATCAATTACAGTTAACAGCAACCAAATATGGAGAAATTACAACTCAAGCCTATGTTAAATAATTGAAAATTTATTGAATTTGAAATCAAACTAGAAAAAGGATTTGCAATTACAAAACTAACAGGCTGTGTGTACCAGAATTTTGCAATTACTATAACTTTACACATTGAGAAAAAGTTTGACAATAGATCTGAAAAAAATTAATGACAAACGAAGCAGTAATTTAAAAATGGCAACTTACACCCAGCCCCAAGTCATAAGCTACGGCACCAGTGTTCTACCACTACCGAACAGCATAAGAAGGGGAGGGAAGGAGCAAGGACTACACCTCGCAGGCGCCCCCTGCGGTGACGCCGCAGTGTTTGCGAGCATCCAGCAGACGATTGGAACCCCGCACGCTCTCCTCATTCAGGGACGGAGCTCGCTTCCTGTGCACGTACAACTCTCTCCCCAGCAAAGGGCTGGCTTCGTTGCTTAGTTCGCTACATGTATCGCTGTCGCTATTGTTGCTATTGTTGCTAGCATAGCTGTCCGAGCCTCCTTCCGCCAGCACTCTGTGCGCATCACGCGCTGCAAAGAACACCGCTGCTGCTATCGCCTGCCACAGAGAAGCAGGTGATGTATCAGCACACTTTAAATGAGCCAATACGCATTCCTTTAACAACCAACACATTCCTTTGGGATTAAACCTCAAGAAAAAAGTTCAAAACATGCCTTCTGGTACAGCAGTGGTACGGTATTAAAATTAAATCTAAGATGCTGGGAAAGCAAAGGAACTGCAGTTTGTGGAATTTATATTAAGTAATTTTACGATCTGCACGGAAATGAGGGAAACCAAAAGGTAAATCTACTGGTATGATAAAAAANATTTATATTAAGTAATTTTACGATCTGCACGGAAATGAGGGAAACCAAAAGGTAAATCTACTGGTATGATAAAAAATTACAGAACTACTCAAAATGGTTTCACAGCACTTTTTATAGCATGATTATCTCAATTTTATTCCAAGCCNATTTATATTAAGTAATTTTACGATCTGCACGGAAATGAGGGAAACCAAAAGGTAAATCTACTGGTATGATAAAAAAATTACAGAACTACTCAAAATGGTTTCACAGCACTTTTTATAGCATGATTATCTCAATTTTATTCCAAGCCNAAAAAAATTACAGAACTACTCAAAATGGTTTCACAGCACTTTTTATAGCATGATTATCTCAATTTTATTCCAAGCCAAATTATACTCGTAACAGTTCAAATCATCTCACAATCACTAAATAATATTATGATGATTGCATCATTGTTTCTTTGTTTCTCTTTCATTAATTTATAAACTTCAGGAAATGCTAGTAAAGACAAACACACATATTTTTTTTTAATAGTGCACAACATCAATACACATACAAAAAATACANAGGAAATGCTAGTAAAGACAAACACACATATTTTTTTTTAATAGTGCACAACATCAATACACATACAAAAAATACACACACACGCATGCTATGCACGTGCACACACACTATCTCTCTCTCTCTCTCTCTCTCGCTCTATCTCGCTCTCTATCTCTATCTCTCTATCTCTCTCTCTGTCTCTCTCTGTCTCTCTCCATCTCTCCGCCTCTCTCGTCACACACACATATATCAGCTCAGTCAGTTCTTAAAGTACATGGAGGTAAACGCATGTTCCTGTTGCTTTCACTGCTCTAGGAGTCATGCCACCTACTGCCATGCCAAGGATGTGGCAGCCAATTCACTTGGGTGGATAGATGGTTTCTGGATTGGAGTAGGTGATGGGATGGGCGAAAATACCTCTCTCAGGACCTTATCTTGGCCGGGAAGCTGGGCATGGCCTTGAGGGTAACTACCAGCATGCTTGTCAGACACGAGAGAACTCATGGCACTCATGATCAGACATTGCTGATGTCTGCTTTTGCTTTGACTATGCAGCCTCCTCTTACCGAGCATACACATGGGTAGCAATCTGAATGACAGAGTGGTCTGACCACGTGTTGTTGCTACCTCAAAGTTCACGCCAACTCGTTTATCTATTTCTGTTCTTTTTTCTGATGGCCGTACATGATGCTCTGGGAGGGTGGCCTTTGCATTCTACAGCTGCTCCATCTTCACCTCATTTCACCCTCACCGATGCTCAAAACCTTACTGCTAAGCACAGGCCAAACTTCTCAATTCAACTCGATCTCAGCGGTTAATATTATTTCACATTATAAATCCTACATTAAAAAGTGCAACTACTAGCTTCTGTTCAAGAAAACTTACAGAATTTCAGTACCAGTATAAATTTGACAAGTGAGAGTCTGGCAGTGCTTAAGAACTAGGCCAATGAGGTGAAGCAAGATGGCGATGTAGAAGCCACAGAATGCAGTGCAAGGGAACCAGGAGTACCCCAAGAAAACTCACTAGCTAACAGCAACATTCACCATGCAAAAATTGAAAATAGGGTGTGACCCTTGCAGGAATCACACCTGAACTGCCTTAATAGAAGGGCTACCATCATGAGAATACTGCAGCCCTCTTACTAGTAAAAAGTTACAGAAATTTCTCGTAACTCTGTTCTGGGCATGCTGCTTTTTTTTATGACAATGGGCTCACGTCCCGGTATTTAGTTGGCTTTTTTTTGTTCCCTGATGATGACTAAAAGACCAAATAACTGATAATTGCTAGACAAACTTGTTTGCGGTAACAGAGAGAAGAAACCGCAGTGTGTTACTAGGTGTGAAAATATATTGATGTGTGATGGACCGAGGGGCAAGAGCGCGTCAGCGTCTACTAGGTTTTTAGTTTGTGTAAGACCAGACACACACGCACGGGGTAGGGGGGTATAGAAAAAAGGGTAAGGGGGGGGAGCTACCCAATGAGATGGGGTCTGCAATATTTGGAGCTTGGTCTTGATTGAACCCTTGAATAAAGTCGGGCGGGTTAGATTGGGCTTAACGTTCTCTGACATTGGCGGAGCCGCCTGGCTTACTCCTTATGTGCCTTACTGCCGTGGGTCGAACGCTCATCGGCATGGGTCCTGGTTGGGGTCTCTCGACCCGGCTGGCTGACGGTGACGGCGTCTGCTG
>NQII01002691.1:696684-738367 GCA_002778355.1 Clitarchus hookeri | reverse complement strand
GGTTCCTTTGCCTTCGGGCAGCTTCGACTGGAAGACTCCTCCCTTCGTAGGCTGAGCTGGACTGTCTACCATCTCTCGGAGGCAGCTGGAAGCAGTGTTTTCCTCGTGTACGGGTGGTATCGGCTGCTCGAGCTAAGGGGCAACTTCACTCTTCACTGGCGTTGTTGGCTGATCTCCCTTCTCATGACGTTGTGTTAGGCAGGGGCGATTCATATTACTCTCTTTCTTAAGGTGCATTTCGTTCTCCATCTTATCTAAGGAGGCAGAATGCTATCCTGGGTGGTTGCCATTCAGGTTTCGTATCTCTTCTGGGGCACGTGACGCACACGTGAGGATACGCAGTTGAAGCGGAAAAATAAATAGTGTAACTACACGGCACGAGGCAACACCCCCCTCCTCCTTTTCTCTCTCTTGCGACGTAGAATCATCACGTAAAATTTTGGTGGCTGGATGATGTCGGACTGTCTACTTCAAGTTGGTGGTGTTTGCTGCAATCTTTGCCGTTGTTCTCTGCGCTCTCNGGGTGGTTGCCATTCAGGTTTCGTATCTCTTCTGGGGCACGTGACGCACACGTGAGGATACGCAGTTGAAGCGGAAAAATAAATAGTGTAACTACACGGCACGAGGCAACACCCCCCCTCCTCCTTTTCTCTCTCTTGCGACGTAGAATCATCACGTAAAATTTTGGTGGCTGGATGATGTCGGACTGTCTACTTCAAGTTGGTGGTGTTTGCTGCAATCTTTGCTGTTGTTCTCTGCGCTCTCCGCGCGACGCTGGAGCGAACGTGCTAGTATTCCTGGTGTGTGTGTGTGTGTGTGTGTGTGTGTGTGTGNTAATGGCTCCGGCCCCCTGGGGAGTGGTGTTTCGTGGAGGGAGTAACGGGAGTTTCGGGTGAATGTACGCGCCCTACAGGGAAACTGAAAATACGTGATGCTCACAAGAAACAGCTGAGAGCTGTGGTTATATACAGAGAGGTTTTACAGTTTGACCTGAAAAGTGAACGTGACAGACGTGCACGTAAAATTTTAACACTGGGGCAAGTAGGGTGATTACTATCTCCACCTGCCCTGGCGCTGAAGGCAGGTTTATTTTACGTGTGACAGGTTCGAATCTAGGGAGGGGGAATAAAACTTTCCGCTCCTTATGTCTCCGGAATTTTGTACATAATCTATGCTACGTGAGCTACACTAAAATCCTGTGTACACTTATCTCACTAAAATGTGTAGAGGCACCTACAGTTAAGAAAAAACATAATACTCAAAATACACATAATTCACTATCAGAACATTTTACAACAATATTTATATTTTAGACAGTTTTTGATAGTCAGGCTTCCACTTTTTCCTAGTTCTTCCTTAACTATGAAGATCAGTGTTCCCTTTCCCCTTGGGGAGAGTTCGGGGATACGCCATGAGTCCTGAGTTTGCTGTTCTGCGGGTAGACGTATATTACGTGAGTATTCGGTCTAACTGTTCTACACTTAGTTGCGTAAGGATGTCTACTGTCTACTTGAGTTTGCACTTATGGCCTCCTTTCTTCACTTAATTGGGTTGTCTATGGCATTGTGGCCTTGACCCTTATACTTTGCTAACACTGGAATATTTTATGTACATTGCCACTGGTTGCTTGACGGAGCTCTTACAGCTGACTGTCCTTTTATTTGAGTACGATGTCCCTTTTCATTGCGATCTCTACCCATGCACTGTACTTTACTCTTATTTATTGTCACAGCACTCATTGGCATTGCTTATACGTCACTTTCACTAATTAAGGTCATACGGCTTTCTCCNTTATTGGTTTGGGTCCTTGGAAGGCTGCACTTACTTGAGGCGGCAGTTCTCATCTCTGGGTTGGTTCAGCGGGGTGCAAAGATTCGGCATCACTCCCTGCTGGTGCGGACTATTCTGTCCTGGGTTCGGGCTCCGCATTCTGCCTTACATCACCATCCGGCACACCGTCACAGCTGGGCTCATTCTTCTGGGCATTGGTAGTCGGGGACAGAGATTTGGAGGTGACCCGTGCCTCAACTGTGGGTGCGGACTCATGTGTCCGAGGTTCGGATTCCGCCTGCAGCATCACGTTGCCATCCGGCACACCGTCATAGCTGGGCTCATTCTTCTGGGCGTTGGTAGTCGGGGACAGGGGTTCGGAGGCGACCCCTGCCTCGACTGTGGGTGGGGACTCATCCTTCCAGGGTTTGGGCTCGGCCCGCACCATCGTGTCGCCATCCGGCACAGTATCACTGCTTAGCTAGTTCCTCTAGGTGAATTCTCGGGGAGCGACATAAGAGATTGCATCTCACCTTCTTCGGTCAGCCTCTCCATTATCGGGCGCAGTCTAGGCGGTACACCGAAGTGATCCCGGTCCTTTGTGGACCACCAGGTTATCTTGAAGCTGCTGGCCTTTGAATTGCTTTGCTCAGGGGTGCTTCTTCGCTGGGTGTACTCAGAAGGGGTGGTGGGGAGTGATTGAGAGGAGACATACAGTGTTAAGGGGAGGTATGTCCTCATGGGTGCAGCGCTCCCTTGTGGCATCTACTCCACCTTATCTTCCTCGGGTATGGCGTGCTGGGTTTTGGGTTGGTTCTGGTTCTTGGCAGTCTGGGTTCGGGCTCTTGGCAGAGAGTTGGTTCGAGCTCAGCTTGGGGCTTCGCATGTTGATGTCGGTATCTTCGGGTTTGGCTTTTGGTCTTCGGTTTCCACTGTTGACTTGGGGGCAGCTGGTGCACTTTCACTTGCAGCTGTTGACGGCAGATCGGTTCTCCAGGAACCTGCGTTGGGGTAGGGGGAGGGGTTGCATCGACCTGGCTACCCTCCCAGTTGATTGTTACGCCTCTTTTTTCTAAAATTTGTATGCGTTGTTGCATACAATCTAGAATGCACCGCTGCTGTTGCTACCAGGGTTGCCTCAAGATCATCTTTTCCCCAATGTGTGTGGCAACCAGAAACTCTCCCTGGGTGGTTTTGTGATGGACCCAAATCGTTAGCCTTATTTCCCCCTCTATTTGGAGGAGGTGGTCGGTTTATGCCATCTGAACTCTTTTGTCGGCAGATGTCAGACGGGCTTGTTGGTGGGGTGTAAGCAGGTTGCTCCGGATAAAGTTGCCTGTGGCTGCCGTGTCTAGCATCGCCGCGGCAATTTGCCGGTTTACCTTGACGTCAATACGAGGTGCATCAGGGGGGATAGCGCTTTTTACTTAGCGTCTAGAGTGTAACATTTGGCGCTCCCCCTTCCCTCTGCATGGAGCTTTCTGTCTCTCTCTTCTTAAGGCTGGGTTTTGGCTCGCTCACTCCTGTTGCATGGCCAGTCGGGCATTCCCCCTTCCCTTGGCATTGGGAGCTCCGTCTCTCTCTTGGTCGAGCAGTCTCTATTGAAATGCCCGCCCGTGCAGAATCAGCACTTAGGAAGCGCTGGGGTAGTTGGAGGTGTAGGGGGAGTCACAGCAGGGGGTTCCAATCAACCTTTACTCTTCCTCTCTCCCCTTGCTGCCCCTGAGCTGGTCTATGACCGCCTGCGCTTTAAAATTCCTTTCCGTTTCCCATGCTCTTTCTATGAGTTCTTCAATGTTTTGAGGGTGGGGAATTTGGTGGAAATTACGGAGGTTCGGTAAGAGCATGTGTGTAATGGCTCACACACAGCTCTCGTCATTTCCTTCAGGTATTATATGTTTGTACATTTGCACCTTTCTACGTATAAATATTTCGGCCTCGTTGTCTATACCCTGCCTACGATTGTGGAACTCGGTGGTCACGCAGGCTACTACTACTTCGCCAGGAACTTGGTTGCTAACCGGTTGCATTGCCTCCATTCAGTTATGAACTCCCCATACCTGACCCACCATTCTTGGGCTTTCCCAATCATCTGCTTACGGGCCCGGGTGACCCTTTGTTTGGATGGCATGTCATTCGCCCTAAATACACGTTCACATTCATACGTAAAAGCGAAGGGGTCTTCCTGTGGTCAACCGCCAAAAATGGGTAATTGCGGGCCATCTGTGTTACGGGTTGATGGCACACTATGGCTACCTGGTTACCCGGTGTGTATTGTTCGGTTCATTGACATATCACACAATGATACACAAGTACAAGGCGAGTAAACCTTTTGTCAGGCCACCCGATACAGCAGTAGTGAGAAGTATGGTTGCAAGTTATGCACCTCACAATGTTTATTCCACAACCAGGAGACGTGATCTAGTTTCAGTGGGTGGCTTGCTGTTGGCGGCACTGTTCACACCGGAATTTTAGGCCTTTTATGTAGCGAGGTTTGTCGTTCCACCCTAGACAGTGGTAGTGGAAGTGACCTTGACAATGCGCGCACTCAATTAAAAACTGTCATAAGGCAATGCGACACCTCGTTTTTGGATTTTTGGAGTCCATGGCAGTCGTGAAGGTTTTGCCAGCAGCTTCTACATTATCTCCCACTTCAGACATGTCCCTGGCTAACTGGATTGGGGGCCACTGGGTTTTTCTGAACTCCCCAAAGTCCAGTATTACTGACTGGGGTTTTCACCCAGCCTTTGCTCCTTATCACAGCATCGTGATGATCTGGTTCAGTCAAATTAACCTTAGTTAATTAGCCTGTGGCTCCATGTTGGGCGCCACTTTAAAACCTTTCCTCTAGTATTGACACGTGAAGGCCTTAGGGGCAAGAGTGCATCAGCGTCTACTATGTTTTAGTTTGTGTCACACCAGATACTCAGTTTTGGGGGGGAAGGGGGGAGGCAGACCTTAATAACGCAGAGTCTGCAATATTTGGCGTATAACCTTGATTGTGCCCCTGAATAGAGTCGAGCGGGTAGGCTGCCTGCTTGGCACAAAGTCTAGCTGGGTAAGATTGAGCTTACAGTTGTTTGACGTTGGCTGGCTTACCTAAGATGTGCCTTACTGCCATGAGCCGAACACGCTCGTCGGCATGGATTCTGGTTGGGCTCTGCCGACCCGACTGGCTGATGGTGACGGCGTCTGCTGGTTGACTCCTGCAAGTGGCTGGCTCTGCAGGTGCATGTAGACATTCTGGTCCGCTGTCAGTTGCTGACTGGGATGGTCCGACACCATCGGTGGGTTAGACGCCCAGTACCAGGGGCTGACCCAGGCGGAGGTACTGGACGACGGGGTGAGCAGCTCCAGGGTTATTCACCAAAGGGCCAAACAAATTATAGGGGAGAACTGAGAGGTGAGGCCTCAACAATTGACGGACGGCGTGAGCNAAGTAGCTGAAGGCTGGGGATGGTTGGTTAAGCAGTGCTTGTTTCTTGGCGAGGATAGCAGCTGCCCTGCTATTGCACCACTTACTTCCTCTTCTGTGGTTGAACGGCATTTACAAGGGGAAAGTTACTACAGTTCAAGCCCACACTGGGATGGGAAGCAACGATACCCCTAGCTAAGTCCTTGTCAGGCCTGGCACTCCTTCCGGCGGGTCTATATATGCGGTGGATGGAATGGGTTAACTGACAACGGTGATCTTGTGTACCTGGTCCACAGTATAGGTGGCCTTCTAATGTGTGGTGTTTCGGGTGACGCATTTCAAGTCTTTTTTAGGGGACAGGTCGCAGTCCCACACCAGATTTGGCACATCAGTTTTCACAAACCGTGATTCCCTGCCTCTCCATTGAAGGGTGACACCAGGAAGGACTGCATACAATTCACTAAAGAAGGAACAGACGGTGGTTAGACTAAGAATGTGTTTTATTCCGTCCAAAATAGAACACGTTGACCAGTACTCTTCTGCTGTAAATCAATGCACTGATTAACTTACAGAAGGTGAAAGTAAAAGACAGGTGATGATGCCTGTCAGCTTGAAGAGTCTGCCTGCAGGGTGTGCTTGAAAAGCAAGAGCAACGAATTAGGTAGTTGTCAGAACAACTGATGCTAACGCGAGCTGTTGGTATCAACTGCCATTCTGCGGCGGTGCAGGGCCCTGTATTCTCCTGGGCTAGGAGGTGTCTTTGGTTCCTTCGGCTTTCGGGCGGCTTCGGAGGGTGGTTCCTCAATTCATAGGCGGAGCTGCACTGGCTGCCATTTCTCGAGGGCGGCTGGAAGCAGAGTTTTCCCGTGTGTGGGTGGTATCGGCTGCTCGAGCTTAGGGGTAACTTCACTGGCGTTGTCGGCTGGTCTCCCTTCTCATGGGGTTGTGTTAGTCGGGGGCGATTTATATTACTCTCTTTCTTGAGGTGCATTCCACTCTCCAGGTGCCCATCTTATCTATGGAGGCGGAATGCTGGCCTGGGTGGCTGCCATTCAGGGTTCGTATATCTTCTGGGGCACGTGACGCGCACATGATGATACGGAGTTGCAGTGAAAAAGAAATGGTGTAACTACGTGGCACACGTCAATGTACAGGTACTATATACCGGGTGTTTGGGAATTGTTTGGTTAAACTTGAATGGATTGTAGGGGACACTAACACAATACATTTTTTCAAGGAACATGTGCCTACATACATCCCCCTGCGATGTTACAAGCNGTTGTAGGGGACACTAACACAATACATTTTTTCAAGGAACATGTGCCTACATACATCCCCCTGCGATGTTACAAGCGCAAAAACAATTGTGCAAATTTGAATTTTGCACACGGGCTGGTGCAATTGATTGGCTGGGTGGGCCGGTCAAATGAACGTCGACCAGGGGGAGGTGGGGCGAGTAAGGAAGTGATAGCATGGCACTGCCTGGTTCAGGCTGGTTTTAGCATGAGTGTTAAGGCACTGGATATGTGTCATTTGTAACGTCAACATCAAATGCAATTGAACTTCCACTGTGAATTACTGCCGCTAGGCTGCGAAATCCTCTTTCCCCTACATCCTCCATCCTNTCACTAAGGGGCCGAAAGAATTATAAGGGGAAACTGCGAGGTGAGACCTCTACAGTTAACAGGTGGCGTTAGCTCGTTCCTGGGAGGTTAAGTAGCTGAAGGCTGGGGAAGGTTGGTTAAGCAGTGCTTGTTACTTGGCGAGGATAGCAGATGCCCTGCTGTTGCTCCACTTATTTCTTCTTCTGTGGTTGAACGGCATTTACAAGGGGAAAGGTACTACAGTTCAAGCCCACACTGGGATGGGAAGCAACGATACCCCTAGCTAAGTCCTTGTCAGGCCTGGCACTCCTTCCGGCGGGTCTATATATGCAGTGGATGGAATGGGTTAACTGAAAACAGTGATCTTGTGTACCTGGTCCACAGTATAGGCGGCCTTCTAATGTGTGGTGTTTCGGATGACGTATTTCAAGTCTTTTAAGGGGACAGGCCGCAGTCCTACACTAGATTTGGCACATCAGTTTTCACAAACCGTGGTTCCCTGCCTCTCCTTTGCAGGGTGACACTTACCAGGAAGGACTACGTACAGTTCACTCAGGAAGGAACAGACGGCGGTTAGACTAAGAACGTGTTTTATTCCGTCCAAAATAGAACACGTTGACCCGTACTCTTCTGCTGTAAATCAATGCACTGATTAACTTACAGAAGGTGAAAGTAAAAGACATGTGATGGTGCCTGTCAGCTAGAAGAGTCTGCCTGCAGGGTGTGCTTGAAAAGCAAGAGCAACGAATTAGGTAGTTGTCAGAACAACTGTACTCTAACTGAGGCTGTACAGACTAGATATCCTTAGCACAACTGATGCTAAGGCGAGCTGTTGGTATCAACTGTCATTCTGCGGGGGTGCAGGGCCCTTTATTCTCCTGGGCTAGGAGGTGTCTCTGGTTCCTTCTGCTTTTGGGCGGCTTCGGAGGGCGGCTCCTCAATTCGTAGGCGGAGCTGCACTGGCTGCCATTTCTCGAGGGCGGCTGGAAGCAGAGTTTTCCCATGTGTGGGTGGTATCGGCTGCTCGAGCTTAGGGGTAACTTCACTGGCGTTGTCGGCTGGTCTCCCTTCTCATGGGGTTGTGTTAGTCGGGGGTGATTTATGTTACTCTCTTTCTTGAAGTGCATTCCACTCTCCAGGTGTCCACCTTATCTATGGAGACGGAATGCTGGCCTGGGTGGCTGCCATTCAGGGTTCGTATATCTTCTGGGGCACGTGATGCGCACATGATGATACAGAGTTGCAGTGAAAAAGAAATAGAGTAACTACGTGGCACGCGTCAATATACAGGTACTATATACCGGGTGTTTGGGAATTGTTTGGTTAAACTTGAATGGGTTGTAGGGGACACTAACACAATACATTTTTTCAAGGAACATGTGCCTACATACATCCCCCTGCGATGTTACAAGCGCAAAAACAATTGTGCAAATTTGAATTTTGCACACGGGCTGGTGCAATTGATTGGCTGGGTGGGCCGGTCAAATGAACGTCGACCAGGGGGAGGTGGGGCGAGTAAGGAAGTGATAGCATGGCACTGCCTGGTTCAGGCTGGTTTTAGCATGAGTGTTAAGGCACTGGATATGTGTCATTTGTAACGTCAACATCAAATGCAATTGAACTTCCACTGTGAATTACTGCCGCTAGGCTGCGAAATCCTCTTTCCCCTACATCCTCCATCCTCGCCGGCAGTACTCAGACTGCAGTGACTGAACATTCAAGGCATGGGGCTGTGCTGGCCCGCATGCAAAATTCAAATTTGCTTGCTTCTTTTCGTGTCTGTAACATCGCAGGGGAACGAACGTTTGCAGGTACATGTTCCTTGACCAAAATGTTTTCTTAGTGTCCCCTACAACCCATTCCAGTCTGGCCAAACAATTCTCCAACATCCGGTATATCTGGTACTAATGTACTGAATTTATAAGTAGAAAAATTTTAGTGTGGTTCATTTACTTGTTGAACGCCATGAAAGTTGGGAAATAGGGAAGAGAAATGTGGAAACTTGCGTATGATTATAGAAAAACAGATTCATATCTCAGAAGCACACAAGACAAAACNAGGGAAGAGAAATGTGGAAACTTGCGTATGATTATAGAAAAACAGATTCATATCTCAGAAGCACACAAGACAAAACATAAAATTTACATGCATACAACAAGAAACTTTAAAATGAGTCACAGAATGCACTCACAAGAACTAGTATAATGTAACACTTACAAATGTGTTTTTGTTGTTTATTAAAGTGCCAATAGGCGTAAACAAAATTGTGCTGACGTTAATGAAAATTTAATGAAAAAAAATTAAATGTAAAATCCAAGTTGAATTACTTCAAAATACCACCCTCCTTACAAAAAGTTAAATTAATTAGAGTAAATGAAAAAAATACTGTAATTATCTCCAACAGAAAATTACATTACTTGCAAGGTCGAAGTTCATCTCAACTTAAGCCCAAGCTGAACAGGTTCCACAATTAAAAATGTTCTTTACAATCTCAAAAATTAATTTAATCTTATCACTGAAAAATATTTTTTCTATCAAAAAATACTTATTTCCTTTAAAAACTTAAGTTCTCAATTTAATACTACATTAATAGTGGCAACTAGCATCAGAATGTAGAGTACGTCCGAAGACCACTGGATAACAGTGAAAATGTTTATGAACCAACAAGGAAGTTACTGAAAATTGTAGCGAAGTCACTTAGTTGAATAAATGACAACTAGTGGCCCCTCCAGCCATGCACAAAGAGTGGCATCACTATTATTAAAAACTGCGTAAATTTAATAATGGATGCTGTTAGCAGTTTTAAAAGCTTCCTTAAAACAGAAAAANCACTATTATTAAAAACTGCGTAAATTTAATAATGGATGCTGTTAGCAGTTTTAAAAGCTTCCTTAAAACAGAAAAAAATTTAATAATTTTACTGGCCCTGCGACTTCTTTACATTTCAGGGCCGCCTATCATACACACTCGTTATTGGAGGGCTAACTAACTGCAAAATGTTACTATGGCGCTGGGGATCGTCAAATGGAAAATCCCAGCACACAAAGTAATGTCCACCGAGTTTGAAACTCCCACTAAGAAGCTGGCCTGCAGTGAGGTCATGGACCTAACAACCCTGTTGCTAAGGTACAAAACTTCTGGTTCCGGAACATCACGGGTTATACACAAAACTGAAAAATAAACTAAAAAAATTTTGCAAACAAAAAATAAAAATGCAAAATAAAATTTACAACTTCAAAAATTATCATATATATTGGTTAGAAATTGGAATATTTAACTAGACCCTACAAAAATTATGGGTTGTTTACACAAATTAAATTTACTTTTACTTCAGCAGGGGCTAAAAATAAAAAATTAAGANATTTTTAATAATTTTACTGGCCCTGCGACTTCTTTACATTTCAGGGCAGCCTATCATACACACTCGTTATTGGAGGGCTAACTAACTGCAAAATGTTACTATGGCGCTGGGGATCGTCAAATGGAAAATCCCAGCACACAAAGTAATTTCCAACGAGTTTGAAACTCCCACTAAGAAGCTGGCCTGCAGTGAGGTCATGGACCTAACAACCCTGTTGCTAAGGTACAAAACTTCTGGTTCCGGAACATCACGGGTTACACACAAAACTGAAAAATAAACTAAAAAAATTTTGCAAACAAAAAATAAAAATGCAAAATAAAATTTACAACTTCAAAAATTATCATATATATTGGTTAGAAATTGAAATATTTAACTAGACTCTACAAAAATTATGGGTTGTTTACACAAATTAAATTTACTTTTACTTCAGCAGGGGCTAAAAATAAAAAATTAAGAAAAATTAAAAATTACTGAGTTACACCAATATAAAAAAAAGTATGAAATAAAAACTGGAAATTCTAAACCGCAAATTGTAGATCAATAATATCTTTGCAGTCTGTTGAAGTTACTCAACACGACCATTGTAGAGCACAGTTAAAAATGTTCCAGACATCCCAAGTGAATAGATCACACTAGCTCCAGCAGTAATGAAATGACTTACCACAGTGAAGGTCAGTGCTGCCATTATCATGGAACCATACTGGAAACCAAATTTCTCAAGCAGCAGTCCGCCCAGTGACGGGCCAATCATATCGCTGAAATATAATCACCATATGAATTTCTGCTCATAACTCATGTCATATACATGTATTTTTNAAAGATGACACTTGCTCCAGCAGTAATGAAATGACTTACCACAGTGAAGGTCAGTGCTGCCATTATCATGGAACCATACTGGAAACCAAATTTCTCAAGCAGCAGTCCGCCCAGTGACGGGCCAATCATATCGC
This sequence comes from Clitarchus hookeri, assembly GCA_002778355.1. NCBI lineage: Eukaryota > Metazoa > Arthropoda > Insecta > Phasmatodea > Phasmatidae > Clitarchus > Clitarchus hookeri. Next base: position 727,267 of record NQII01002691.1, on the reverse strand, counting down.
TGAAATATAATCACCATATGAATTTCTGCTCATAACTCATGTCATATACATGTATTTTTAATACTTGTTTAAGTTCTCCATATAAATTAAATTACTTATACCTAAATATACAGCTACTCATTTCTGCTTCTTTGTAACAAAGCAGTCTAGTTGCAATCAATTAAATTAATCTATTTGGCTAGAGATAACAGTGACGCGTGATGCTTTCAACACATTATAATTGTCGACTTTGCATCATCACGTGCATGTCATGTGCCCCCGAGGGAGTCGAACCCTGACTGGCTGCCTCCAAGGCCAGCATCCACGTAATGATAAGAAGTTACGTCATCACTCCCGCCGCTTATAAACCCGCCAAGAAGCAGCCACGGGCATGGAAGAATTTGCCCGTAAGTGAGCGTCGGATACAGCCAACAGAAAACCACAAACCTCCCTGCCACCACTCTGCCAAGAGATAGCAGCAGCGGCGCCGCCCGGCCCAAACCCGAGAGGGTGGTGGCCGAAGATTACTGAAAGCAAACGAAGCAAGCAGGAACCCTCCAGCCAAGGGGAATATAATACCGTGAGCCCGGTAGAAACACCAGTTCATAACTGCCTTTGGAGATTCGGATTTGGAGGGGAGACGCCCAATTGCGCCACTCCCCCCTCCAGAGAGATGTGCAAATATTACTCTGGTTAAGCCAGCGCCACATAGTGAAAGATGCCCAGCCCTCTCTCTACTAGTATTTTCTCTACCTACTAATAAAGAGCATGGTTTCCACCCATCTGTCTCCTGTAGCATTTTCTGATAATTCTGATAATGTATGTAACAATTTTTTAATTCTTTCCTGTCGAAAGGGCTTTTACGGTGCCAATGCCAGTTTTTCCCTTTCTCTTCTTAGTATAGTAGTTTAGCTATAAATACACTTAGGGAGGTTTTCATGGCTGAATTGTGGTCATGGCAGCTCAATCCTTCACTGCCGCGATGCATGTCACCTTGCATGATTTCCTTTCCTTGTAGGCGTATGGGGCTTAGTCCTGAGATGCAATAATCCCCCATCCCTACCCTGGTTCACATAAGACTTAGTTTTTTGAGTAGGTTGGAAAAAAAAATTTGTTGGAGGCTCTGACGAGCCAAGCTGCTGTGGGATGAACATCTGCTCGTGGCTGCTCTCTCTCCCGGATCTGCCCGCCCCTTGTGGTCAGCGAAGGCGAGAACTTATGCGAGTGTGGCAGGACTGCAGCAGCTTGGGTGCGGCGACTACTCCGCAACTCGTCGCGTCCCCAGGTGGCGGATAGGGGATCCCCAGGCCCTGGGGTGGCTGGGAATACTCAAATACCAGCTCGCGGACCAACTGGCTGGTGCGACAGCGCCGTCGTCGTGGACGTCGGGGACCTGGATAGCTTAGTACGAGATGGCGAAGCGCATCGTGCGGGAGGCAACACAACGATCAAGGCAGGGAGGGGGATCTCGAGGTGCCACAGGCAAAGTGTAGCGAAACTCACTACTGGATTCTGCGGGCTGCTGACTGCGGATGCATGAGAAATGGAATGGAATGTGTCAGACCTCGGAAGCTTCTTGCCATCAGCCTTCACTCCTGGGCCAGCTGATTCGCCATCAGGCCTGGTAGATCCCGGATGTCACGCCGAGCTTGAACTCACCCCGACCGACGAACTACTTTAGAGGAGGGGGAGGGGTGGCTCCCCATCATAGACCTCCTCGCCTTCACCCACGGCGTGGAGACCCTAGTGTCGATGCAGAAGAGCGAAGATGGAGTAGGTGCCATGACTGAGCTGCCCAATTTTCTGATGTACACGAGAAGCAGGGGGGGCCCTGCATTCAATAGTTGCTGTCAATACTGTTGTGCTGGTACGCCTGCACAGAAATATTGACAGCAGTTTAACCTCAAGGGCGCTTGCGCCCACAGCCCCACCCCTTTCTCTTCTAGATTTTCAACTCCACATTAAAGAGCGTGGAATCCACAGCTGCTGTCTCCTTTAGCATTTTTGGGAGAGTTTTTACAGTGCCTATACCAGTTTTTCCCCTCCCCCTTATTAGCTATAGCCACAGCTATAGGTACACTTAGGAATCCAGTTCATGGCCCCAATTGCAGCCATGGCTGCTTTAATCCCTCTCTGCCACGCTGCACGCCTCCTAACATGTAATTCCCTCTCCTGTAGGCATATGGGGCCTAGCCCTGAGACGCACTAAACTACTGTCCCTACCTCAGACGCACACTTAATAATCAGCAATAGCGCAGGTTAAAAAAAAATTTGAGGCTCTGTCTCGCGCCAGTCTACTTGCCTGGTGTACTCTGCCCGAGAGTACACCGACGGCTGTCCCGCGCCAGTCCTGTTGCCCGGTGTTACTCTGCCTGAGAGCCACCACACTTCACGTCTCGCCTTCGCAGAACGTCATGCTGCCTGAAGAAATACTGACTTTTTCAAGTCGCATCAGTCTTACGCTGTTCAGTCGAGAGCTCTGCTCTGCACGACACTGCAGTGTTACCTGTCAGCATACCGAAGCCCCCGTGCTTCCAGCTACCTTGTAGTTTACTCTCAGATATCACGAGTGCATGTACTGCAGTCTTGGTGTTAACATCGCCCCTTGCGCTGCCACGTCTTCCGAGACATAGGTAACTATACCAGTTGGTAGCTTAGGACCGGCCCTTTAGGCCTCAGTCAGGGTACAGGCTAGTTTATGTGTGTTTTAATTGAGAAATTAATAAAACAGGCATAAATCGGACTTGGTCGAGTTGTCTCTCCAGAACTCTGTATTCTTAAACCTTGTCCTTTCTCTTTACGGGTTTATTACCTATCCTAGTAAGACCCTTATAGGGTTAGCCACGAGCAGAAACTTTGCTCCTTTTCTCTCCTATTGATAACTCTTTCGAAGTGCTGCTTAGGAAGCTTGCCTTCCTAGGCTCACTAGAGCAGTTGTCTCTTGGACTATCAACCTTCCTTTAAGTGCCTGGGTCAGACTGCGACGTTCCGTGCACCGGGTTGGGAACGATAGCCCCTACTCCCAACAGGAATCCTGCCCTTCATGACACCTGGGTCAGATAGCGACGTTTCGTGCGCCAGGGAGCCATGGGAGTGGATGCCCTCTTCCGTATACTGTAACCTCCAGCTTAGAATTTTGGTCAGATTGCGACGTTCCGTGCACCAAGTCTCTGGGTTAAAGACAGGTAGTTCGGGCCTCCCACCTCACCTGACCTCTGCAACCCTCATTCCATCATGCTGTTTCTACCCCTTACTGGCCACCCACTATCAACCTAATTGATTACCCCCACCACCTTATGCCTCATTATAGGGCTGGGCGGGGAAAAACTGCCAAACTAGGGTTATCTCAGGCTGGGGTACGAAGGGAAAACGGCCCAGTTGACCACCGGGTACACTCCTGGAAGAAAGAGGAGGTTGCACATCAAAGAGGGTCAACCACCAGCTCAACAAGCTCCACTTCTAACCTTCTCTGGCACGTACCATGCACAATATCTCCGCTGCCACCTAAGCCACCGAAGAAGACACCTACCTTTGTCCGGCCAGCTAATGTTACCAGGGTAGTCAGGGCCCAACATCACCAGCTTACATTCCATCCAGGGCAGCCACTCACCCATCACTTGCTTGCGCACCACCCAAAGCTCAACAGACAATTATTGACGTGGCCAAAGCTAACAACTCAGGCACCAGGAAAAACCTCGTTCGAGCAATGACCACGGCTTCACTGTCGTCCAGGAGGGGAAATACCTCCGCCTTACCCTCCAACAGCAAATCCCACTAAGGGTTAAGTGACAAGGCGACACAATGAGAAAAAATGATTTAGTATGTAATATCCCTTTGTGCCTACTACCTAACAAGAAGGGTAATAAGTGACAGAGGGGACGCGACACACATTCACCTAGAATGCCAAACAAAAATCAGACAGGAAAATCGGATTTTCAGTCTGGATTTAGTCTACAACAACTTAACAAATGTCAGCTCGAGATGTTGAGTATTCACACTGCCAATAGTGACATATAATATAGAGTAGTGACACCAAATTTTCTGTGATAATATTTTTGCCTAGTTATGTATTTCAAAATACTTTAAGCTCTAATCTACTTTCATACTAGATAATTTTAACTGTCAAGCATCTTAGGTGTCTGCCTGCAAATCAAAGATGTTCAATACCGGAGTAACCTAATTCTGACTGGCCCAGTCGAGTGAGAAAGTCATCTCAAAAAGATACACAACAAAGAATAACAGAAAATTTTTAGGTGCACAAATACATAAAGACCTGCAGAGAAGAACTTGCTGGAGAGGGCAGAGTTGTTTGCAAAAGAAGATGTTAGAGATGGGAGTGGAGGACAGAAAACCAAAAGAAAGCCAAGAACTACGAAGGTGAAAGGAATTAGGGAAAGTAAGGAGAGAAGGTCCTAAATATTTATAGGAGCTTTTCTACACATAGTTTACTTTATGCAACAGATCTCCTACACCATAAACAATACAGTATCAGGTTTGGCACCCAGTCATAAAAGTAGATCTCCAGACATGTGCATTTAAGGCGATTGGGTTCAAAGGAGATGCTAATGACCTTCCTGGGCCTCCTCCATCATAAATAAAAAGGCCAGATGCAGGACTGACAGTGTCCCTTACTGGGCCTTCTGCTAAGGCCAGTGACAGCTCGTGAGTCCGAAAGTAGGTGAAGAACCACGAGCAAAGAGTGGAAACAGAATTTGGAATTTATTGAGTTGGGAAGTGGTTGCTGCAAGTGTCTCTAATATACAAAAGTCTGTACATAAAATGACTTTTCTTCATAACAAACAATGTAAGCAGCCAAATTTAGGTTCCTCAATCTTGCAGAAAGGCTACGTTTTGCATATCTGAAAAATGGTGCAATCTTCATAGGTGAAACATTTACTTTTCTACTCTCCAGCATTTGCTGGACACGTGATCTTTCTCAAGACAAAAAAGGTGTGAAGACCAAACTTAGCTGATAAACAAATGCATTACATTTCTAGGTCCTATGATACCCTTTTATTTCTGGTAGTGTCCCACTTATCTGTAAATTTTAGCATTGTTTCACTCACCCTACTGCTATCAAGCTACTAACTCTAACTGGAGTAACTGATAAAACAGTACTTACCCAAGGAAGTACCAATATAAAGAGTACTTACCCGAGGGAGTACATGCAGGACCACACTCCAGCCACCAAGCTGTACGTCGTAATGTCATCACTGCAGCCTCCCTCACTGAAAGTAGTATCCCTTCTATTACAACAAACTCAACCACAATATTCAAGTTCTGGCACTGCATGAATCTCAACTAATTTCAAACACACAGAAAGAATGGTCCCGTAGATCCATCATTTCAGTATGTTCAAATTCTCTAGTCCTTTAGAGTTTTTGATGACAAGCATTAATTTTAAAAATTTGTGGCAGAGCAGCTGTTCTTATTCTCTATTAATCAGTCTACTATCTCTACTTTTACTTCATTTCAGTAACAAAACAACTCATATGATTTACCACTGTTTAGAACTGTGGGATTGGAAAAACATTTAGAATTAGTGTTACTTATTAATAGGAATGCGTCGAAAAACCAAAAATGTCGATTCCGGTTCCGGTGCCGATTCTACAATTTAAATATCGGTTCCAGTATTTGGTTCTATGTATTTTGAATACTTGCCTTTTGCTTGCAACTTTATTAAACCAATGCAGGTAAAATTCATTAAATGTTTTATTTAAGCGCTATATGGAAGAATTGAACAATAACAAAGTGTGAAGCTAAGTTTTAATGTATACAGATAAACTTGTGGTATAAAATTTATTTAAGGTTAGTAAATATGTAAAAAATTATTCTTTTTTTACATTAATATGTGGTGATTGTGATATGTTTGGAAAATACTTTAATTAAATAACTCATGGCCCTCAAACCAAAACATTGTGGCATGCTGTATGATCAAGAAGAAGGTCAACAGCTGTGGTGGGCCGGATTTCTTATCTTTTTTTGCTTCTTTTATGGTGTCTGGGCAGCCCTTCTTTTTTTTGCATCTTCTACACAGTGACTCCCTGGTTTTTTTTTTGCAGTGCTGGAATGTGACACCTCGAAAAAATTACGTCTCTTCTTCCTCTTTTACTCTTGGCCCGCTGCCATCCTACCAAACAAAGAATGCTTGGAGGAATGTATCGATCAGCTAGCAGTGTTGTTTACGGCGGCGGAGGGCTGAGAGATAAAGAGAGAGAGAAAGAGAGAGAGAAGGGAGAGGAGTGTTGATGTAAGAGCGAGAGATGAGATAACGGATCTTTCCCCTACACTTCCCTCCCAACATCCCGGAACAGTTTACGACTACCACTCCTTAATTGTTTTTTTGTGTAAAGCACGCACCCCAGAAAATTTTTCCTTTATGTTGGGGAAAAAGGGCGCGCTATACATGAGTAAATACCATAGTTATTTTTGTAACAACAGAGTTTTGCCATTGCTGTGTAGAACCAAGAACAGAGTAATTGTTGGTAACCTAAAACCGGTTCCGAGTCAAACCTCAAGAACCGGTATAAATTGGAACCGAAGAACCGAACCGACCCATCCCTACTTATTAACAATGCAAAGAGACACATAATAAAATCTGCTATGTACACTGAAGAGGTTCCTTTACTAAAAATAGTTTGACATGCCATGGGCAACGTCATAATCTGCTCTAGCCTCCGCCACAGTTGCAGTCTCCTACAAGAAGAGACGTAGCCGCAACACGCCACAGAGCGCATCACACGAGGTTACAGAAGTGCCATGTTGCCTCCTGTCCACCCGCAACCTGCTCGACACGGAGGACCTGCCTTCCCCTCCAGCCAGGCAGCTAAGGGGAAGCAAGCCGCCATCCCTGCTGCCTACGCTTCACATCTCTCTCCTCTCCTCCACTAGATACATAGGACTCGCAGTCCTCAGTTCGAGGCTAACACACGCAGCTCTCTAGCAGAACATTACTCTGCCCGGCCACGTCCAGACTACTTCAACCTCCAGCTGACTCATGCAGCTCTCTAGCAGAATGTCACTCTGCTCGGCTACGTCCAGACTACTTCAACCACCAGCTGACTTGTGCAGCTCTCCAGCAGAATGTCACTCAGCCCACATGTACTTCGACACCGCTAGCATCTCGCTCCAGACAAATCGATGCCCTCAGTAGTATTCGCTCGCCTTTAGCTAGCTACGTCTACAGACAAGTCAAACAGCTGCCTCGCAGCTCACAACGTATTCAGACAGTACGAGTCTGAGTATTTGTAGACTTGGGGTCGCCCTCGCCCCCCACGTCGACTGTGACTAGGGACTGCATCTTGGCCGGCATCCTAGGTCGGACCCTCAGGCCACAGTCAGGGTACAGGCTGGCTTATGTATGTTTATTACTTCGAAAATAAACTGTTATAAACTAAGCTGGTTGTGTTATCCATCCCACGCACTTTCTTTCTGCCCCTAGTTCCTGCTATATCCTGTTTCGACCCATTTCTGCCTATACTCTTCAGAAGCAGGTACGTGCCGAACCCCTAAATCCTATCCATCTCCGCTTGAAACCTCCATCTCCTTGAAGTGGAGGTTCTCACTCTGCTGTTGCCACCTTTCTGTGGGTGTTTAGGTCTGCCGGCGACTTCACGCCCTGCTACCCGCTTGCAGGTCAGCAGTCGACACCTACAGAGAGCTCTGTCTTTGCATGATACGTGGATCTATGGCGACTTCTCTCTCTCCTGCGCAACACGGGAGCAGACTCCCTAATCCTACTGTTGTCACCTACACTCAGGAACTTGGGTCTGCCGGCGACTTCCCGCCCGCCAAGTTTCTTGTCTCAAGACCAGCAGTTAGGCCTTTATCATAACCACACCTTCCACTTCCTGTTTCCTCTAGGACGTACCTACCTCTACTCAACACCCACTATCACCCCTTCTATACTACGCCCTCATGCCACGCCACAGGGCTGGGCGGGATAAGGCAACCAAGCAGGCTTTGGCTTTGGTTGGGGACCTAGTAAGGGAAGGGTAGGGTGCTGCCATGGGGTACACCTGGAAGCGAGAAGAGGTGGCCTGAGAGAGGGGAACACCGTGCAAAGCTACCAGCAGGAATTGCAGTATGCAGTTCAATTTGTTGTGGCACACACCACGAGCTATTTCACCTCTGCCACGTACTCCTCCAAAGAAGACTGTCACCATTCCACTACCTCCAACTGTCACACAAGTAGCCCACCATATAGATGTTACACCCCAGCTCGCATGCAGACCAGACCAGCCCCTCCACGTGCACAACGAATTGTGGCCGAACCACCAACGCCAAACTGTCCTGCGCCTGTCAATAACCCCGTTAAGTTGGCGGCACCAGTTGTCCTGCCGTCTGGGGAAAGAAAAGCTGCAGACGTCCACCCACACTAGATACTAGATACGCCTAAGGTGAGGCGCCAAGTTTACCTCTTAATTCTTTATACAACTGGCACTATACCTAATAATAGGTTTTCATGTTATAAATATAAGATTAGTATGGTGTTCCAGTATAAGTGTGCATTAACAACCTAATAATTGGTTTTAATTTTATAAATACACAATTAGTACGATATTCCAGTATAATTGTGTATTAGCAAATCTATTGATTAATTTTACAGAACAGATGGAGGAAAACATCAAAAAATTGTGAACAAAATGTTAGTTATGTGGGAATAGCATATTCTTGTAAGTAAACATGTCCCAGCAGGTAGTGGGACTCACAGCTAGCACTGAAGAGCTTATGGCTCATTAGATTTCTGGAATAATATGATGCATTTGATAATTAAGGTTTAGTAAACACACAAAGTAAGCTATAGTATAAAAATGAATCGTGCAGCTTACATGGCACTGTCCAGAAGAGCTTCAAACGTGGGTAGAAGTGCTAATGCCACAGATATCCCGAGTAGTGACAGTGCAACCAAATTCAGCCACAGCATACTGAAAAAAAAAATTAATTTTTAAAATGAGCATAAAAATGTTTGATTCTCCAAACTTAAGTCACTGACATAACATATGATTCTCTCAACATGCCTGTATAGTTTCTATATACAAGAATTTTCATATGCTGCATTATATCTGCAAAACAAGTGGAATTCTATAGCAAAATAGAGAAAACATTCCCCTAAGCAACGACAGCGATCCTCCAATCACCCAGCAAAGTATGCCTGGCCAAGTATTTTGGTATATACCAAATTGCCCATTGAAGGTTACTGGTTGATAGAGTATGTCTTAAAACTTTGGCCTGTGGTATTAGGGAGCTCCACAAGTTATACCTCAGAAAAATTTTACAACACATTTTTTTTGACTAAGTGTAGCTTTGTGGTACTTATAAATATTTTTCTAAAAGATTTTCTTTAACGGAATAATGAATACTGTATTGTTTTCATCTTCATTTGCAAATTAAGTCCCTAACAATTTTCCACACAGTACACAGTTGATCAAATACAACAAAGTAACGGTATCTCAGCAAACCTACTGGATTTAACATTGTCTGTATAGGAAAGCATAACTATTACGAGTTGTTCCCTAAAAAGCAGGAAATTCAATTAAAAAAACCTGATACTATACGCTTTTGATGGTAAAGTGAGCACTTTTGAAAGATGTTTCATTAGGAATAATAGTCAATACATATATTTTATTTTAGCCTTAGATGTTAACTTCCGAGTATGGTGGAATATACACACTGTGTTTATTACTTACATGGCGATATTTATGTAACAAGGTGGTTGATGGATAAAAAATAGCTGAAAGGAAAAAGTAACTAGGACCTTAAACTGGTTCACTTTACCGTGAACAGCCCATACATCAAGAACACCTGTAGTTACAATTTATTGTAAGATGTTGTCCGTGTGCATCATTATCCTGAACTCTGTGTTTCTGAAGATGTATCTGATTGGGTTATTATTGATATGAATTGATCTATTTCAGCAGCACTCAACACATATTTATATGCATATCACAACAATTTACGCACACAGTACTAATCCATACACTGTCTCGTTGTACCCTCCTTAGATCCTCTAAGCCTGAACCTAACACGCATACATAAACAACAAGAAATGCAGTCAACCAACTGAGATGCATGGTGCACATTATGCGCACAGAGCGGAGCAGTGGTGAATGACCTCGACAAGTCACCTGATCTGGCTGCTACTATAGGAGCAGCGACGAAGCAAACGGCAACATGGTATGTACCACTGCTGTCAGCCAAGCATACCTTGACTCTCCCCTCGGAGACCCGGATGACATCAGCGAGGCACCAGCAGACCACATGCCCGCCAGCCGGCCCGCACCCTCAGTCACCAGCACGCCCCAGCCTATCCAGCCTTCCGCTCCAGCCGGAACCGAAGTCTTCCAGCCAGGGCCAGTGTCTGCCGAAAGGGAGCGACACCAGTGGTAAGCTAGGCCAAACCCGTGTGTCTAATGTCCATAGGCATCAACTCGCCCTTACAGAATTTGTACCAAATAGGCGCCAGACGCAGCCTACACTTAAGGAATCAGTGCGAGGCCGACGGGTCATACTTTGGACGCCTCCACAGTCGAGCTCGCATCCAACCAGCAGAAATGACCTCGCAAATAATTAATAACACCTTGCTCTTTGACGTAACGGCCCTCTCCCTAGGCCGTCACACGTCAACCTACTATGTAGTGAGTGATTTATTCTGTTTGCATGGAGTGGAGAGATTCTCACAAGTCACTGTTCGAGAACAACACCAGCTGCCTTTGTATAGATGTGAGCATTTTCTTGAAGTCACTTCACTTCTCAAAAATATTGTCTCCTTTAGAAACATTCCTAAATATCTTCCTACGCCAGTATCTTCTCCTTCTGTAATGTCTTCGCGGCATGTTGGACGTTTCCTTAAGGAAGCTCACTCGTGATAGCTAAATTTCTTCTAAGGTTACGTGTAGGCTGCCTTCTGAGACTGATGTACTTATGCTGTTGTTGCACTGTGATGTGTCTTCTCTAATGACCCAGAGAAAAGTGACGTGTGACACTCTTGCTCTCGCTTATATATACAATCACAACTAATTACGCAATACAACCAATTATAACCAGCACGAAGTGTGACCTTGAATTCTAACATCCTGTAGGAGCAGTGTGCTAAAAATATAAATAGTATACAGGAAGGCGGGCTTATACATGGAACTCTGTCATTCCTGCGGGCGTCTATAATACTAGGATGCCCCACCTTCTAAAATTGAGGTTATGTCACCATAAAATGAGAATCATTGAACCGGTTTTGGTCAAACAAAATTTATTGACATTTACACATTATACACAAGCTGAACATGACCTAATACATGCAAATCTCCAGTAGTACCTACCAATTTACAAAACAACCATATTTCATCCCCCAATTCAAACTTAACTTTTTTATGAGAAAACAAAACTGGGGGAACTGGGGACTGAGCAATTGAAATAACTGCAGTCTGATTTATAACACCTTCATGAACAGCAAAAGTTGTCCAAGATATAATATTGCGAACATCAATTGGATTAATATACGCATACGAAGGTGACACGTAATGCGTAGATATATTATTTATTTTTGCTGCAACTCCGTATCATCACGTGCGTGCCATGTGCCCCAGAAGTGATACAAAACGTGAAGGGCAGCCACCCAGGCCAGCATTCCATTTCCATAGATAAGGTGACTGCCTGGAGAGTGGAATGCACCTCAAGGAAGAGAATATATAAATTGCCCCCGCCTAAACAAAACCCCACGAGAAGGGAGACCAGTCGACCACGCCAGCAAAGCTACCCCTCAACTTGTGCAGCTGATACCACCCGCATACCAGGAAGACCTGCTTCCCAGCAACCCCTGAGAGATGGCAGCAAATGCAGCTCCGTCTACGAAAGGAGGAGCCAATCCCACCGAAGCTACCCGAAGGCATCCGAGACACCCTTAGCCCAGGAGGATATATGGCCCTGCACCGCCGCAGAACGGCAGATGATACCAGCAGCTCGTGTTAGAACCAGCCATGCTAAGGCTCTCTGCTCTGTCTGCTCTCTTCTGCCTTGAGAAGAAACACCCAGTGATCACCAGTTACCAACGCCAGACTTCTTGAAGCACGTGCTGCAGCCCCGAAGAGTCTTTGTTCCTCCCACATTTGACAATTAAAATCAACCCCACACCCCATACTTCCCCTTTAAGTCACTTCAGGACAACATAGCTTCAGTTAGGATTTAGTTGTTCTGACGGCTACCTAATTTGTTGCTCTTGCTCTTCTAACACGCCCTTCAGGCAAGGCTATTCAAGCCAACAGGCCCATCCACCTGTCTTGCTTTTACCTTCCGTAAGTTAATCAGTAAACTGATTTACAGCAGGAGAGTACGGGTCACCGTGTTCTATTCTGGACGGAATAAAACATGTTACTAGTCTAACTGCAGTCTATTCCTTCTTGTGTGAACTGTGCTTTGTCCTTCCTGGTAAGTGTCATTCCGCAAAGGAGAGGCAGGGATATGTGGTTTGAGACTGGTTTGCTGAACTTAGAATAGGACTGCGGCCTGTCCCCTAAAAAGGACTTTATGTACGTCACCCAAAACACAAACCATTAGACGGCCACCCATACTGTGAACCAGGCACACAAAGGTACCTGGTGCGCACATACGGTAGAGCCACGACCACTATCAAGANTCCCGCAAAGGAGAGGCAGGGATATGTGGTTTGAGACTGGTTGCTGAACTTAGAAAAGGACTGCGGCCTGTCCCCTAAACAGGACTTTATGTACGTCACCCAAAACACAACCCATTAGATGGCCACCCATACTGTGAACCAGGCACACAAAGGTACCTGGTGCGCACATACGGTAGAGCCACGACCACTATCAAGACACACGACAGAGAGGCTAGATCACCCTTGTCCATCCACCCACTCCATCCACCGCGTATATACCCACCGGAAGGAGTGCCTGGTATGACAAAGAGGGCTCTACACCTTCTGGGCTCATACTTGCGATTAACGATTAAAAAATTAATGATTAAAATTAATTTTAACTAATTCATTAATTATAAAACTAATTAACTTTTAACATTTAATCATTAAAATATCTGGTTAACAACTAAAACTAACGTTAGTTAACTTTGAAATTGCCTGGAGGCCGAAAATGACAACAAAATATATGCAAATACCATTAATATCTTAACAAACTTCTTAAAAATGCGCAACTTATTTGACGGCCGACGAGTTGCACACCACGACATACAAATCGATACACTGATGTTATGAACTGAATCGAAGATCATTGTTAGTCACACGCAACGTGATTGTGAGGTAGGCAAGATGCCACCGTCGCGATCTATCGATACACTCTCTCACTATGCAAAAATCATAGTTTCACAGTTGATGGTCCTCGTCGGGCATGCACATTTAGATTGTTTTTGTAGTCACTGCACTGGTCTGGTTTCGTGCTAAGTTGTGCTATAAGAGTTTATTTTATAAGTTTTATTTCAAATGATTTTGTAGAAGATTGTTAATTCGTCATTTTGAGAAGTAGGCCTATATGATTCGGCATTCAGCAACCAAGTTAAGGAAATTTTTTTCTGGGATTGTAAATTGTGATTTAATTTTTATGTTTTNCAAAGAGGGCTCTACACCTTCTGGGCTCATACTTGCGATTAACGATTAAAAAATTAATGATTAAAATTAATTTTAAATAATTCATTAATTATAAAACTAATTAACTTTTAACATTTAATCATTAAAATATCTGGTTAACAACTAAAACTAACGTTAGTTAACTTTGAAATTGCCTGGAGGCCGAAAATGACAACAAAATATATACAAATACCATTAATATCTTAACAAACTTCTTAAAAATGCGCAACTTATTTGACGGCCGACGAGTTGCACACCACGACATACAAATCGATACACTGATGTTATGAACTGAATCGAAGATCATTGTTAGTCACACGCAACGTGATTGTGAGGTANCGTACAAATCGATACACTGATGTTATGAACTGAATCGAAGATCATTGTTAGTCACACGCAACGTGATTGTGAGGTAGGCAAGATGCCACCGTCGCGATCTATCGATACACTCTCTCACTATGCAAAAATCATAGTTGCACAGTTGATGGTCCTCGTCGGGCATGCACATTCAGATTGTTTTTGTAGTCACTGCACTGATCTGGTTTCGTGCTAAGTTGTGCTATAAGAGTTTATTTTATAAGTTTTATTTCAAATGATTTTGTAGAAGATTGTTAATTCGTCATTTTGAGAAGTAGGCCTATCTGATTCGGCATTCAGCAACCAAGTTAAGGAAATTTTTTTCTGGGATTGTAAATTGTGATTTAATTTTTATGTTTTNCTGATTCGGCATTCAGCAACCAAGTTAAGGAAATTTTTTTCTGGGATTGTAAATTGTGATTTAATTTTTATGTTTTGAATAAACATAGACAAAAAACTTTTTTGAGACTTTATTTTAACTGTAGAATTTCTGTTGTTCTTTAACTTTAAATTTTAATCAGTTAATTTTGTTTTAACTTAAACTTTAATCAGTTAATTTACATAGATTTTAACTTCTAACTTTAATCAGTTAAATTTTTCTTACTTTAACTTTAATTAGTTAGATTATTTTCTTAATTTTCCTAAGTTTATCAGGGCTACACTTTTGCTAGGGATATCGTTGCCTGTCACCCCAGTGCAGATGTGAACAGTAGTACCTCATCCCTAGTGAATGCTGTTCACCCGCAGATGGGGAAGTAAGTGGAGTGACAGGAAGGCAGCTGCTGTCCTCGCCAAGAAACAAACACTGCTTAACCAACCTGCCCCAGCCTTCAGCTACTTGACCTCCCCGGAACAAGCTCACGCCGCCCGCCAACTGTTGAGGCATCACCTCGCAATTTCCCCCTTTAACATGTTTGGCCCCCTAAGTGAAAAGCCCCGGTACATTCCGCCTGGGCCTGTCCCTGGTACTAGGCGTCGAGCAAGTAGGCGTCACCAACAGTAGGCCGGAAGCCTGCCTGCCACTGCGGAGCCAGCCCCTCACCAGAGCCGACCAGCAGACGCCGTCAGCCTGCCGGGTTGAGAGACCCCACCCAGGACCTATGCCGACGAGCGCCTGACACACGGCAGTGAGAGGTAGCCAGTGGCTCTGCCAACGGCACGCATCCGCAAGCCCAACCTAGCCCAACTAGACTTTCTGCCGAGCCGGCGGCCTACCCGGCCTACTCTGTTCAAGGGCACAATAAAGACCAAGTGCCAGATACTGCAGACCCCACCTCAGTATGGTCTGCATCCCCGAGCCTGTGTGACTGACCTTGCACGAACAAAAAAAAAATTAGACACAGGCACTCTCCTACCTCTAAGGCTGTCACGCTTCAAAGGATTAGGAAAATTATGGGCCCTACCGAAAAAACACATTTCCAAAATACCACTGCCAGGATTAGGAGTCATACCCTGTGAAGCAAATCTATACAAAATAGAAACGAAAACATAACACTCTTGACAGTGAGTCACTTGCTTAACAAAAGCATTGTCTCTTTTAGCGACATCTATACTAAATCCACTAATATNCTACTCTGTTCAAGGCACAATAAAGACCAAGTGCCAGATCCTGCAGACTCCGCCTCAGTATGGTCTGCATCCCCGAGCCTGTGTGACTGACCTTGCACGAACAAAAAAAAAATTAGACACAGGCGCTCTCCTACCTCTAAGGCTGTCACGCTTCAAAGGATTAGGAAAATTATGGGCCCTACAGAAAAAACACATTTCCAAAATACCACTGCCAGGAAGCAAATCTATACAAAATAGAAACGAAAACATATCACTCTTGACAGTGAGTCACTTGCTTAACAAAAGCATTGTCTCTTTTAGCGACATCTATACTAAATCCACTAATATTCCTAAATATNCACTTGCTTAACAAAAGCATTGTCTCTTTTAGCGACATCTATACTAAATCCACTAATATTCCTAAATATCTTCCTAGGCCAGTATCTTCTGCTTCTGTAATGTCGTGTTTGACCAAAATCGGTTCAATGGTTCTCATTTTATGGTGACATAACATCAAATTAAGAAGTCAGGGTGTCCTAGTATTACAGACGCCCACCGGAATGACAGATTCCCACGTATAAGCACACCTTCCTTTATATTTCTATTTTTAGCATACTGCTCCTACCAGATGTAAGAATTCAAGGTCACGCACTTTTTACTGGTTATACTGGTTCTATAGCGTAATCAGCTGCGATTGTATATATAATTGAGAGCAACAGTGTCACAAGTCAATTTGCTCTGTCTCATTAGAGAAGACACATCACAGTGCAACAACAGCATAAATGCACCAGTCTCAGAAGCTGCCTGCACTTAACTTGAAGCACTAGTGTCAAGAGAGTTGTGTTTTGGTTTCTATTTTGTATAGATTTGCTTTACAGGGTATGACTGATAATCCTGATAGCGGTATTTTGGAAAACTTTTTTCCATAGGGCCCATAATTCTCCTAGCCCTTCCTTTTGCTCGAAGGTTGTATTAGATGTTTTACAGGCCACTACTCTACTGATGCTCACAACTATCAGGTAGCTACTAGAATGGTTTTACACGCACTATAACAAAACCCCAACAGCGGAAACGCGGATGAGTTGTACTATAACTTGTCCGTCTCTTGGTACAAAACCGAATTTAAAGATAGCTGTCAGAATATTAGTGAGACTCTGTATGTATGCAGGGTCATAATTAATTAACAATTACGTGAAGTATTTGACGTTCTACAGCTGCCTTTTTATGGACTATTGGTTGTGGAACTTTACTATGTTGGTACTCGGGTTGGTGTGTAGCTGGGTACCAAGTTCAGGTGTCTGGTGTCTGGTGTCTGACCACCTTACCTGGGGCTGAGGGCTGACATGGAGCTACTGGTTCCAGGGTGGTGTGGGAAGAAGGTGTGATGCAACTTGTGGAACGTGCCAAATCAGGTTCTTGTGTATTGTGGTTGAGCTGTTGGTGGTACCCCTCTGCCAAGCAGCCTCCTCCTCCTTCCAAGTATAGACTTGGTTGGCACCCAGTTCCCTACTCTCCAGGCCTCCAACCAGGGCTAGCCCCTGCTTGGCTGCTTTCTCCTGCCCAGCCCTGTGGCGTGGCATAGAGGGTGAAAGTATAGAGAGGTGGACAGTGTGTGTATCTAGGGGCAGGCATGGCCTGAGAGGAAGTAAGGTGAAGCAGGTGGATGGGGTAGGTGCCTGATCTACTGGTCTCCAGCAAGTGACTTGGCAGGTTGGAACTTCGCACACAGACCCAAGCAAGTACTGCAGGTGACAACGGCCAAGGGAAGGAAATCACTCTCATGCTACTCAGGAAGGCCGGACTTTGCCGGTGGCGAAGTAGGAGATAGCGGGAGCAAGGTAGAGAAGTAAAGAGCGTTGGATTTATATCTCAACCAAGTTTGGATTATGTCTGTTTATTTCTATATTTTTTTTTTTAAGAATGTCCAGTGTCCCAATATTAATGCCAGTCTCTGTATAAACAACAAAACCACTAAATGCATCACAGTACCACCACTTGTACTTAACTGAACTGCTGTGGTTTCCAAACACAGATGGCGTGAGAGGAGGAGGGATTTCTGTGAAGTGGCGTTAAGAGGAAAGTGTTAGGGAGGGGGGGTTGGTGTGAAAGTAATGAGATACTCACTCATTTTTGAAGGGCAGGAAGGGGGAGGGCCCCAGCAGTACAAGGCCAAAGGTGCAGAGCAGCAGCCCCACCACCATCATGGACCAGTGATTGTTGACCTTGTCGGCCAGCAGGCCCCACAGCGGGCTGAACAAACCATACAGCCCGGAGAACAGCAGGAACACCAGCCCCATCTGCTCCGAGCCCAGCCCAAACTGCAACAACATGCGCCACCTCTTCACGTCTCTATGCTCACAGACAACCGAGCCCACCACGCACATGTGAGTGTCTCTACTTGTATACATAGTAAGACTGTAAACTTACATGTTTGCATTGTCCTTATAGGCTGCTCGCTGTAAACTGAGTGCCTTTGAAAGTTCTGCTTAGGACCTACTTGTATACACATTGTGTAAAATTAACATTGTCATCAGGCTGATCACTTTGTTCATGTGTCAGTTAAGTGAAACTGTGAAATTACTAGAAAAGTAAATATTTTACAAATGTGATAATACATGTATATGCATTAAAAAAAACAGAAATAAAATAAATAATTTCAGTTTTTACAAATGTTTATCTAACACTTTTAATTCAACATTAAGACATGGACCTACTTTCCCTCCACTGTTACCAACTTTACTGGGCTCGTGCTAGTCAGCCTACCTGTTGAAATATGTGCAGGTAGGAACAGTAACAATTTTTTAAAGGTTGATTTCAAAAGTGTCAAAAGTCTATACCTCTAGGCTGGCTAGAGTTTGGTCCTGGTATCTTTGAAGCTACACTGCGAGAGAGGGGTGGGTGACAGCCTATGTGGACACCACAGGCTTTCCTTCTGATGTTTAAATGCGCATGATGCCAGCATATGGGGGAGATAATGATGAACGTACCATCATTCTTTGTATCTCAAAACAAGAACGGCTCGTGGCAGTACCTTTGTGGCTGTCTATGGTCTGTAATGAGTTACTTCGGTTTACTGATAACATGGTGTCGGAAAAAGTATTCGCAATTGCATCGCACAAACAACCCACATGCCTCCACACTGTTATAGCTGCAAACACGAATCTGTAAAAGTTCTTTATCAGAAAACATTTTTACCATAAATTATTACTTTTTATCTTTTCCGTGAGGAAAATTCATTGGGCTCCTATTTTACTAGCTTGGGCACGAACCTAGGCCACTGAGCATTCCCAAATCGAAATCTCATGCTACACCACTACCAGAAACCACTATTTAGGTGGAACTTGTTAGTTACCAAGTACCACACTGGGTCTTTTGGTGAGATCTCAATTTCTTTATAACATGTTGCAGCCACACAGTGGCTGTCATTTAAGTGCACTCCTTGGTGGGACAGACTACATTTGTATATGAAACTTCAGTATGTTGTAAAAACTAACCATTCAAAGGGAAGCTCATTAATGAAGCAGCTGCACACTTGCCTTGTAACTAATCTATCAAGATTCGATCCCTTGGGTGCTGGTGGGGGGAGAACAAGAACCACTCATCCTAACATATGCATCACCTTCTTCCACTTCATCATTACATCCTAAAAAGGTAACTGGAAACCAAAGTGCTCATTAGTTTTAAATAAAATAACCAGTATCCCAAATTATTTTTGTAAGCTGTCTGGTATGTCAAAATTCCTAACTCCAGTTTAACCACTAATCCAGCCATTAAATAATTCATGTAAAATTTATTTGTCCCACTTACACTTTACAAAAGCTTAAGTAAAAAATGGTAAGAAATTGTTTATGTCGTCTCACTACACTAAAAAATATGGTACGATAAAAAATGCCAAGCTTATTTGTGCATAACATGCAGGATATTAATATGTGATAGTAAATCAGAGTAGTCGATGCATGCAGACTAAGAACCCACGCACAATCATCACTATCCCACTGCAATGGTCAACGTAGGTAAAAACCAACGGGGCTTAGAGTGTCCCTACCCGAGCACGAATACTGCCTGCCCAACATCCAGTTGATGTTTTTCAAACATGCCTAGCTCGACCTCCACCTGCAACCACCTCCTTCTCGAGCGCATCGAGTTTATGCAGATACCGTGGAGTAAGAGTAACAATGACCACAGTGTCATCCCCGCGCAACCCTGGCCCTCATGACATCTGCTGCACAGGTATATATTAAGTCGCACACCTGCAAAACACATTTGTTCTTCATCCATCATCTGCCTCTTACAGTTTATCAAACACCACAATATCCGCCCCTTGCACTACCAGCCAACCATCCGCTAGGAACAAGTAGAACTTAGCCATCGAGAGACTAGACCTTTGAAGGTATTCTGAGGCCATGCTCATCACGTCGCATGTCTCATCCCGATTAGACCTGCGACTCAGATGCTCAATTTCTATTAGTTTGCTAGTAGTCAGAATAGAAAGAGTGTGTTGTGATGTGGTAGCGACCACTCACTCCATGGGTCAGACCCATAAGGTACTGTATTTGGGCGTGGTGTTAGTAAACACTGACAGCTGGAGTTTCTCACAGCAGAGTATTCATCAATTGTGAGTAAGTGCTGCAGCATCTTATTCCCATGTTTTGACTACTAATTAGAGAAAAGATGTCCCTACTTGTCTGCTCTCAGTTACCCTCCTCTTCTTAATAACTCAGAATCCAAACCCACCACATCCACAGCACCTTCTTGGCAAGGCAAGGAAAAGGTGGGAACCTGATACACACTCAGACAAAAATAAGACAATTCCTTCAGCAGGCGATTGTGCCTCACAGAGTGGGGGGGGGAACCCCTTGACGCCTGGTACTGTGGCTGTTCTGCCTGTCTTTGTTGGACCAGAATCCTCAGGACACGACAGCCAAGCATGGAACAGGGAAGCCATCACTAGGTAACATCCAAGTCAATTCTGAGTTACTGTCACCATACCCAACAGTCCAACACACCACTGTGATTCTCCACTAGGTGCAGAGGTTAGAAGGATGGCAAAGTGTTTACCTGGTCCTTGTCTTCCATTAGGGAATACTACTACACTTCATTGCTGCACAGAGATACCTGTATTACTTCCGAACCTACCCTTACTTTGCAATTCTCCAAGCAAGGAGGAGAAACGAAGGGTAAAGTGGCTGCATCCCAACAAACCTGACAGTTAACACCCCAAGGGCGCTTGCTCAACTTGTATGGCAAAAAAAAGTTAAGAAGCCTTCACAATATGGACCCATGTTTTTTCACCCACCAACTAAAACTCTGGGAACCTGTAGCCAGTCGGCCACGCCCAAACTGCCAGAAACATGTGGTATTGAATTTGCCTATGCAACCCAAGAAGACCAGGCCCAACAGAAACTAAGAAGCATGGAGAGTGTAGAGTCAACCATCCCACAGGGGTAATTTTCCCCACCGATCAAGATACCTGAGCCCAGTAACCCCTAAATAAGGCCCAAGGCATAAAACTTCCAGCAGCTCTCAAAACCTCTGACCAAAACCATTGATCCGGTCTACCCGCCCCAGACTCAGAAAGGTGTCAGTAATCCACACCAAAAGGGATGTCATAGCTACACCTCAACTAAAGGCTCTGCCTGGCAGTCACATGAAGTGCGTTACAAAGGTTTGATAGAAAATACCCAATTAAAAAATAGTTGGATATTTTTTAGTAGTGTATAATCATGACAAGCAATTTTAAGAAACTTTTTGTGCCAACAGACAATTTTTAAATTTTCATTTCCACTCAACGGATTAATTTTTTTTTGGGCATGAAAATGGCTAGAAAGGTCGTTTTCAGAATAATTATCAACGTTTCATTAAAAAAATTAGTGGTGAGCGAGCAAGAGTCAGCCTTACAGCTCGCACATTTGAAGGCCTTGAACATGCAAAATAATTGTAGGGAGGCGAAATCCGTAACTATAAGACTGGCGGTTGTGCAAAGACACTGCACCTGGCGGAGGTGTGGCTCCAGAGTGGGGTCAAGAAAGCCCCACATGTTGGATGCCACCACTATCACCATACTGATCATTGCCACTGACGGAAGTCGCAACAGCTTCAGGAACGACCCAGACTTCCGCACTGCGTCCGACACTGCAACATACATCACAGTGGTGTGGTCCCTCACAACACCTTACCTACTTACCACTCATAATTCTAAAGCACCAACCACATACACAGCAAATGCAAATACTAACATACACTGACTCCCTATAAATGCAGAGTGAAAGAAAGGCATTATGTGAAACTTTTCATTTTCAAATTAATGTTTTGAAGAAGCAGCTCTTATTATTCTTTTAGCTACTTAGTATAATAATAACGTCATTTGAAATCACATTAAGCTAATTATAAAATTAATAAGTTAATACAGGATCAACAAACTGCTTAAAACAGTAACTGAGGAGAAATAAAGAAATATAGGAACACAACAAACAACCAACTTGAGAAGAGTTAGAACAACTCTTCTCCTTTCTCTCTCACCTCTCACATGACCACTCATTGGATGAGTAATCAAGTAGTTGCTGCTGAACAGAAGTAAAAAATACCAGTGTGTGTGTGTCTTCTCATACACAAACAATAACACTCAAGACATGTCACCATAAATAAATTGACGCGTGATGCTTATTCTGACTAAAATAAACACGACTTGGCCTCATCTGAACGTGCCTTTACGTCACCCCAGGCAGGGTTTGAACCCTGAAACAACTTGCTACGAGTGCTTACTAGTACGCCTCTTGTTGCGGGGGCACCCATGGATACGTCAGCCAAGATTGTTTGCCCTGATGTCAGACGTCACACCAACCCCCTGACGAGTGAAGGAAGTCGGCCCAGCGGCCGAGACCACATTACAGAGCGACTTACTTCAGCCACGAACCGAGGGATTGTGCTAGAGAGTGCAGCTCCACCCAGAGGCGGAGCTCATTACCGCCCGCACCACTGCACTTCAGACGAGCCCACGGGCAGGTAGAATATAAGGCCTTTCACCGCAGAGGAACATCAGTTCACCACACTTTGCGGACACGCACAGCCCGAAATCACACACGCAGCGTCCTCTCACACGGCACATACTTACGTCCTGTCAAGGCAGCTCATGTGGGTACACTGGCAGACAGTTTTCACCCCAATCTGTTATCAGGAATCCAGGCCAAGAGGCACACATGGGAGGTCAGGACTGGGTTTGGGGGCATTAGTCATTAGATAGTTTTAGTTTCAAAAATCCAAAAAATTTTACAAAAAAAAGTATAAAAATTTAAAACAAAATAAAAAAACAAATAAAAACTTAAAAATATTGAAAAATAAAATAAAAAATATAAACTTCTTTAAAATAAAAAAATTATAGATTTAAGATTGCAAGGTCAGTTTTCTAGTTTAAAGGATAACATACAAATTATGCCCTTCGAGAGGCTGATGTAGATACATCAACTACACTGGTTAACACTAGTTTTAACCAGAGCTGGCAACAGTCCTGGTACATAGGGTGCCATAAAAGTGTACTAATAACATGCCACGATGAAATGACCAGAAAATAAGAACAAGGCCGGACCCTGACTTGCAGTACCGTAAAGGCTGATGATAAACAAGCTGGGTTGTCAATAAACAGCGACTAGGGTTGTAGGGTCTCACTGACGCACTACACGTGAGTTAAACTAGCCACTTGCCAACAACACTACAACATGTTCTACAGACATCATGACACTACAACACGCCAGTCGGGAGACTGGTGGGGAGCTTCACTCCCTCGCCGATAACACCTACACGTAAATTTATTAAGATAGCAACAGTGGGTAACAGCTATAAATACGGGCCCGGAGCCCAGCTAAAACATAAACACCGCAGCCCACTGCCGACTCAATGATTTGACCCAAGTCTGTCTGGCTGCATTTTTGTTGCAAACCCACTAAACGAGTATGGAAACTTTGGTTCCTGGTCTCGTGACAGCACTGCCTTTCGGGGGCATATGAGAGATTGGCGGAGGAAAGTCAGTTGTTCGCCAGTTCCAGCAGCTCGCTCCACCAACTCGTGTGCTGCGGCTATCTGCTGATACAAACGTCTTTGTGACCTTCTGGAAGCTCTACCAGATCTTCACCAACTACCCCCGAAGAAGTCTTCGAACCTCTTGAACTGCCAAACACCCTTCTGGTAACTGCAACCACACTACCCTTCTGGTAGTGTTAAACACCCCACCATCCTTCTGGTAGTGGACCCTGACATTTATTTTGGACAACTGCATNTAAACAGCCCACCATCCTTCTGGTAGTGGACCCTGACATTTATTTTGGACAACTGCATTGAGATAGTTAGGGAGAGTTGTTGTAATAGCTCCCTAGCAGCATCTGCTTTGTTCAGGTCAGACCCAGGTCCTCTTTACCTGGTTTACGTAGTTTACTTCCAGTCAATTCTTGGTTAGTTAGGAGATAGTACGGGCCACCGTGTTTATTTCTCACGGAATAAATACATTTTCTCTCCAATCTCTGCTTACTAGTTTCTAAGGGTGGCTGATTTTATCCTTGTTAAGACTTCAGCCCACCAGGGTAAAGCAGGAAACTGCGTCTTTGACAAACCCATTACCAAGCTTAGTGTAGAACTGCAGGCTCTCTTAACCGGGTGCACGTACATCATAAACACACCCAGTCGATGGCCACCCATACTGTGCACCTGGTGCGCAGTGAGGTAAAGCCACAGCCACTAGCAACACAATCCACAAGGCAGCTAGTCAGCCAGCCCAGCCTTCACTCCGTCCACAGCGCCAAACTGTCACCAGAGGGAGTGCTAGACTGGTTCTGGAGGTCTGCCCACATTTGAACCCACACCAAACGTCACTGTTGAACGCTCAGAGTAAGCCCAGCTATCCAACCACCATGCCTCGTATTGCTGGTTGGAGTGAACGGGTACAGCTCTGGGTTAGCTCGGCTTCGGCTTTGGTTCTAGACCTAGCTAGGGACCATCGTCGCCTGCTTCCCCCTGATGAGGCTGATACTTGTACCTAACTTTATGCCGTACACCCAGAGGAGTGGTACCAAGTGGCAAGAAAGGAAGGCAGCTACGGCCTCCAAATCCAACA
The DNA here is from genome assembly GCA_002778355.1 of Clitarchus hookeri. Classification (NCBI taxonomy): domain Eukaryota; kingdom Metazoa; phylum Arthropoda; class Insecta; order Phasmatodea; family Phasmatidae; genus Clitarchus; species Clitarchus hookeri. Next base: position 702,695 of record NQII01002691.1, on the reverse strand, counting down.
GGAACTGCATCCCATTTCCAACTGCACTTTGCAGCACAACCCCCCAGAAACAAGCTTGAGCCGCCCGCTAGCTAGAGAGGCCCCACCTCCCAGCTCCCTCTGACTCCCTCTTTCAGTCCCCTTTCAAGACAACCGGGCGACTGCACCCGATCGTGACCGACTTCCGCAGAGACCGGCACTTTCCGCTAGGGATTGCTAATCCCTGATTCCAGTGCCGCCGGACCAGCAGCCCTCCCCGGGTTCACCGCAGCAGCACCACCGCTCCAAGTCGGGGCACCAGCTTCAGTCAACTCCAGTAGCAGCAGCAGCAACAGAGTCAGCAGCCACCTTCAGCAAAGGTAAACCCGTGACCGTGTGCCACCCAGTTCGCCGGACCACTAAGTCCGCATTTTACTTTGTGCTGAGTCGCCAGGGCATGCGCCCTGTACTGTATACCGGCCTGGGCCTGGTCAGCCAATAGTATAGTCAGCCAGTGATATCAACTCGTGTCTCTGACCGACACATCAAAACTTGCCTGATCATGACGTCGCCAACCAACCGACGTCACGCGTCAAAATGTTTAGTAAAAATTACAGCATACGTAACAAAATTCTTGAATGTCCGAGTCACATTTTCATCAACCTCATCCCTGAAGACCTAAGCCTACTACTTGCACCTGACGCAGTGTTTTTATGCACTTCCGTGCAACCATGTCATTCTTGTGATTTGTTGGTTGCAGGTGTGATGATCAAAAGGGACACACAGCACTACCCTACTCTCCTTGTGTTGTCCTGCTCTGCTGAGGTCATAAGTTTGAGTCTCACCTCAGATACAAGTGTAAAATGTTTGTAGGTGTTATGTTATAATAGTATAAGTATAACCTTACAAAATATTTAGTTGGGGTCATTCATTATGTCCATGAATCGGATCTGGGCCTCAATTGCCAATAGGTTTTTGCCCACAGTTCTCTGCTCTCACCCTCAACAGCAACTGTTCTCAAGAACCTGTTTGCATCTACTCTTCCTCAACTTGTACTTAAAAAATGCATACAGCAACTAAAGGAATACCACTCCATTTACATACGCCCTCTAGGGAGATTTCCGTCCCATGCCATTGACCGAAAACATCTCTTTATGTAAATTTGTAGATACATATATACAACACTTCCAGGAATGTTTCTCTTGCTAGACACAATGGAGCTTCCAGCTGCCATCACATAAATACTCCCTGGGTATTGATAGATAGTAACTATTTGACAACCTAAGTTCTCACTCTAGAACACACTGAATCTCATAATTTACAAATGTTATAGAGTCGGCACCCTTTCCATCTAAAGTCTCCCAGAAACACATTACACTTACAGAGAAATCCGAGGAAGGGTACACATCAATGACTAAAGAGAATGACTTGACAGGTTGAGCAATTCCCTGACGGACTCTAAACATGTCTCAGCTACCAATGGTTAGTTCTGGCAGAACCTGCAATGGAGTGTAAATGGAAGCACAGTCAAGCTCCTGTGAGCGATATCACTTCTACCTACGCACTGTAGTACAGCAGAATGTGTTATCCACCTGAATACTCTCTCCCTACAGCATGTTTCAACTACTCGGTGATCAGATCAGGGTAAGATAACCTCTCTCTGCTGATTCAGAACACTGTATTATGCTGTCCATGATTAACCGAGCGCTTTTTACGGCCCTGCTAAGGATCTACTTTCCTTCTTACTTTGTATCCTTCAGCTATATGCAAGATTAACATTGACATGGACAGACTGACTTAATTTGTGCATCATCCAAGTGAAACCAAAAATTGTTAAGGAAAGGACATGTGTTAATAATGTGCAAATTTGTGCTCCGATGTGTATAAAATGAGAAACACAAACTTCAATACCATTAAATGTACACATTACATGCTCAATACATCAAGTCCTACAACTATTTGCATAAATTTGCTAGAAACTAAACTGGGCGACTGCATGCCAGTCTGTACTGTAGAACATAAAGATTTTAGAGTTTGACTTCAAAAGTGTTTACTTTACCATGAACAGCCATTAAAGACTTGTACTGTTCTCCATACGAACTGTGAAGCATTTCTACCAACACCAACAACTAACTTACTAAACTGATCCACCACGTCTATGTCTTTCTCACAGCACGGTAAGTAGAAGCTGGTCGCAACCATTGAGGCTCAGCTTCACCCCTTTTGCAGAAACTATTTGTTTTCGTGTCAATTTCGGATTCACAGTAATTCCTGACAATGTATGATCTTGGAAAATTCATATTTTAAAACTGGAGTCACAATACCCCAACGAACTCGACACGTCAACCCCGACACAACGAAATTTGAGATGCAGCCAATGAAAAACAAGGTCACTGTGACGCCAGCCCAACAAAATCACAGCCCCGACAGCCAGACAAAGGTAGGTTCTATTTCTACTTTCCGTCATGTCCGGTTCGTTGAAGCGTGCAAAAAATGTAAATACAACATTATGAAACAAAATTATGTGCATATTTCCCTACTGTGGTAAATAATAAACTAACCTGCCACCAAAATAACGTTTCGGTTCGTTTTTAAATACTTTTTTCTCTTGTATAAATTCAAATATTGTCAAAAGCAAAATAATCATTCACTTTATCGTGAGTTTTAAAAAGTAAATATTGGATATTATAAGGATAACTTGCAGTTTCAGGATTTTCAAACAGCCAACTAACACACTTGTAGGGCAGATTTAGTCGGGGTAGAGTGTACACTGAATAAAATATAACGTGAGATTCCATCTGACGTCGTGTTGGTCTGTTGTATCGTGCTCGTCAGGCTACTGCGACTCCAGCTTTAGAGTTGTTTAATACTTTTGTGCTTAGTTTGAATTGTGTGTTATCTGCTAGTTGTAAAAATGCAGCAACATATTTATATCTTATCAATACGTTTCTACCTTTTTGCAAGCAGGAAATAACACACAGTGAAAATTTGATACAAAATTATTAAACAACTAGTAAATTTTAAATTTTCTACCATAAAACATTTTCAATAATACCTCAAATTGAAATTATGACACGAAAAGGAAGAATTTCTGCATAACATGTGAAGTAAAGTGCACCCTGGGAGCAGTACCTCTCCATTGTCTACTTGTACCTCCAAGAGATTGCCTGCATGATGCGAAACATGAACTTGTGGCACTTCTCTACACATTGTGCTCTTTGCTCCACCCAGACCAGCACACAAGGACAGGTATTAGGAAACAAAGCCCGCTACCAAGACATGCCCACCTCCTGAAAGCCTAGAAGCTTTTGGGTTATGCACCACAACATTGCCAGACATAGTCATGCGCACTCAAGAGTCAGACTAGCATTCCACTCATTCTGACACACTACCTACTCTTAGTACCACATCAATTCAAACTCACCATAAAATAATACAAATTGAAACTACAGCCGAACCATTTTTTCACACTTTCCTGTATTTTATACCTACTTTTTTTTTCGTTCCATGTAATGCTCATACTGTAAAAATTTCCCTATTTTTAGACTTCCCTGCATTATATTTTTCCTGGTCAACTGAGAAATAAAAAATAATTATTTTACCGTGGGTTATGGGAAGGGGCCATATAAAACAGCTATCACTTATTGAAAGACAGGTAATGGCAAAATTACCTGTAATGCCCCTTCTGAGAGTGTTAAGTAATCAAACAACAAACAAAGTAACACTAGCTAAACCCTTGACAGGTTTCATGAGGGCTTGAGGTTCAATCAACTACATGTTTATAAATCATGAACAGACCAGAGGAGAAATAAGGGTTAAAGAAACTGAGTGTTAAAAAAATAGAAAAGAGGCACAGGATAACATACCAATTTATATTGTAAGTGAAAATACTGGAAAACAAGACTCGTGTACAAGGAGAATTAGCTGGGAGAAGGTCTGGAAGGAACAGACAGAAGAAAGATGCATGGCTAACATAAAGGAAGGGAGACAGATGAGTAAACACAAATTTAAAGAGCATTACAGAAAAAGAGCTATGTACTTCTTTGACAGGCAGATGAACACACAACTTGTGTTCAAAGACACCTTACAAAATAATATTGAAGTAGTTACATGATAATGCATGACACTGCAAAACAAGCACAAGCAGGTGTTGTGCAGACTGCAACTTGTAAATACATAGTCACCAGATCCCCCTCTCCCCCGCCCACTGTTACAGCAAGTACAATAAAATTATTTAAAGTAGGTTAAAATAATTTTTCGTACACTCTAATAAAACTTACACCAACTTGGCACAAATTTGTTATAAAAAAACTTACACATGTTCCTATACCATAATCTTTAGACACTTTGTTGCAAGCTTCACCACTAATATTATGGACACTTAAGACATCACATTCCTGGCTGATTCAAGCACCAAAGTTTGCTGAGGATAAAACTTTGAAGATAAAATAAATCCTAAGGAAAAAAGATGGGAAAGAAATAAAGCCTTTCCGTAGCTGACACAACATGCATGTGCCAGTAACATAAATAAACAAAGAGAAGAATATAAAAGCAATGTATAACCCACTACTTGCCATGCCTTCAAACCCGCCTTTTCAAAGCAAAGAGCAAGGAGGTACACCAGGAGAAAAATTAAAGAATATCAGTGTAGCAAAGATGACACCCCAAGAAAAACACATAGCATGTGGTAAATACTAAACTGTCACACCTTCAAGTCTGAAAACATTTGGGCCACAGGCAACAGAGAAAAGCCTGATCACCCTCTTCCTCCAATAAAAGCCTTGTCTGCCACCAGGCCTCTTCCAATAACAAGACTGTCTGGCAAGACAAGAGATGCCCATCCCATTGAGGAAGTGCGTCATAGATTAGTAACACGACTTTTTCAAAATCAAGTGTGTGAACACAAATCTCTCCCTAAGGGACATCAGCAGACAAGGTGACACCACCTTAACTATTCATATCCCCAGCCTGGAAAATATCTACACCATGTACATCCCTTATGATTTAATTAATAATAATTCTGTCTAGTGACTGCCTGCCCACAGACCTCCTCTAAACAAGTTATCTTGAACCCCAAAACTGAAATTGACACAGCGAGTGTCAACTTGTGGATCGTCTCTCATCTCTTGTGGTGCAGAAGTATAATGAGGACGACGCAGATTTACCTCACACGTTGCTACACCTGAAAATACGCAACCAAGTCACTGCAGGAACATACATGCCCTTTTAAATGACCGTGATAGTTAAGCACACAGCCAACCAACGCAAGGTCCAGTTTATCAGAAATGCAATGATGCCTGGACCCTCTGGCCTAATAGGGAACCAAGTAACCACAATGTATGTGCAAGACTAAGGCTGTGTTTCAAGCATGATGCCTTAATATCACAGCTGATTCCCTAACCAAGAGGACTGAGGAATTATAAAAGGGCTATTTCTACCTTTGCAATCAGTAGCACGGAGTGAACAATGTCCATTCCGTTATAGACAAACCATCTGCTGGACCTGACAATTGAACCACTACCACTCTCCAAACTTGACCATTCCTGCCTGTATGAGCGCTTTAATATTCACCTAGCAGAGCTAAGATGACACTACTTCAATCCAGACGAGCAAAACAGAAACCTGAAGCTACACAGCAGACCAATAACTTAGACTCAACCAAAGGTCCTACCAGATACTGAGCATTAACTGCCCAAGCAAAAACTGTTATGCTAATGGGTGAAGGGAAGAAGAGTTAGCTGAGCTCATCTAATACAAGACCAATAATATTTCCCCGCTTCATCTGCAGTCTACAAAATACCTTCCAAAACCACCCTCAATACAATATTGAATGCTGCCCCATATGGTAACTTAGTAACAAAGAAAAAAAGGGTGTGGCTTTGGTGAGAACACAGTCGTGGGTTTTATGTGAACTTTATTGGTCATACGGGAATTAAACAAAAGCAATTAATCTAGACAATATCTTTTGTTTGCCAACAAAATCAGCATGCCAGCACATTGAAGTCATGATGTAAACTGCCCAGAAATGTTTTTCCATGCCCAAAACTACTGCC
>NQII01002691.1:617163-696626 GCA_002778355.1 Clitarchus hookeri | reverse complement strand
AGACCACATTTATTTATTTCAATTCTGTTACTGGTCACAAAGTTAATGTCGGAATGAATCACCCTGCAAACGGTACGTTGTAGTTTCCGTCCTGCTAACCCGTGTGCCTGTCTTATTTTAAAAACATTCACATGGGAAATGAACAATATAAACCAAGAGAAACCATACAATTACAACCTCTTCTTAACTCATTACTTTTGAAATTTAGCTAGAGTTTAATAATTTAATTATTAAAAAAAATGATTTACGAAAATAAAGTCCCAAAAGCTTGCTAAAGTAACATTATTATATTTTGAAGTCAGAAAAACCAATAATTTAAACAAATGCTAGATGCATGCACTTGAAAGCACGACGAGACAAGTGGACGGCACAGATGGAAAGCCACATGCACGGTGATGAAACTCACCTGTGCTGGAGGACAACAGCAGTATGTTGATGGGGACAAATGCGACCATGAGCACCCCGAGGCAGTAGAAGGGCAAGCCAAACCCTCCCACCTGCAAGAGAATGGTTAACACACATGCCCCATGCTTCAGTTACACTTTGCACCTTGTAGCATGCTGCAGTTAGGTCAGCTCAAGGTTAACAGGCGGAATTTCGTACAGATGGTTAGTGACTGCCACGCTTATCAACACTGAGCTTGTTAACTCTGACTGCTACAATCAGCCTCACACCCATCACACTTTATAATTACAAACAATAATTTACTGTGTTAGTCTTTGCTCTAAAAAATGCTTCCTCCATGAATATATATATAATATATACAATAATGCATGCTCTTATATCCACTGGCTACGCATGGTGAAACACACAGCTCTAAGACAATCTCAAATGTGGTTACAATACACAAGCCTTTCTGTTGCTGAATGTGTTTTTATTTTATATTGTTGCACTTATTTCATCAAAATGCCTCAACATAAAATTACTCCACATCTGGCTTGCTTACAGCACTGCACATTGGTACATTTCAATGTATTATCTCAAACCAGGAAATCACTTCTGTAATTGTCTTAAAACAACATGTACAGATTTTAGTTGTTGCACTTATCGCTACTGCCATCACACAGCAATTTCTGTGACAACATAAATGCCAAACAAAGACTCTTTCAAGATCACTGCAGTTTGCTCTTATATCTCCTTACTCTAAATCTTCATACCATCTACAGACTACCCTGAAAATTGTGTTAGTTTCTCTTTCATTTGCGACTGAAAAAATTTCCCCATGGTTTTAATTTTACAAAAAAATTTATTCAATACATACTGTAATTGTGAAATGGGTTGAGCAGTGTGTGGGTTTAGGCGTGCTCCCGCCCCTTGGTGGCCCAGCAAATGACCACACTGCAAGAAGTCTTACCCATTCTCAGTGAGATTGGCCACTGTGTATGCATGATGACAACACAACCGGTTGGTTCAAACTATCAGCATCTAGCTTCCCCCTAGAACCTAGGAAAAGGTTTTCCTTTAACAAGGTGTTACCACGCACTATCTGCTCGATCGAGTTGGGGAAGCCGGAATTTCTATGATCTTCCAGACAGCTGGTGGGATGCTAGTTGGAAGGTCGGTCTGGTAGAGGCCCTCACTGGTACAAAATCAGGAGCGTCTTAACTAGTTGACAGTTGAGTGATAGGGCATCAGGCGCCTAAACCCAGACGTTAGATTGCAGGTGTATTGCTGGGCCGAGAGGCCGCCACTGGCCGGTATTCCAGTGGCATGCAACGCAGTGGTGAAAGACACTGTGGTATGGTGTCGCAGGCTTTTCCAGTGTGAGCTGCTTATGGGATGCTGTTCCACAATGACATGGGGTGTACATAATATATTACAGCACAGCAGATTCCTCTCTTTCCTTGACATACACACTGGGGCCACTAGGCTCTTGCTCACCAAAGCACATAGCCTGAGCACTTTCGATCTTAGTCGCCTTTTCCTGGCCATCCCGGTGCTTACACATTAGGACAGATGTGGGTACACAATTGAGGCACTTTCCAATATGTTGTATTAACCAGAGGGCAAAGGTAGCAAGGCTTGAACTAGAGACCATGGGGAAAGAGTGAAACCAGAACGCTAAGTCAGGCACGGATGTGGCACTCGGACCGACAACCCAGGACTTGTCGAGATGGCTCTGTAACAAGAAAATGTTATGCATTGAAGAAAACAAATTGGCAAAATATTGCCCGTTGAGAAAACTAAATGTAAGTACAACAAGCTGCTGAAGGCAAGCTGCGTGAGCGAGGTACACTGGCTAGCGAGAAGCTCAGACTGGAGTCCAACCTCTAGTGAACTGCCACTGTTCTGGGCGTGCAGCATAATAAATAGGGCCCTGAGAGCTTGGCAAGCGAGGGGTGGATGGCGATGGCTGGATGGAAGGCGACACTTCTCTATGCGCAGCTGCAATGCACCTTCGGAACATGCCAATCCGGAGCGACCACAGTGAGGAGGTGGGTCCACCCACTCTCAGGCAGGAACGGCATAACAGGAGGATTACCGGCTACCAGGTGGCACGCAGAACTCAACGGCTTGTACATGTCAATGTTTGGCAGGCACAGATGCAATTGTGCGGTGGCGCTCAGCATCACGGTGGGTCTAGAAGGAGCACCAGAGGCAGAGGCTAATGTGTATAACGACAGTGCTCATGGTGCGTCAATGATATAGAGAGGTGGCCAGAGCACCATGTCCTTATATTGACTGCTAACTCAGCAAAACCTTCTAATTGAATGGATCCGAGTATCCTTTATATCAGTTAACATATTCTTGTTAACTGATGCAAACAGAAAAACTTTTGTGATATTTTAGTAACAGGCAATATTTACAAATATTTACACATAATTTTGTCTGAACTGGTGTTTGCATACCTTTTGAAAATCATTCTGTAACGCAATAAAATGAAAAATTTATGGCATACGAAATGACATGACAGAAACACATTACTAGTCCCCTGACAAGAATCTTATCAAGCACTGGTTTTCTGTGCTGGCTCCTAAAATTTTTTGGAGACTCTATTTAACATAATTACCATTCTAAATGACACTCTTAGCACTTTCAAAATCACTTTAATTTACAGTTTCAGGTTTTGCAAACAAAAAATTTTATGATGCGTGCTGCAATTAAGTCGACGCAACACTTGTTTCTTTATCACAGCCAATGAGCTTTAGGCTACAGTAATATGAACCAATTAGGACTAGACCAGTAAGATGGTTTGTGAATCATTTACCCGCAGGTAAGATCATTGGTCATTGAGCTTTGCAGTGTGCAGTAAGGACCAAGAATTACCTACACGTGAGTAATGAACACAATTGTGAGCACTGGGTCTGAATGGGATAATGACAAGATGAAGTAAAGGAGATTGAGCTCCACATGTAGCTGTGACATCTCTTCCCACCCGACAACCCAACCATACTGGTACATGGCATTAAAAATAGCATTTTCTTCCACAGCCTGCACTCAGCAGTTTGCAAGATAATCCTTTACGCTAAGTGCTGCGGCACTTACGTTGGCGGTGGACAGTTTGCAAGATAATCCTTTACGCTAAGTGCTGCGGCACTTACATTGGCGGTGGACAGTTTGCAAGATAATCCTTTACGCTAAGTGCTGCGGCACTTACATTGGTGGTGGACAGTTTTAATTGATATGTGAGCTACAGCGTGCTTTTCTTTTTGTCGCTCGGTTTCCTCTACTTGCTACCCTTCCCCGATGCCTCCTCCTCCCTTACCCTCCGCGTTTGCGCAGCGCCATGTCGTCTGCTGGAATTGTCTAACTAATCCAAGTGTTTTGCTGAGAACATTTTTTGAGCAGTATGTAAGGCATGCATTCACTTCTGTAGCTGTCGCTGATGTATGTAGAGCTGTCTAGTGCACCCGGTTTNCTAAGTGCTGCGGCACTTACATTGGTGGTGGACAGTTTTAATTGATATGTGAGCTACAGCGTGCTTTTCTTTTTGTTGCTCGGTTTCCTCTACTTGCTACCCTTCCCCGATGCCTCCTCCTCCCTTACCCTCCGCGTTTGCGCAGCGCCATGTCGTCTGCTGGAATTGTCTAACTAATCCAAGTGTTTTGCTGAGAACATTTTTCGAGCAGTATGTAAGGCATGCATTCACTTCTGTAGCTGTCGCTGATGTATGTAGAGCTGTCTAGTGCACCCGGTTTNCGAGCAGTATGTAAGGCATGCATTCACTTCTGTAGCTGTCGCTGATGTATGTAGAGCTGTCTAGTGCACCCGGTTTTAAGTTCTTGGCTCCACCTTATATATTTTTTTATTCTTGTGCCATTTGTAATATGCTTATTAATTGAGCATGAAACATTTCATACAATTTGTATTGTGAAGCATGAGTTTTAACATGTTTAGTTTTATTGGCACTAACTTTGGTAGCGCCATTACGTAATTTTTTAGGACTGCCCAACATCAAGTTACGGTTTTATATATACTTCAATGTGTGTATTTTTAATCAATGTCGGTTTTGGTAAAGCTTTTATTCCATTTTTCCACGATAGTTGCCCGATGTCGAACTTTGAGATTATTATATTTTAATTATGGTAATTTTTTATGGGTCAGTTTTAAGTGGTATTCTGTATTGTAAAATGTACCTGAAACTTTGTGTTTGTAAAATTATTGAAAATGCAATTACATTACTTTGTAGGATAAAATTTTCTTGTGTGTTTGTACCCAATAATTTGTGACCCCACACACCTTGATAACCCAGTGTCTACAGAAAAGCACTGAGCCGGGATAGAGAGTACCGAGTACTGCAGTGGAGGTCCACCTTCAGCTCAGTTAGATCAATGTTGACGACACAAGTAGGTAAGTACCAGATCTACAGAAGTCTCGGTATTACAGCAATAAATTACCCAGCGATCTGCATCACACTGTTCCTAGTGAGGGGAGCGCAGGAGTTCCAACCATCACACTTCTAGCCATCAAATAGGCAACAGGCCTGTGGTCACTAAGGGAATGTGGCCACACTCAGAGGGTTGTTCAGTCCTGCACCCCTAGTGGCTATGCAGCCACTCTAGGTTGGAAGGTTCCCGACACAGTTGAATCTAGACTGCAGCCATAGGTCCTGTAAAGAAGCTAAATGTTAACGAGACATGGTCAAAAGTAGGCAGCCAGTGGAACACAGCCGGAGGCTACGAGTACAGACTTCCCACTGTTGTTTTAGATACGTTCTTTGGCAAAGCAACCAGTCCTCAAATCCTGCACCCAGAAATAAGAGGAAGGCCAGGTTAACAGATTGGCAAGTCGGGACCACCCAAAACTATCCACCACCACCTTGAAGTCTGACTGTGCCATCTCACAAGGCCAACAGTAAGATATATGGAGAACCATTTACCCCTTTATCCAGGGAGGAGAAACTCATCCTGGTTTGTCGGGCACGGCAGGAATACCAAAATCGTACGTATGTTTCAGACAGAATTCTATGAATACACAACAGAATTCTTGCAGATAAAACTTTCACGATTCTGACAGCTGTGTCAACATGGTGGCAAGATGAAATCTTCAGCCATCAAGCATGCCCTGTTCTAGATAATTCTGTATAGAACGCCTGGCAATAAAATAAATATTGACCGTACTTGCAGGTTTTCAGCCATTGGTGTCCACCAAGCACCAAAGCAATATAAACTGCATTAAATTTCAAAGGTTGCCTGACTTATGCTATTTAATAATAGTTTTAATTCACCATAGTCAAATATATTAATGTTTTACAGATTTCAGTACACACTTACCATTTCTGTAACATGCAAACTTTAATAAATTTACTTAATTACNTATTAATGTTTTACAGATTTCAGTACACACTTACCATTTCTGTAACATGCAAACTTTAATAAATTTACTTAATTACATTCCCATTTGTTAACTTTGGCTATTTGTAAACTGATGAGTACTTTTTGCTGCAGTAAAACTTAAAATCATGACGAANTTCCCATTTGTTAACTTTGGCTATTTGTAAACTGATGAGTACTTTTTGCTGCAGTAAAACTTAAAATCATGACGAAATAAATTCTTTGAGGATCACCCAAAAAAATGTTGCATAATAGCTTACAAAAACATTTTCACTCATTAAATGCCTAAGCTTATTTTGTAAATTTGTTTAAAGTGGCTGTTTTACATTTTCACAAAGCAGCTTGTGGTTTACTTACCAGCTCCATTAATGTAGGGACAGCAGGTATTGGTTGAGGTATGGTGGAAGGAAACACAGGTATCTAATTTTAAATGCCAAAATATACAGCATCTAGGCTAAATACATTCCATAAAGCCTAATTTTTTGAATTTATTTTTTTACAAGCAGTAAATCAAGAGCATATATGTGTGTTTGAAGTACAGATTACAAAATACCTGCAAATGGGAATGTTACATTTTATTTTTGGTGTTACCATCCTAGTTTATATACAGATATACAGCAGGAAAAAAACGAGAAATAGGTATACGAGCATATGAAGTTGCCAATTTACATGCACCAAAGAAAAGTGAAAGTAAGCATGTAAAGATGTGATACACCTTCACACCAATGCAAGACCACCCACCACCTTGTTTATTAATATCTGCAGTTGAGTGAAGAGAAGAGAGACATCTGAAATACAAGAGCCATCGCTGCTTTCCAGATATGCTGACCAAGACTCAAGAATTGTATAAAGAAATACACACATGCCTTTGTGGGTGAAGTTCTCCAAAGCTTCAGAAAGAAAGTTAAAGAATCTCAGTCCAATTACTATAATCGTACAACCTTTTATCCATAAATGTTGAGGTTAAAAATACTTTTGCACAACACCATCACCTACATGCTGAATAAGTTAAATGAATAAATACCCCATGATGCAATACAAGTGAACTGACATTTCAATTAGACTGTGAACAGGACCCAAACTTGCCTGGGAACAACTTTAAAAAGTGCTCCTGTGCTCGCAGAATGACGAGACCCAGTTTCGTAAAGTCACGCCTGTAATACATTTAACTGGGTGTGAAAGAGGCCACGGCAAGTGTTGGATGTGTTGCTTGCTCTTTGCACACGTTCGTTGGCTACAGTAAGATACTGAGCACTTGTTGCTACTGTAGTTTGCAATGGGCACCACCTGCAACCTAAAACTGTGACCTTCACCGGTGCACAAAGGCCCATTCAGTACTGCATGCTCTAAGATAACGCTAATCATAACAGTATAATGCTTTCTTCCAATCAACCACCAGTCAACAATCTTTCAAGCAGAACGGATAAACCACTGTAGTAAAAAAGGACAAGTAACTTATAGTGAAAAATCGCCTCCAATTTTCTAAAATCAAAATGTTTAACTATTGCACTGATCATTGCGAGGGATGCCTGCAATAACATATCCACAGCAAATACTGTTACCGTCTGATGCTATGACTTATAGTGTCTTCTGAAACACTTTGTATAAAGAAAACACTGCTGGAATGTTTGCTTCCACTCACTGTGCTGGCCTAACCAAAACTAAAACTACACAGTGGTGCTTTGCACAAAGTACTGCTGCAATGCTGCAAAATGCCATCAAACAAGTGAAAACAAGATGGATACTAAGACAAAATTTTAAACTGAGAAAAACCAACTGTTTATTTAAGTTCTGCACTCACTAAATAATTTACAATATGCTAAACAAATACTAATTAAATTTATATGATCATAGCTACTAGTATGTACTAAAACACTGCATAAAATTAAATATCCAAAATACTGTAATTAAAACATAATTTACTATAATTTAAAGATTTTAATTAAACACAGCGACACCAGTGGCAAAGCACAGATTAGTTTTGAGCGAACACTTTGTTATGTGACAGTACCTAAGACAAGTTGACTTCTCTGCATGGGGCAATCATTTTAATTTTCATCGCAACCGATTACTCCAAACAACTGTTTTTACAACAGAGCAACAAGCATACCAATAACTGGCAGTCAACATAGAAACAGGCTGCACATGTCCTCAAAACAAGCTGCCACAACGATCTGTTTAAATTTATTTATTAATAATGCAGACAATGTGATGTATTACTATCCCATTCACAAACATTTATCCAATTCTATGTAATATACTCTGCAACTACAAGTCATGCAATACATGTTCTGAAATACTTATATATTGTGTATAAAATACTTGTATATTGTCCCTTACTTCATAGCCTAATACGTAGTTGAAGTTGTTGTTCCCCTACAATGAATTACATCCATTCCCCAGGTTGATTTTTCCACTAGCTGGCATACAAGAGGAATCGCAGATGCAACCACAGTAAATGGGACATACTCGGATCAAGAAGTAAAGCTGTTAGAGCAGTAATTGAAATTACCCATACCTATGATGATGAGAAACAGAGCCGGGGGCACAGGAGTTCATTAGTATAATTGTCTCTTGAAATATGCCATTTCATAGAACATTTTTATAAGCAAAATATAAAGCTAACATATACACAATTGCATGCATCATCACGTAAATATTTACGGAATAACCAAAATGATAGGTAGTAATACACATTATGCACTACAGTGGAAATATTACATCATGCACCATCTTGTGTAAAAAATTTACCATCTGGTCAATATGTGAATACTACAGCTAAATTCTTTTTCCTTCATAGTGTTTCTCATCGTCAGGTAAAGGTAAATAAAATTCAACAATTTCTAGCAGCATCACTTCACTGCACAACTCCTAGCAGTGATCAGAGTGAGAGCACTGTGCCTTGCCACGTGTCCCATCTGTGCGCTACACAGAACCATCAGCGAGCACAGTCGAAGCAGTCATACCGAGAACAAGATGCCACCGAGAGCCGGGCCTGCACTCATCCCCAGACCAACAAACGTCTCCAGGATACCCTGCACCAAGAAATACATGCATTACTGTTAGAACACCATGCAACTACAGACAGAGTACAGCTGACAAAGTGCCTCAGGAAAAATGAAATGCATTGACAACTTAAATTTTTTTTTTTTTAAAGTATGGCTGCTTGTAAGTAATTTTAAAATATTGTACTTGTCACATCACATTTAGTGAATGTGAAACAAAATAGGACTAGCATCATAATTTAATATAAGAAGTAAATTATCAAGAGTGGTTTTGAATTCCTTCTTGAAGTGTGTAATCATTCAAAAACCTTAATTTAATTCACTTTTTAAGACAAATGTATACATTATCTCTTGGTTCATCCCCCACAACTACAGTGAAATGTGGATTCCAACATTCCAACTCTGAAGAATTTGAATGTTTATGAGTTATTACTGTAATTGTACAAACAAAAGTAATATAGCTGCATCTAAGTCAAAGGCAGGAAAGACATGAATGTTTCCTTTTCATCAACTTGGATGCAATTTCACCCAGCACACTAGTTCAGCAACTCAGGCATATTTTCTATATGACGGTTGGATTAGGTTATCCGTGGGCACACAGTTGGCCAAGTTGGTTAATCACTGGCCTCCCACTCTGAGGTTCAATCCCCGGTGGGTGGAAAACGTACAGTGTTAGGGCGGGGGGAGTGTGGCAAACACTGCTGCAGTGTGGGGGTTTTCTTGGGGCTCTCCTGTTTCCTCCCCTGACTTCATTCTGCTTCATATCCATCCCCACATCATCTATTCTTCAGGCTGGCAGGAGCAACATGTCTGTTCTTCAGGTACAGCAAATGAACAGCAAAAAAATTTTTCAATCAACATGTTATTTAACCCATTCAGACCCAGTGTAAACAATTGTGTACATAAGGTACGTGGGTGAATGCCCAACGATCTTCCCTAGTTGATTCGTAAACTGTCCTACCGCTCATATGAGATAAATGGTTGATACATATATGACTGAACACAAGCCTGTAAGTTCATTGGTTAAATGACAGAAACAAGCACTGCATGAAGTGCTGTTCCCTGGTACGTACCAGCACGGCGCCAATGTTGTCCGGGAACACAGAGACGACAAATACAAAGCTTGCAGTGGCATAGGCGCTAGCACCGAGAGCCTCCAGTATCCTCACCAGGAAGCAGAACAACGCGTACACCTCGTACTGCTCTATGTAGTCTAGCAGCCTGTGGTACAGCACATTCAAACACCTTCGCTTAGCATCCGAGCTTGACTACCATACCTGCTGATTCACTGGACATCACCTTTACATTAACACTTCAATATGGCACTCCTATTCTAACAGATTTTCACAATAGTTAACTTACAGTAGTTACCAAATGACCTACAACAACTTATACTGTAAAGGAATAATAATTAATAACAACTGTATATATTTCATTTGATAGTAATGAAGATGGTAGCCCTGATGCTCTGTGGACACAAGCTATAATTCTCTATTTAATTCCCTACTTAGATTAGTCATGCTCTGCTTCTTTGCACAGTCGGTTCTCTGTATCACAGTCGTGTCAACTCTGATGGACACACCTTGAGGCTCCCAGTCGCAGACTTTTACTTGCATCTCACTGATGCTTTGGCCAAGCAGCATGCCTTTCATTGCTCCACATGCCACCACGTTGTATGTCACCAACCCTGCGGTTTACCATAGGGCATGGGTGAAAGTGGGAATTTGGATAGATTAGAGGTGGAGAATGGAGAATTTCCCATGTCAAAACACAACTGGGTGTAAGAGCCGGTCATTTACACATATCAATCACCCCTATCATATTTCAAGGTAGTCCGCCTACCCATGAAACCCTCTCATTCACTCTCTCTTACACAGAGGCTGAGAATGGTGCTGGGGCATTTTAAGGACCAAGTGAACAAGCTCAACTGATGAAACCCTCTCATCCACACTCCCTTGCAAAGAGACCAAAATTGGCCAGGGAATTCCAAGGGGTGTATTGGCCATGTTGTCAAATGGACCAAGGCGATCAAGCTCTGGGACACAAAAGCGGACAGAAGAAGTCAGGAAAGATAATATGCTGAATTTCTAAAAGGCCCTTTTACTACTCAGAAGGCAAGATACCAGCCAAGATACCAAGCATTAAAAGTGCCTACCCCTTTCCACAGCAAACCGCTGAGCCTCTCCTCAAACTTTCCTAACACATGTATCCATAGTCTGAACGGTTCTCTGAACCATGAGGGTGGAGAGGTTTGAGCTGCTCTTAACATAGAGGTCTTGAGAGCTCTGACTGAGCCATGAGAGTATAAACAGTTGGTATTCTCAACACGCTGCCTACCATCACTTTCATCTGCTCCATATTATATACTCCTCCATCAGGATAAGCTAAGGGAACAATAGCCCAGGTTTGAATCCCAATCAGCGCCGGACACCCAACCGCAAATCTTACGTGAGCTGATGAGGCAGGAGAAAATAGGATTGTTGTCCACCAAAAGAGCCACTGTGATTAATTAGGTCAGAACAAGATCATATTACAGCCATTTAAAAAGTAATATTTAAATTCATGTGTCATAATATGTAAGAAGACTAATTTTTTGCAAAATAATATTATAAAAACGATTTTAAAAAAGTCTGACAATATATATGAAAAACTTTAATTGTACTGAATTTAGTACAAAATTTTGGCTCGTGTGTAATGGGCCAACAGCTGGCTGGAGCATCAATGATCAGAGACAGTAGCTTTGTTCGTGTGGTCGGTACTTTTTACAACTTCTACCGCCAACCAGCAACTTCACGTTCTTGTTACCGGAAGTAGTATTTTGGTTGCTACAACTAGAGTGTTCTACTAGAGGGTGTAGTTATAACTTTAGCACTCGGGTGCTACACCTTCCATACTACCTCCAGGAGGTGGAGTAAAAGGTGTAAAATAAACATGGTTAGACGGGAGAAATACATTATGAATTTCAGATAAGTTTAAAATGTATTTAGGACATGGTAATTATTCTGATCATGATTGACAGGGTTGCAAGTGGTAAAGATTCAATAAACATACTTAAAATAAGTAAATAATTTAATGGCATGTTTTGATTTTAAATAAACTACTCAAGAATAAGGGACATTAAATGAGTTTGTTTAATATTGTAATGATTTTACACACACAGAGTTAATAAATTTGAAATCTATATAATTGTAGGAAATTTAACTAAAATAGTTTCACAGTTTAGCTCACAGGCATTCGGTTGTGGTGACTTTTGCACTCTCTGAACTCGTCGACATATCAACATGTACCCAGCTACACCTTTGGGTGCTGAAGTTGGAGAAGGTACAGACCACGCGAACAAAGCTAGTATTTTCTACCTTACAAATAATAAAACCAGAAGGAAATAATTATGTTTAGTCAGTGATGGTGTTAAATATCAGACTTTACATATAACATTTAACACCAATTTAGTCAAAAAAAAAAAGTGAGAAGTGATGAAAACCCATTGAAATGGATGTGGAAAGATAGCTGTAATTAATGCAGGACTTGAACCTACAACCTCCTTTCTTATATAATACTGACACATGCCTCCCCTATGGAGAGCCTAACATCACGATGTTTGCGTGTCACCTGGATGTCCAGACAATTCACTACTGTGTATGTATTTCAGTGCTCATTCGCATGCCACGGCGGGTACGTAAACATTCCACACATCATGTGTCATGCTCGCACATGTCTCAACACAGCTATCACACGCCAAAAGTCAGCTGTCTGTTCCATTTAGTGGCTATTTGGCAATTAGACTGTTCTTGCACTACAAGTTGGCATATCTCGGGCAAGGAGGGCGTGGTGGGTAACACTAAGATTTTGTTGCATGTAATTATGTCAGACACTGAAGCAGAATGGCATGGGTGGGAAGGGGGAAGAATGGTCTCCCACTCCTCTTCATCGCGCACAGTTGATTCACCTGGTGAGTGTGACAGCTTGTCTGCAAGCTGGTTATCTTCACCTGGACCTCGAAGTCATATGACTGTAGAGAAATGCCAAGCAAGTGAGCTTGCTCTGGGCCTCCTTCATACTACGTAACCACATGAGGCAGCGGTTATCAGTACGCAGGGTGAAGAGCTGATATTCCAGCAGCTGTTGGTACCATTTGAAACTCCACACTACGGCCGAGACATTCACGCTCATTCACATCAGTGTCACTCGACTGGACTGAATTTAGCACTGCTAAAGTCAATGATGCGGCAAGAACCGTCATCTCCCAGCTGGAAGAGTACTGCATTTATTTCTTTCTCGCTCGCATCAGTCTGGACACCTAAGTGACGGGTGGGGTCATGGCATGCTAGTGCAGGGCACTTGCTAAAGTGGCGCTTCAGTTCTTTGAAGCTGTTTGATGCACTTGAGACCACTTGAACTTGATGTTTGGTGACATGAGATTGGTTAGAGGTGTAGTAACTATTGTAAATTCTGCTACCTATGTATTCTCTTAGTCAGTTAGCTAAACTGAAAATTTGTTGTAACCGTTAGCGGGTATTTGGCACTGCATAACTTTCAATGAGATTACGTTGTTCGTCTTTAGGGTGGCTTCCATGCTCGTCCATGACGTGGTTGAGGAACTGCATTCTCGTCTTCCCAAGGTGGCACTTCCAGGTCGCACACATCAAGCAAGGCGCTCAAGTACGAGTGACAGGTGATAAATGTGGTCCTGCCATGTCTCTGACCATATGATCACGTCGTCGAGATATGGCAATGCGAGTTCCCCTATCAAACCGTCTAAGACACTTACCATCATGGCTTGAAATGTTTATGGGGCGCACTTGAGACAGAACAACATTGCGCAGAATTGGAAGCAGCAACCATTGGGTGTGGTAAATGCCTTTTGTGGCTGTCTTCCGGTCAGACCGAAACTTACCAATAGCCACTGCGCAGATTGATTGTGGTGAGAACTTTGGCACGTCCAAGGATGATTATGGCGTCTTTAACATGGATGTATGGTGGCTGGACACTTTTAGTCACAAGGTTCAATCTGCTGTAATCTACGCAAAACCACCACGAGCCGTTGTAAAGATATAAAAATTGACATTTGTTTACATTTCACATTCAAACTTCTATTGGTAAATATTATGAGTTCACTTCAATGTCAGTTTAATATTTTCTTGTTTGTTTACATCTGGCATCTGCGCTGACCCCTCCAGTGAGATGGCGACCATGCAGCAGAAACCACAGTGGATTCTGTGGTTCTCGGAGTTCAAGTCTAAGTGACTGTGCACTATAATTTTAGTCAGCATTATCCGGGACAACATGTACCAGAATGGAGGACTATTTGTCATTGGGTTAAAAATTTCCACAAAACCGGTACCGTACACAAAAAAACAATCACCAGGATGGCCAAGAACATCTGAAGAAAAGGTGGAACAGCTTCGGCTATCCTGTGTGCGCAGCGCTAAAAAGCCAATTGCCCGCTGCAGTTTGGAGCTTGACATTCCAAAGACTACCATGCAAAATGTTCTTCATAAACGTTTGAGATTGCATGCCTACAAGATTCAATTGGGGCATGATTTTAAGACGGAAGATCAGCCCAAACATTTTGCATTCGCTGCTTTCACGTCAAACGAAATGGACATGGAAAGAAACCCAGATCTTACCTCTCTAGACTTTTTCTCTCAGGGATATGTCAAGAACATTGTCTAAGCTGTGAGGATTCGAGATTTGGAGCATTTTCGTCAGAGAATCACTGCTGCCATTGAGGCAATTACGCAGATAATGCTCCGGAATGCGTAGATGAAGGTCAAATAACGCCTGGACATATGCAGAGCTACAAATGGAGTACACGCAGGAACATTTTATGATAAGTAAAACTTTGGTTGTTCCTGTAAATTTTGGTGCAAGAACCAATAAAATTGGTCAAATAGTTTTGAAGCTGTGATTTTTTTAAATTGTACCAACCATTCT
Organism: Clitarchus hookeri; assembly: GCA_002778355.1. Lineage (NCBI taxonomy): Eukaryota > Metazoa > Arthropoda > Insecta > Phasmatodea > Phasmatidae > Clitarchus > Clitarchus hookeri. The sequence goes on along the minus strand of NQII01002691.1, from coordinate 681,913 downwards.
TTTTAATGACTCTGTATTATTTATTTCAGAGTTATAAATTTGTGTAACTCAAAAAATATATTATTTGTTTTATGTCTTTGTACTTTAGATTGTGAGAAAGAGAATAACCCACCACCTAAAAATACTGTTCCTTTTAAGAGGTGTATATATTGTTATAGTAGTCGATTGGTAGTTAATGGTGTGATTTGTATTTGTAGTTTTCCTGGAAAATATATGTCATAGTCTATAACGTATGCATAAAACAGGCTGTCAAGGTACTCATGAGTCACATTGACTCGGGATCTCTGAATGTTCAGTCTGCGAGAAAGAGGAAGGAGTGCCTACAGTATATAACAAAGGAAGATTATGAGACTCTGCACGTGTTAGTGATTTAAACTTTAATTTTCAGTTACATTACTGACTGCACCAAACTAGGCACTTTAGCTTTTTGGATACTTTTGTTGTTCGACAGTAGGTATATCGGATGCATTATATGAGTACACTTGTAAGTTAAAGTTGGTTAAATCAATACTGTTGATTTCACTTATATGTGTTGGTTCAACAATGTAGTTAATTAGCAGTTCACTTTGTATGTGTATTCTAGAATATGATTGCAAAACGTGATTTTGCCCACACTAGAGGGGCTCCACACGTACAATTGTTTCGTCTTATGAAGATGATAACTTTGGATGTAATCATTGTGCCAATTACCACCCTTACACACAATTAACCTCCCACTGTGCAAGCAGTCCGATAGAAATATTGAAAAAGAAAAATTCCTGGCCACTTATATATATATTCCAGGACATTCCCAGTAATGTAAACATTTTCTCAAAACTACAGGTTTTCCAGGACATGTACAAATTCTGGCAATAACAAAAACTTTATTGAAAAAAAAAAATACTGTACAACATCTCCTCTTGCCAACTTACCCAAACAAGATGTTGCAACAGCCAGCAACGAACATCCCAGAAATGAACATGAACCTCGGCCCAACGTGAGGAAGCTGCAAGCAGACACACCACAACTACTTTCCTGTTTTTTCATGGAACATTCTCAGCACTGCAATTATAATGTCACCAAGTTTACACTTCACAGTTATGCACAGAGATAAGCTACAGATAGAGTACCTCCAGAGATCAGTGGGCTTTGTGAAACTTAATACGAACTTGATACTCAAATTATGAATCATAAACTGATGACACCTTTGTGAAAAGAACTTAATCTTGGGGCAGCTTAAGATGGCCAGAGGACTGCAAGGAGCAATTCTGAATCTATCAAGTGAACTTTCCCCTGCTTCATGTCTTTGGCAAGCACGATGCCATACCTGACATCACAGTTGGGGTGTAATAGGCACGTCCAGGGCAATCCGTCTTGAGGCGATCCTCCTCGCCTAAGTGCATGGAGATCAAACAGGCTAACCCAGCAAACAGTTTTCCAAGTCGGAAGGGATGGACAGTGAAAACAGATGCCCATGCAGGGAGAGGTTGTTTCCAAGAAAGGCTGGGATTTCCCGAAATGGTACTTTGGACAATGGTATGCAACAACGATGTTCCCCCCACGACTGCAATGAACAGGCTTCCTTGGGCAAGCACGTTGTGTGTACTTTGACATGTAGTGGGGAAGGCCAAATCATAAGAAGAAGGACATATTTCAGAGAACCCATAAGCGTGCGACATTAGCTTGATCCACACACATGCAACAGTTGAAACCCCTTTACAGTGACGTACTATATCAGATCAAACTTGAATCAATTGCTGTAACCAACTATCAGACAATAAAGGACCAAACATTTTTGTTTATTTTTATTTTCATTAGTCTGTACCAAAATGTTTTCTTATCAAAAATAAATCTAACAACACTTTTGGGCAGTGGCATAGTGGTTGGGAAACACTGACTTAAAATTCTAGCCAATACAGTCTTGTATCTGTATGATTATTTAACATGCCTGGATATTTAAATAAATGCAATGACTTAAGTTAGAAAGGATTATTCAAAGAAAAAGCTTCCACAAGATTTCAACAGGTTTTTATACACATTTTAACCAAAATATAGGACAACCTCAAAAATAAAAACAACCCCCCAATTCACACTAAAATAAATAATTAAAAAAGCCTAACTATTTGCTGTTAATAATGTACAATATACAATACATATCAAACCTAGGGAACTTGCCCTTTCTGTATTCATTGCTAAATTTTTCTGATCATAAAATGCAGTCTGCTAATATTTTTAAGATTTTGTTAAGTGGCTTATAATGTTATGAAACATGTCTGGTCAAAAAACATTGACTATAACATAACACTATTAAAGCATAAACATTGCTCTACATTTTTAGTAAGACTATCCTCAATGTTTTGTCTGAAAAATTATAATAACACATAGTCTTGTATTCAAATAAATATGGTAATGTTAACATATATGGTGAAAGTTCACACCATCAATACAGTCTACGCGGTAAATTATAATCTTGCTAGGTTAATATCTGCAAAAACAACTTTAATGATAGATGTTTGCAGGCTTTCGCGGCAATTGTCTTCAGAGCCATCTTCCTTGAAAGCCAAGATAGCTTTAATGAGAGGACCCAAAGGTGCCTCAGTTGATAACTCAATGACGCGCCGCCCTATGAGGTCACCTGTACAATCCCAAGTCCCAGGGGGCGGTAAATTTTCAGATGGTGGTCATTCCATATGAATCACAAAATTAAAAAAAAAAATTAAAGCTGCACCATATTTGATTTTAATAAAAATTTGTTCCTATGTTACCCTATCCTAAAGGTGAAAGAAAATCATTAATTTAGATTTTTGCCTACAACATGTGAATGATGGCAGCCTTTTTCATACACATTGCAAGCAAATTTCAAATATTTCAGAGGTTTATGCAACTAGCTGTATTGTTTTTAATAAGTCACCTATTGTGGAGTTTTCAGTGTAATTTAAAAGCTTACATAAGATACTATTACACTGTATATTTATATTATAAAATACATTTTGTGTTTTTAAGATGGCTGCCAACTACTTCCAGCATGACTGTTTTACCCCACTTTATACCACACCCTGCTTTACCAAAATTGCATTTAGCGATCTGATCCTTTGTTTGCTTAGTGTCTACATCTAGAACAGTGTGCAACATCAAAGTTATCTAGATTTAAGACTTCCTTCCTAGAAAAAAAATAGTCTCGAATTTGGGAAACAATGAAAATTTGCGTTTTCATATGAGGGACAAAATAAAAATTTGAGTTTTATGAAAGATACTCTTGATGAATAACTATAGGGCACAAGCTGCCCCATTCTGTTATTTCCACCCCTTTTGAGAACACAGACCTTTGAAAAAACTAAAAAAGTATATTTTTAAATTTAATTTATTGCGCATTATATAATCCCACTAATGTGATTAATTGAAGTGTGTCAAAGGAATGCAAATGTAAATTACCTTTGCTTTCGTTGAAGAGAGTGCCAATATAAGTTTTCTCCGTGCTGGCAAGTAACGTCAAAACATCAAAACCAGCAAACATAACAAATACCTAATCACTGCACAAGTTAATTCATTCTAGCTGTAGTACCAGTCAATTAAATGTTACTGTTACATCTACATTTATATATTCTCAATTCAATTTTCACTCTAATTTACAGTCACTGTTTGTACACTTATACCGATATTTACAAATTTACAAACTCCATGTTTATGCAGCAATGTTACTGTGTAGTATGTGTCATTCTCTCTATGAAAACCACTGATAACATTTAACTCAGTTTGTTGCTTATGTTGTGATGATCTGCAGTAAACTTTATGGCACTCATCCTTAACAAAACAGCCAACAGAACAATCCAGTGTCACTTGAATTGAATACAAAACATGACACCAAGACAGGTAACGAAAGACTGAAGTTGCAGGCAGGATGCGTCTAATCATGTGGTTATCTGCATAATTCAATCTCATGAAACAGTTGCATCATCTTCAGACTTATGGACATTACAGAATGGTTACCATCGTAATAATAACATGACTTAAAACATCTCCTACGAATTTTGCCTTTGATTTTTCTTAGTACAGTAGGTAAACAGGTGAAAATAACAGAATAAGACAACTTGTGCCCTATAGCTATTCATCAAGAGCATCTTTCATAAAATACTCGAACTTTTTATTTTGTCGTCCAAATAACTTTTTATGGCTTCGAAAACAGCAAATTTTAATTCCCCCACCCCCGACCATTTCCAAGTTCAAGACTTTTTCTAGGAAGGAAATCTTCTTCAACACAGGTAACTTTGATGTTACACACTGTTCTACATGTTGACACCAAGCGCACAAAATATCAACTTTGGTGAAGCAGTGTAGGGTACAAAGTGGAGTAAAACTGTCATCCAAATACTGCAGTTGGCCGCAATCTTGAAAATACAAAATGCATTTTATAATATAAATATACAGTGTAACAGTATCTTATGTAAGTTTTTAAATGACACGAAAAACTCCACAAAAGGTGACTTATTAAAATGTTATGACTAGTTGTGTAAACCTCCAAAATCTGTGAAATTTGCATGCAATGTGTATGAAAAATGGCTGCCATCGTCCACTTGTAGGTAAAAATCTACATTAATATTAATATTTTCTTTCACCTTGAGGATAGGATAACATAAGAACAAATTTTTATCAAAATCAAACATGGTGCAGCTTCAGCCCCTTGATGATTTCACATGGAATGACCAATGGGGGTTTTCATATGAGGAGTGTGACATTGGAGTTTCCTCGGGGATCTCCAGTTTCCTCCCCCATCTTCATTCTGCTGCATGCCCACTCCCATCTTGTCTCATCTCATCCATAAATTGGGCTGTCCGGGTGACAGGTCTGTCCCTCAGGTAGGGCAGTCAGACCTGATTAGCACCATCTATACATGTGCTGACGGCCATACCGCCCTGGCAACCTGGCGAGCTTCTGATCACCGTGGTTCAACAGGATAGGGCTTGATCAGTACTCGGATGGGTGACCGTCCAAGGAATACCACGTAGCCAGAGCCGAACCTACAAACCTTGGTAGGCCCAGTAAGGGTCATCACAGGACATAGGCAGGAGGTACGGTTGTATCGACCAGGCACTCCAACGCACCTCTGTCCCAGACTAGGACACCATCTATGCATGGCCCTGCCTCTGGTGCTTATGGACAATGAAAACCAAGAGAATCTGAATTCACAATTCTTTTCACAGTTTTTGAGAGTTGAGAGTTTGGAGGATTGTGCAACTTTAAGCGATGGGCCAGCAGAGTGTTGAGTGGCGGCAAAAGCGACCAGTGGAAGTGAAGTCTGTGAACAGTGAGCATCGGTGCAGTAGAGGGAGAGACACTGGCAGATGGGACTATTGAACTGGGTGCTTGAGTGCAAGACATTTCAAATGATGGCAACAGACAGACTGAATGTGTGTTAGTTAGCCAACTGATAATCCTTAATGCTTTGTCTGACAAGTGGAGGGTACTTGTTATTAAGTATTGAACGACTCAGGAAAGAGCAAATATGCTGAGTGTTGTTTCTCGCCTTTGGCTTGCAACAAAACAATCACCACCTTTTAAATGTGCAGTAAAGAAATGTCACAACACCAGTTCATACTTTCAGAAACAAACATAACAAGGATGAACAAAGACATTTGTAAAATTATCACTTTTAATTACTGTATTTACCAACAAAATTGGACAGTATAAATGAACTAGTGAAACCGTAACTGCCTAAAGATATTTTACAATTTTATATAATGTTTTTATTGCTATTATGTTATTCAAATATATCAAACAGTACTATTTATATTAAGCTATAAATTATTGGTCTTTTGCGTCAATAGCTTACATTTAAAGTAAACTTTAATAAAAATAATACTACTGTTCCCTGAAACTGAACAAGGTCGAAACCCCTGAACGCAGGCAGATAAGGCTGGACGTAGTTTTTTTTGCAGTGTGATCAACAACAATTTATCTAATATTCTTTTCCTGTTTGATCCATATATGCCAGAGTCATAACCACTCATAAAATTGGGTACATTAATACTTGGAATTGTAGTTTTCCTTAAAATCCTGAGATAAGGATTGTCATTGTCAGTTATGAAATAAACATGACAGAACGAGCGTGTTTTGTGTTCATCAGATCTCCCCTTCTATACCTGTTTTCCGATTCCTTACTTAAATGTTTATTGTTTGCATACCTGGTAAATCACGCCACTTGTCTTGCAAGAATTGTTTGGGCACATGGCTAGGGCAAAGTTTGCCTGTGCGATAGGTGCTAGAGCGTGACTACTTGGTCGGAAGATCACGTAAACAATGCTAATTCCTACAAAATGCTGTATAGAGACAGGCATTGGTTGATGTAAGGGAGTAGTTATAAAGAGTGGTGTAAAATAATTATTTTATAATTGTGCAAGTGTTGGCATCACGTCACCGGGGCTGTTCCTGCCCCAAATTCTATAGGATAATTCTGAACAACTAAAGGTGGTAAAAGACTCGCCGGTCAGTGGCTGTTAATATCAGGGGCATATGTCTCCGAGGGTATATTGTGTTATGTAATTGAGTTCAGTGTATGGGGGCATGGGCAGGGAGGGTAATAGCCAGAAGTGCCCACCATAGCACGTCAGTATCTCTTGGACCGTGAGTGGGGTAGGGCGCATTCTGCATGCGGGAGCAACATAGTTTGTTTTTCAAAAGATATTTAATTCTGTTACCGTAGCTTTCAGATCCGTTCGCTTTACTTTGTCTCCCATGCCAACCCCACTCCCCCTTGGTGCGGCATTGCTCGGTGCACAGAGAGGTAATTTCAACACGTGCGGTACGGGCTGACTAGCGCTGGTCGGCGTGGGTGAGCAAGGCACACACGCTACAAACTTGTGAGTTCACTGGAATATTGTGGTACGTAGTTAAGTTCTGTACGATAGCGGGACAGAGGATTGACGTAGCATTCGGAAGTGACGTAACGTCACATGGCCCCCAAAGGGTTGTGTTTGTTCTGGTGCGTACGTGTAAGCTTACTGTAATAAAGCCTGCCTTCATCACGTAAGTGTGTGTGTGTGATGTGCAGCATTGCTTAGCCAAGGCATGCTGCTTAACAGCTCTAGGGTATTGGCGTATTATGTAGCTGACAATGTAACGTTAGCTAGTTTCCTGTCCTGCTTACTTCGCCGAACGAGAACTGCCACAATGAACCATAGCACCCTTGATATCATGCTCTACCCATCCAGGCCAGGTTATGCCTGGTGGTGCCAGGCACAACGCGTAGCACTTATCCATTCTCACACTGGTAGGGACTTATGGGCAAGCACACCACGCGAGCACCCCCCAACAGCGACAATATAATAACTGTCTCTATTTTATTCTGTATAAAATTTGTATTCAAAATTAACAAATACTGTGCATTTGAACTGCCAGAATAAGGATGCAAATGAAATGTATATACAATACACAGGAAAGCAGATAAACATTCTCTCATCTGTGCTCAATATAGGCCAAACAAACTTATGGCAGTTAGTGTTATTTGTAAACAGTGATTAAAGAGTTCAATCATGTAATACACAGCTGANTACTGTGCATTTGAACTGCCAGAATAAGGATGCAAATGAAATGTATATACAATACACAGGAAAGCAGATAAACATTTTCTCATCTGTGCTCAATACAAGCCAAACAAACTTATGGCAGTTAGTGTTATTTGTAAACAGTGATTAAAGAGTTCAATCATGTAATACACAGCTGATGGAATACTCACAATTTTTCCAAACACAGGTGACGAAATAAAGATGATAAAAGCGTACACACTGAAGACTAGACCAGACATTGACTGAGACATCCCTTTCAATGCTGCCTGCAACAAAATATTACAATACGCTGAGAAATACAGACATGGTATTGAACACACATGTAAGAATACCATTAAGGTACTTCGGCATTTAACTGCCCTGTCAATATGTCAAAGGAATGTGACACAGGCCTGAAGAACAAATTGTAAGCAAACTCCTTGTGCTTTTCCATCTGGACTATGGTGCTAAAATTACATAAAAACAAAACCTGGAAATGGCTCTACAAAAAATGCAAAGACAATACTGCAATTTTAAAAAGAGATTTCCTGCAAAAATAAATATATGTTTTGCCCTTCTACAATTAAAAAGAGAGAGAAAAAAAAAGTAGCTCTTAAATTTTGTTACTAAACTAACAAACAGAACTGAAACAGAAACATATTCTGGGCAGCATTACCACAATTGGTAATATTCAATTCAATATAAAATAGTGAGTTACTCATATTCTAGTTTTATAACGCACCTCTTTGGGGAAAAATGGTGCCATTATGGACATAGAACAAAAGCTAAGGAAGTCGACCAATGTGAGAGAAAGAAGGGTCAACTTCTGAGACTTCGTGAAGTGTCTGAGGGGGCCAGTTTGTGGGTGCCTTTGAGTCCTTAGCAGTCGTTCTCGTATCCGGCTTATTTCAACCGCACTGTACTTTCCAGCTTGGCACGCAGACATTGACTGACTACGAGTGTAGCATGCATTCTTCCGATTTGCCTTGCCTAGGCTACGAACTTCGTGACTTTGCGCTCGGTTATAAACAGAATGGTGGTGGTAACTGACGATACCGTCATCAGTACTCGCAATATCTCCATTAGGTGCGTCACTTCTCGTCATTCCTCGTATGCTCCCTACATTATCCATTGCGCCTGTTAACTGCTTGTAAGTATGGATATTCTTTGTAATGTGTGTATGTGGGTTGTTTTATTTCATCTTCTGTTGAAGTGGGTATTATCACCTCCAATGATAAGATCACGAGATCAAATATTTATTTTCATTGTTTAAGTGATAAACATTCCTAAGTTAAAGCTACTAATAGTTACTGTGACGTGAAGTGGTATTTACAAGAAAATAAAAACTAGTCAACTACTATCACGAACTGANGGCTACTAATAGTTACTGTGACGTGAAGTGGTATTTACAAGAAAATAAAAACTAGTCAACTACTATCACGAACTGACACCAACTTGAACAGGGTGGACAATTAATAAACAATAATACCCCTTTAAATTTTTATGCTATGAAAATGAGTTCCATAATTTACGTAAATTGTATCCCAAGGCTACAAAACAAACAGGGCGATATTACAAAACGTTAATCCCAGAGTAGAATGAAGTAAGAGAGAGTTAAATGTAAGAAAGACAAAAGTAAAAATTGTTTTGGAAAGAGCATGATGTAAATAGCATTCTCTGTTTACAAATATGTACTGATAGAGCATTCAAATATAAATTCGGGAAAATATGACTCTTTTCCAAATTATTTATATATATTTATATATATATATATATATATATATATGTATAAACAGCTTTACTTGAAATTAATTAACCATAAACATTACGGCGATAAAAATAACTTTTATAAAATTTTAACTTTTAAATAAAAGTTCGAATTTTATCTCTTGTCATTTGCAATTTTCCCATCTGTGTCTCCATTTTCTTTTCAATTTGTTTAGTTCTACTAAACTTTCCGACATTTTCAGTTTACGCTACATTACTCACTGGAATAGTGAATTTAAAAGTTTTATTAAGGCAAGATGTTCAAAGTAGTTACTGCAGTTAAAAGAAGCAGCATTTTTTTTTTTTTTTTGGGAAATGTGGCCAACAGTAAAACCTATGGCTAAAACAAAAAATTAGGAGAAAATATAAATACAAGGTTATATCCAACGAAAAACAAACAAGGGAAAATACCAAATTAAATCGGTAGAGGCCCATCAACCATGGAGGGAAAGAAAGGCAATGGAATAAGGAATAGCAAGGTAGGACAGGACACGAAACTCTCAAAATCAGATAATAGTATCGTGCTCAAGAAAAACCGAGCAAGAACGTCACAAACTACCCTTAGGTCATTAAAAAGTATCGAAGTGTAAGCGGCAGAAAAATTCACACGAAGCCATTGAAGGGTAGCATACTGCGAACTTAGAATGCCTCCTGTGGAACACTGAAAAAAGTAATGTACAAAATCTGCACTAGGAGCACCGCAGATACAGGAAGGATTAGGAACGATATGAAGACTATAAAAATGAGATTGGGGTGCATTATGACCTGAAAGGAGAAGAAAAGAAGAGACTGCTAAACTACAGGAATTACAGTGATGTTAATATCTTTGTCGACAATATGTAGGAAATAAACGTCGTGTTTATAAAGTATTAGAAACCGAAGTATAATTTTCTCACGTCTGCTTCCAATGCCGGTAAATATTTTCCCATCTAATATGAGATACAAAACCGAAAAGGAAAGTAGTGGCTTCGAGACATCATGTAAAACACTCAATTTCGCAAGTTTATCCACTATCTCATTCCCCTGAATCCCTAAATACCATGGTATCCATATGAAGAGGACATTAACATGATGTTTACCCAAAAGAAAAAATTGTTTCCGTACAAGCAATATAAGCATATTTTTATGGAGAGTAGGAGAAAACAAGGCCATAAATAAACTATATGAATCCGATATGATCAGAGAATTCAAGACCTTGAAATCGTGAACATTACGTAAAGCAATATAAACTGCAAAAGCTTCAGAATAATAAATGGTGTCCGTGGAAGCGAGCTTAAAGAGTCCAGAACATTTATGTGAACAAACAAAATAAGCAGACCCAACAACTTCGGCAGTTTTGAGGCATCAATTGAAATCAAATTACAGTCAGGATATTCAGCAACAGTGGCCTTAAATTCTTGTTGAATGGCAATGGAAGAAAAAGATCTAGTAGGAGATAGAGAGAGAGAAAAAGGAAAACGAAATGAAACCTTATTCTGCAAACAGCGTAACAATCTAGCAGGAGGGCGAACAAAGTGTGCCATCGTTAATAATACTTTCGGTAGAACAAAACCAAGGTTGTAACTGCCTTTGCAAACTCCTTACACAAGAACTAAGAGTAACAGATCAAATGTTTAAACGTTTAACTTGCAAAATCCTATAATGGCCGAACAAGGAAATAAAGAATGATTCCATACGTAAGACCATAATGGGAGTAGAAGAGAAAGCACCAAGAATAAGTCGGAGGCAAAGGTTCTGTATAGTCTCCAATTTGTTCACCAAAAATATACGAAGCTGCCCAGCAATCAGAATACCGTAATCTAAAACAGACCGGATAGTAGAGATAAAACTAAGAACGAAGAGCAATAAGGCTATAACCCCAATGGTAACGGGCGAGAGTCTTAAAAATGTTAATTCTTTTGCAACATTTAGTAACAGTGTAATTAACATGGGCAGTCCATCCACCACGAGCCTCTAAAAATATACCAAAATACTGGACCTTTATCACACAGGGAAGAAGAGAACCTCTGATGGTTTGAGAATGTTGTGGCGACAAGGACAGTTTATGCATGAAATACAGGATGCACCTCTTATACACTGAAATATTAAAAACATGGTCATCCAACCAAAATGATAAAGAATCAAGGGCAGTAGTCTAGGGAAGAACAAGCTTTGTCATAGGAAATACATTCAATCCAAAGCACAATGTCATCAGTATATTGATAGAACGAACGTGGGAGCTCAGGTGAAATATGATGTCTTGAGTATATACGATAAATAACAGCAAGGGACTAAGACTATTACTTTGAACTAAACCTTTGGACACTTGACCAACAAAATCTGCTCCATCAGAAACTCTAGGGTTGTATACATCGTATGAGGGTTGACGTGGTCGAGGTGACCCAGGACTCGCTGAGTGTAGAATAGCCCAGTGCCATAACTCAGTGTAGAAATATTGATGTGAATCGCCCTGTCGACGGCCCTGGGTGCCTCCGTCAGTTTGCAGATGATGTTGTCACGTACTTAATATTACACTACTGAGCCTGTAGGCCATCTCGTATGCCTGAAATATATTAGAAAAATTGTGAGAGGTACTACGTGTCCCAGAGGACAGTGAATCAACAGTCATTGAAATTTGTAAAGCTGTTTACACACTGTGCTAGATTACATGTGAATAATTAAAGAAAATGTACTCAGCACTTAAGGCCTGCCGGTGACCTTTGCATGAAAATGAACGTGGTGTTATGCGGGTATGTAGTAGCGTTAATCTCTCTGGATGAGAGTGCAGGTGGTTCTCCCCTCGGCACAGAAAATAAAGAAATTGAATGCTCCGGTTAATTAAGTTACTATTGCAATGAAGTAATATCAGTCTAAATGATGGTGCCAATGGGGCTCGCCGAGCGGGCGACCAGCGCCGCAAGTCTGGTCCGAGAGCGGAGACGGACTGCAGAGTGGCCTCGGAGGGGTCACGAGTGACCGGAACCGAAGTCAGACGGCGAATAATGAAATATAACATGAGCCCTCTGTGATGTAATTGTAATGGTGAAAAATAGTATAAATTAATAAAATACATGGGTGACACCACAGTTTATTAACAAATTTCAGTTATTGTTGAAGTTGTGAAGTTGACGGGGAATGTCACCACATAAAATGTTTCTGTTACAATAATGGAGGCCTTTATGGGCAATCTCCCTTTTTAAAGTAATCATTATTACTCTTATATAAATTAAAATTATTACAATATTACATTTTCTTTGAAAAGTGTTTGCATTTCACTGGCTACAGTGTTGCCAGGTGTCTGTCTACCGAAGGGATGGACGAGTCTACCTTGGCAAAGGGGTGTGGAATGTCATGCTTGATTGCTCTTAATACAATAAAACACACCCCTTGCGGTAGCTCTGAATGGAGTGATGGTGTTTAATGTTTTTTTTTAATGCTCACTACTGGGTGACACTTTGGGGCATTTATCACTTCAGCTTCGGGCTACAAGCCAGTTCGATGCCACTTGGGGGTGCGGCACGTGCGCCGAACAGCCGTGGCTTTGTGCAAACACTGTTTAGGATAGCCTACCTATTTATTAAAAGAGTTACCTTTTGTAATAAATGAGTAAGGTGATCTCTTGAGTTACGTAATCCTTGTTGGCAAGAAGGTGCAAGTTCTGTTCTTGTTGACTTGCACTACGGACTGTTGGTCGTATGTGGTTGGTGCGGCCCGGTGTAGCTGGTTTAGTTGTTGTGGCTGCAGTGGTCAGAGTGGTCGCAAGGAATGAAATCCTCTAAGGACGAATTTCACGAACATTTGGCCGTGGGTGATAAATTCTAAGGCTATTTACTACACATTCTTACTCTTATTTCCTATCCTAATTATATTGATCTCACTAGGGACACCACAGGCACTCTTATGAATCACTCGGTGAAAGATGCGGACATGCATCCCGACGTATGAGGTGCGTGTTCCATGGGCTGTAATGCTGGAGTTGTGTTCAAATGAAAGGAGTTATTTAGATCAAGGCCTCTTTATATATCTTGTATATTTTCATATTTTGCATATTCTTGAAAACGTGTTTACTTTGAAAATATATAACGAATGTAATAAATTTGTATTTCCATATTTCCAAATTTTTCGAATTTAAGTTTGTTGTATAACTCACCAAGTATTTTTAGAATTTTAAATTTTATCACTTCTTTGCATCTCATGTTCTACGCCCAAAAAAATATTTGCCTTGAGTTTTATGTTGGAAGTAATAAATCTCTCTGTAATTTTATAATGAAAAGATCCAATTGCATACATGGTAGACTAATTTAGAGTTTTGTAATTATTTTTNATCTCTCTGTAATTTTATAATGAAAAGATCCAATTGCATACATGGTAGACTAATTTAGAGTTTTGTAATTATTTTTTTATAAATAAATAAATACAAATGATTTAAGAGGGAAATATCTTGAAAGATGTCTCATACTAAACAATGATTATNTTTTTATAAATAAATAAATACAAATGATTTAAGAGGGAAATATCTTGAAAGATGTCTCATACTAAACAATGATTATAGGTAGCAGCACGGTACCAATATTCCTAGGGCTACAAGTCTGTTCTCTGGTGAAAACATGGCGTTGAGAATGTCGTGAATCAAGTTAAAATTATGAGTGAGCGCTTTATGACAATTTTGGCTTTTCTGTAGTAAGTGGAAGCAGAAAGAAAATGTCATCCTTGCATTTTGTTGTTCACCCTCTTCCTGGGACGGAGGATCAACTAAATGACAGGTAAATGTTGGTTTTAGGTACAGACCATAGTTCTGAAGTTGTAAGTAGTTTTCAATGGCTGATGCAAAATGACGGGAATGGCCACGAAATATAGTATGCGTACATGAAATAGATATCTTGTAATTACTGTACACGTTTTGTTTTCCCAATGTGACTTTTAGGCAGTGTTTGAAATTGTAGGAAGTTGTTGCAATTCATGCTTGACGTGCTGGGAAATAGCCTGTAGGCGTGTTGAAAAGTTGACCCTTTTGAATACTTTAACGTAATTGATTTATTTTAACTTCATTGTAAATCTCAAGCCTAATGATAGTATGTTTATATTCATCGGAAGTGTGCGTAATCGTCGGTCGTTTGTCGTTATGACCCGTTGAACGATGTACAACATGGCTCCGGTAGCCGTGCATATATTGACGGCCCATGAGGTCGTTTCTCGCATATTGCGTGTAGTCGAGTTGGTCTACATGTGAGGAGTTTTCTGTTAATGAATATTGATTTAGTTTAAGTTTTGTTTACTCACNGTGTAGTCGAGTTGGTCTACATGTGAGGAGTTTTCTGTTAATGAATATTGATTTAGTTTAAGTTTTGTTTACTCACTTGAGAGCGTTATGGTAGGCGTAGCATATTTTCGTATGGTACTCTTCTGATTGTGTACAAGCTGAATTGTTAATACACATGTTAATTTATTGGTGTAATTGTTGCATGCTTTCCAAGGAAGGTGAAATTTGTATATTTGGGTCAACTAATGCAGGTTAATCACAGTTTAAAGTGCTTCCATTGTGAAAGTTGGGGATTGGTTATAATTAGAAAAATCTGAATAATTTTAAATAAAACAAAAAAAGTAAAGTTAAACAAAGCATTGCTGAAAGCTGGTGAATCATATTCTTGTAAAACATAATGAAATGTGTCTGTTNGTGTAGTCGAGTTGGTCTACATGTGAGGAGTTTTCTGTTAATGAATATTGATTTAGTTTAAGTTTTGTTTACTCACGTGAGAGCGTTATGGTAGGCGTAGCATATTTTCGTATGGTACTCTTCTGATTGTGTACAAGCTGAATTGTTAATACACATGTTAATTTATTGGTGTAATTGTTGCATGCTTTCCAAGGAAGGTGAAATTTGTATATTAGGGTCAACTAATGCTGGTTAATCACAGTTTAAAGTGCTTCCATCGTGAAAGTTGGGGATTGGTTATAATTAGAAAAATCTGAATAATTTTAAATAAAACAAAGNAAAAATCTGAATAATTTTAAATAAAACAAAGAAAGTAAAGTTAAACAAAGCATTGCTGAAAGCTGGTGAATCATATTCTTGTAAAACATAATGAAATGTGTCTGTTTTTTGTTTTAAAATCACCTTTTTTTTTTCTAATTCCATTTTTCGTTCATCTAATGTAGTAGCTATCTTCAATAATAATAATAATCCGAAATGGGGCTATTGCCCGGTGGCGAGCTCTCACCTCTTCCCTACCTGACCAAACTTCGCTTCCATGCCCTTTCTGAACTTATTTTAATTTAAAATAATAAATTTTATAAAATTTATTATTATTTTTCAGTGCAACACCCCTCACACTTACCAATTCCTTCCGCAACACATTCCACTTCCTCACAGACCTCACGAGCATAGACTGCGTACCCTGCTCAGTTATCCTCCACACTCTCTGATGGTTCTCACTGTTGTTCCCTCTCCCTCTAAACACCTCCTTACTTGGTTGGCAGTGTAACCTACCCCACCCTCTCCCCATTCCCCATTCTGTACATTCAGATGAGCCTTTCAACTTTCCTTCTGTCCTTCGAGCTCCACCCCATTTCTTTCATAGTCACTGATGGCTTATAGTTCCCTTCGTCCTCACCATCCTGCACCTGTCTTCTCCACCTACCCGTCACCCATCTTGCTGCCCTTCTTTGCTCCGGTAATTATTCGGAGTAGCGGCTTTTCTGTAAATAAAAGAAAAAATCACAAAGTANATCACAGAAAGTGGTATATTTCCATTTTACTAATTACACAACACAAATTTACTAGGGGTATTAACACATTACCAATACAAACCACAAATACTATAGTGGGGTGGGCTATGAAGATCAAGGAAATTGTAGGGTGAAATCACTAAAAAATACACCCACAAAAATACGAAAACACCTCAATTTAACATTTGTCCACCATTCTAACCAGCTCATCCTGTACAGGGAGCTTTTAAGGTGGGTTATCACTCTTTCCTTACTCTGGTTCATTAAGCAGTTTCATTTCATTCAGTTCCATCCCCTGGGCCCTACTCTCTAGATGGAGGGAGAAAAATTATAAGCCTCTGGATTCTTATTCAGATAAAAAAAACAGGTTTATTTAAAATTTATTAAAAAATATTTACAAAATAACAATCTAGTACCTCTAAGAAGGAAAGCAAAGCAAAACGAGTCGAGTAGAACTAAATTTAATTATTCAAATAAATCAAATTACCTACCCTGATAGTTTGGACTGGCAATTCCATCCTAACTNGTACCTCTAAGAAGGAAAGCAAAGCAAAACGAGTCGAGTAGAACTAAATTTAATTATTCAAATAAATCAAATTACCTACCCTGATAGTTTGGACTGGCAAGTCCATCCTAACTTATCTTAACTTTGACCTAACTTAAAACTACACAAAGCGATACTTACGTGCCATGGTTGACGCTGGTCGCTGCACTCCATCCTTGTGGAGCTTGCTATCCTCAATCTGCTGCCAACACTAGTAGTGCTCTCGCCTGACGCCAATCCACAACTCCTCACTTAATGAGATGCCGAACGACGAGGGAAAACCTACCGTCTTGCACTTAATCCAGCTCGTGTTCCGACAAAAAGCCCACACACAAACATGATCCANGACGAGGGAAAACCTACCGTCTTGCACTTAATCCAGCTCGTGTTCCGACAAAAAGCCCACACACAAACATGATCCAATGACTTGCAAAACCTCTACACAAATAGCAAACAGCCCTAGGCGAAAACAACATTGCACCTGTGTGGCNATGATCCAATGACTTGCAAAACCTCTACACAAATAGCAAACAGCCCTAGGCGAAAACAACATTGCACCTGTGTGGCATATCCTCTTTGTCCTGAAGCTGTGTAAAATAAAACCCAAACTGACGTCGGAAAATTGCATATGTGCATGACTGCTGGCGCAGCAGACCTCGGTCGTTCAACTAGAGGCTGGCCAGGCTTTTCATTTGCCCGTTTCATAATAGCGGCTTTAGAGTGCCGCCGAACACAGTCCATTTCTAGGACGTAGTGCACTGAACCCCAAGATGACAATGGGTCATTCCATGTGAAATCAAGGGGTTTAAAGTTGCATCATTTTGATAAAAATTTGTTCCTATGTTACCCTATTCTCAAGATGAAAGGCAACCATTCATTTAGATTTTTATCTATAAGTGGATGATGTCAGCCATTTTTCATACACTTTACAAGCAAATTTCACAGTCATCTGGTTTCAGCATTAAGATGATTGTTTTACCCCACTTTATCCCACCTTACTTCACCAAAGTTGCATTTAGAGATCTGATATTTTGTATGCTTAGTGTCTACATGTAGAACAGTGTGCAACATCAAACTTATCTGGGTTGAAGACTTCCTTCCTTAAAAAAATTGTCTTCAACGTGGAAAAAAAATGAAAATGTGCTGCTTTCGAAGCAGAAAAAATTTTTGGGGGACAAAATAAAAATTCTAGTTTTTTTATAAAAGATACTCTTGATGAATATACATAGACCTTTGAAAATACAAAAATTAGTTTATTTTTAAATTTAATTTGGGTAATTATCCAGAGTAGCAACTTTTCTGTAAAAAAAAAAAAACCTGAAAAGTGGTACATTTCCACTCTACTAATTATGCAGAACACAAATATACTAGGGGCATAAACTTCAGACTAATTTCGTAATATGTTCCACCTAACCGAACCTAACCCCTTGATGGGTCAAACGTTATTTTCCATTTTTAAACTAACCTAGGATTGTTGGGTTTTAAACTAATCTACGAATTTAGTCTAATCTAGGATGTTAGGGATTTAAAAAGAATATGAATTAACTCTCCTAGGTAGGCTGTTGGTACAAATCCTCTGTCCTCGGCCATTTCAACTGTTGTACACCTTACATCACTCGACGAAACAAGTAACAGCCGCCACATAGGCGAATATTACGCACAGAAGCACTTGTTCTTGCACTCTCAGTTTTTAAATCGGTCGAATTCGGACGTCACAACTCGCGCTTGCAACAACACAACCACACTATCTCGCATCTGAACGGCAACTGAAATTTCATGACGATGATTTTTAAAGACCATTACGATGATGCCTTCAGACCTCGACGATGACGTCAACGACCCACAGCCAATAAGGTGACAGCACAATGCCGAAAATCACCGAAAATAATGGTGTCAGACGTAAACAAAGCGGCGGGCTGCTCATGCTTTTAACTATTCTATTTAATACGCTACTTATTTTAACATTACACTCTCCTGAATATGAACAAGTTAAGTTGTGCAGAACCCATTAATGCTAATTTTGTTGGTCTAGGATGTTTCCTTCAGAAAATCCGCTACACTGGATAATTACCACCACTCTGTAATGTCCGTAAGTCTGAAGATGATGCAACTGTTACACGAGATTCCATCATGCAGATAACCACATGATGGTTTTGTATTCAATTCAAGTGACAGTGGAGTGTTCGGTTCGCTGTTTTGTTAAGGATGAGTGTCATAAAGTTTACTCTAGATCATCAGAGTTAATAATTGAAAGTGACATGTGTGATGAAATAAAAACGTCTTAGTACAGGTGTGGATGAAGTTGTAAATATCTGTACAAACCATTACAAGAAATATGTTGACAAGTTCTTTCATTTGTATGGTAATAAGTGTTGTGATCCATTTGTCATGCACAAGAAACCTATTGTAAAATCCTTAAAGGATATCACTATGCAGTTGTCTGCTAAACATGAAAATCTGAAACTTAAACCAGGTAAGGCTGTATTTGCATGTTGTTTTCAAAAATTGAATAAAACAGTTTACAAAGGTTTCCTTAGTGTAAAAGAAGACAAAGAATATAGCAAAAGATAGATAACCTATCATGTAAAATTAGAAGAAAATTGGAAAGAAGTAGGCTCATCTCATATTCCAATGATACTATTAACCATGGAAAAATTACTGCAAATAACAATGTAGGTTTTCTTGAATTAATAGAAGAGTTAAAGGAGAAATTCGCACATGCTAGCACATTTTAGGAGAAATATTGAGTGAATAATTGGATAATTAAATGAATAGTTGGTTTGGTTGGGAAGGAATATACTTAAGTAAGTGAGTGTGTGATTCAACTTGGATCTGAAAATTGAATGAACTATTGCAGTGTGTGTGTGTTTAAGAGTATTGAGACAAACGCCGTCGCCTTTCTCCTAGCAATCTAAAAACCAACTCGTGCCTTAGAGGATACGTACATGAAAAGATAACTAACTTATTTCCAAATTTGCAGCTTTTAAACAGCAGAAAAGATAGGAAACAAGAGACACAAAAAGCAATGAACCCTTGATAGTTTAAACAGGAAACACACTCAACACAAGGCACGTGAGAATTCGTACTATTTGTATGAATGCAACCAATAAAATATACTAACTACGGACAAAGCTATACTAACAACACAAATTAACTAAAAAACTATGTTTATTAAGTTAAATCTGACATAGTTGCAAAAGAAAAATATTGAAATTACTTTGGGAATAAAAATNGACGAGGGAAAACCTACCGTCTTGCACTTAATCCAGCTCGTGTTCCGACAAAAAGCCCACACACAAACATGATCCAGTGACTTGCAAAACCTCTACACAAATAGCAAACAGCCCTAGGCGAAAACAACATTGCACCTGTGTGGCGTATCCTCNTTGCACTTAATCCAGCTCGTGTTCCGACAAAAAGCCCACACACAAACATGATCCAGTGACTTGCAAAACCTCTACACAAATAGCAAACAGCCCTAGGCGAAAACAACATTGCACCTGTGTGGCGTATCCTCTTTGTCCTGAAGCTGTGTAAAATAAAACCCAAACTGACGTTGGAAAATTGCATATGCTGGCGCAGCAGACCTCGGTCGTTCAACTAGAGGCTGGCCAGGCTTTTCATTTGCCCGTTTCATAATAGCGGCTTTAGAGTGCCGGCGAACACAGTCCATTTCTAGGACGTAGTGCACTGAACCCCAAGACGACAATGGGTCATTCCATGTGAAATCAAGGGGCTTAAAGTTGCATCATTTTGATAAAAATTTGTTCCTATGTTACCCTATTCTCAAGATGAAAGGCAACCATTCATTTAGATTTTTATCTATAAGTGGATGATGTCAGCCATTTTTCATACACTTTACAAGCAAATTTCACAGCGATCTGGTTTCAGCATTAAGATGATTGTTTTACCCCACTTTATCCCACCTTACTTCACCAAAGTTGCATTTAGAGATCTGATATTTTGTATGCTTAGTGTCTACATGTAGAACAGTGTGCAACATCAAACTTATCTGGGTTGAAGACTTCCTTCCTTAAAAAAATTGTCTTCAACATGGAAAAAAAAATAAAAATGTGCTGCTTTCGAAGCAGAAAAAATTTTTGGGGGACAAAATAAAAATTCTAGTTTTTTTATAAAAGATACTCTTGATGAATATACATAGACCTTTGAAAATACAAAAATAAGTTTATTTTTAAATTTAATTTGGGTAATTATCCAGAGTAGCGGCTTTTCTGTAAAAAAAAAAAAAACCTGAAAAGTGGTACATTTCCACTCTACTAATTATGCAGAACACAAATATACTAGGGGCATANAAAAAAAAAAAAAACCTGAAAAGTGGTACATTTCCACTCTACTAATTATGCAGAACACAAATATACTAGGGGCATAAACTTCAGACTAATTTCGTAATATGTTCCACCTAACCGAACCTAACCCCTTGATGGGTCAAACGTTATTTTCCATTTTTAAACTAACCTAGGATTGTTGGGTTTTAAACTAATCTANCCTAACCCCTTGATGGGTCAAACGTTATTTTCCATTTTTAAACTAACCTAGGATTGTTGGGTTTTAAACTAATCTAGGATGTTAGGGATTTAAAAAGAATATGAATTAACTCTCCTAGGTAGGCTGCTGGTACAATTCCTCTGTCCTCAGCCAATTCAACTGTTTTACACCTTACATCACTCAACGAAACAAGTAACACCCGCCACATAGGCGAATATTACGCACAGAAGCACTTGTTCTTGCACTCTCAGTTTTTAAATCGGTCGAATTTGGACGTCACAACTCGCGCTTGCAACAACACAACCGCACTATCTCGCATCTGAACTGCAACTGAAATTCCATGACGATGACGTCTAAAGACCATTACGATGACGCCTTCAGACCTCGACGATGACGTCAACGACCCACAGCCAATAAGGTGACAGCACAATGCCGAAAATCACCGAAANCAGACCTCGACGATGACGTCAACGACCCACAGCCAATAAGGTGACAGCACAATGCCGAAAATCACCGAAAATAATGTTGTCAGACGTAAACAAAGCGGCGGGCTGCTCATGTTTTAACTATTTTATTTAATACACTACTTATTTTAACATTACACTCTCCTGAATATGAACAAGGTAAGTTGTGCAGAACCCATTAATGCTACTTTTGTTGGTCTAGGACGTTTCCTTCAGAAAATCTGCTACACTGGATAATTACCACCACTCTGTAATGTCCGTAAGTCTGAAGATGATGCAACTGTTACACGAGATTCCATCATGCAGATAACCACATGATGGTTTTGTATTCAATTCAAGTGACAGTGGAGTGTTCGGTTCGCTGTTTTGTTAAGGATGAGTGTCATAAAGTTTACTCTAGATCATCAGAGTTAATAATTGAAAGTGACATATGTGATGAACTAAAAACGTCTTAGTACAGGTGTGGATGAAGTTGTAAATATCTGTACAAACCATTACAAGAAATATGTTGACAAGTTCTTTCATTTGTATGGTAATAAGTGTTGTGATCCATTTGTCATGCACAAGAAACCTATTGCAAAATCCTTAAAGGATGTCACTATGCAGTTGTCTGCTAAACATGAAAATCTGAAACTTAAACCAGGTAAGGCTGTATTTGCATGTTGTTTTCAAAAATTGAATAAAACAGTTTAGAAAGGTTTCCTTAGTGTAAAAGAAGACAAAGAATATAGCAAAAGATAGATAACCTATCGTGTAAAATTGGAAAGAAGTAGGCTCATCTCATATTCCAATGATACTATTAGCCACGGAAAAATTACTGCAAATAACAATGTAGGTTTTCTTGTATTAATAGAAGAGTTAAAGGAGAAATTCGCACATGCTAGCACATTTTATGAGAAATATTGAGTGAATAATTGGATAATTAAATGAATAGTTGGTTTGGTTGGGAAGGAATATATTTAAGTAAGTTAGTGTGTGATTTAATTTGGATCTGAAAATTGAATGAACTATTGCAGTGTGTGTGTTTAAGAGTATTGAGACAAACGCCGTCGCCTTTCTCCTAGCAATCTAAAAACCAACTCGTGCCTTAGAGGATACGTACATGAAAAGATAACTAACTTATTTCCAAATTTGCAGCTTTTAAACAGCAGAAAAGATAGGAAACAAGAGACACAAAAAGCAATGAACCCTTGATAATTTAAACAGGAAACACACTCAACACAAGGCACGAGAATTCGTACTATTTGTATGAATGCAACCAATAAAATATACTAACTACGGACAAAGCTATACTAACAGCACAAATTAACTAAAAACTATGTTTATTAAGTTAAATCTGACATAGTTGCAAAAGAAAAATATTGAAATTACTTTGGGAATAAAAATNAAAAAACTATGTTTATTAAGTTAAATCTGACATAGTTGCAAAAGAAAAATATTGAAATTACTTTGGGAATAAAAATATAAATCAATCTATAATTAGAGAAATTTGTTCTGTAACGGAGTCAGGCAAATAAAAATATTAAAGTCAATTTGACTATCACCCCTCTTTTGTGATCCATATTAAGTTTCAAATTATGTGACAACATAACCGATATTGGAGTTTCTGGCTTCAATAGAACAAAATTATCAGTGTCTCAAATTAAGATGCTGGAAATTATTACACCTTGGCTAGCGTACATGCTATAATTAAAAATCTCAAACCTCGGGAAAGTCCTAGGTGGTATATACCATGGTATATACTGTAAATTACGTGATCTCTCCATGAAATACATATTAAGTGTGATTAGTAATGTCCATATAAACCATTTTGATATTATTGTGCTGTTTTTCGGAAAAGTCCTGATTCTTAATAATTACCAATGATGTTTTTTTTTNTAAACCATTTTGATATTATTGTGCTGTTTTTCGGAAAAGTCCTGATTCTTAATAATTACCAATGATGTTTTTTTTTCAGGAAAGATTAAAACTACATAGTATCTGCAGCTACTACTTTTTATTTTCTTCCTATTAAGTATATTCAAAGAGAAAATAATAGTGAAAATGGTTATCAGCATTTTTAGGGCTTATCCGAACAGTTTCTTTATAGGAAAGGGGGCAAAGTGGCATATGTAGTTCAACCATTGATTTTCATCATGTGTATTACAGTGGAATCTTTCTCAAGTGACACCTTACAGTTTCTAGAAATTAGGTCGTTATAGATAGAAGGCGGCTATAAGTATTTCAGGAAATTTTGGACAGATTTTGATCTACCCCTAACCCCTGTGTCAGTGTGCAATTTTTTGTATGAAGTCTCTGTCCAATTGTGTCTAGTGCAAAAATGACATTGTTTTTAATGGAATATAAATTTATTTTAATATGCAGATGTCTTCCCAAAATATTAATACCAAAGGGACGTAATTACAAAAACTGTAACATTAGACATTACGTACGTTTTTGTGAGCAANTTCAGGAAAGATTAAAACTACATAGTATCTGCAGCTACTACTTTTTATTTTCTTCCTATTAAGTATATTCAAAGAGAAAATAATAGTGAAAATGGTTATCAGCATTTTTAGGGCTTATCTGAACAGTTTCTTTATAGGAAAGGGGGCAAAGTGGCATATGTAGTTCAACCATTGATTTTCATCATGTGTATTACAGTGGAATCTTTCTCAAGTGACACCTTACAGTTTCTAGAAATTAGGTCGTTATAGATAGAAGGCGGCTATAAGTATTTCAGGAAATTTTGGACAGATTTTGATCTACCCCTAACCCCTGTGTCAGTGTGCAATTTTTTGTATGAAGTCTCTGTCCAATTGTGTCTAGTGCAAAAATGACATTGTTTTTAATGGAATATAAATTTATTTTAATATGCAGATGTCTTCCCAAAATATTAATACCAAAGGGACGTAATTACAAAAACTGTAACATTAGACATTACGTACGTTTTTGTGAGCAAAAATAAAATTTTTTGGTAACTTCTAGTGGAAGAACCAGGGGATATTTCAATGAAGTATTACTTTATATTAATACACACACACATACAGAATAAAATATCACAGAAATGTAACTGCCACCTCCTGTCACCAATCAATTAACTGTAACATTCAACACTATATACTTTTTCTCAAAGGGAAATTCAATCTTTGGTGATCTCTTATGGAAATATCTTAGGATATTTCAACTAGACAAATTCAGGTTAATACAGAAGTTTTGCGAATAAAGTGATCACAGAAGGGTATCTGTGACCTCTTGATGCCAAAATAAATAAACAGGGCAGTGTGTTCTGTCTAGAGTACAAATAACGAAAATTACTAAATAATTTTGCACTCAATGTTTGATACAGTTATTGCGTAGTGTCTTTCTTGCCATTGTTTTAAGCAGTTCATGTCTGATGAATCCAGTTTATGTATTTATTTATCGTATGGCAATTTAGACACTTATAAAAGGAACAATACATAGACATTAAAAATATTACAAACTTTAAGAGTTACAAACAAACATCAAGTCTATTGATATAATCTATCGATTCTTGAGTTGCCAACAGGAAGTCGTCAGGGTGAGTGGGGGGTGGATCTGGAAGTGAGGAAGCGAGAATGTATCTGGTTATCATCAAATGTGATGGACTATTGCATGCCACTGCATGTTATACTGTTGTATTGGAGAGTCAATTTGTAGGCTTCCATGAGGCTGATGGCATGTTCAAAAAGCAAAGCATAATAATTCGACAAACTGTAATGAAAAACCAAGAGAAATCTATGTCGTAACTCATAACAACACAAGCAAAGTGAGAAGTTGAGCGAAAGCACAATGGCATGACATAAATGTGATGGTCGCGACATGTGCATCAACATTGGGCCGCCTGAGGGGTGGAGGGCAGGTGGAGTCAGTAGGTGTTGACTTGTGCTGGCGGGCTGGGGAGGGGTATCAATTTTACCTTCAGTACAGCACTTGCCATAAGAAATGCAGTACCCGTCAACCAAAAAAGTGCAATAAATTTATTTTCTAGCAGAGTTCCCTTAAATTTTAAACTTTTTTAACATAAATTTTTCAGAGTTCCTCAAAAATGAGTTTTTCTAGAAAGACAGTCAATATAGAAATGTTCTATCGTAATATCCTACTGTTACAGATCTAATATGTGAGAAATTCAGCTTCCTGGGAATACATAGCGCAGTTTTGGGAGGGACAATCAAAATGCTTCCTTATGGCCAGGTTGTTATGTTGCTGCGGCTCGTTATAGCCGCCATATTTGTAGCATTCTACGTCTGGGTATGACGATTGCAAATTACCACTCNACTGAGTGTCGACTGCCGGACGGCGACAGGCACACGAGTATTTGTCGCAGCGTGCCTATCCACCTCCTTCTCAGAGCATCAAACGCAACCAAAAATGGCATAGCGTGTGTCACCATGCACGCTCTTCCCACGCTATCCAAACTGTGTCATCGTAAAAGATAATCGAACTTCTAGAACAAAAACTGTCGATTCAGTTCGGAAAGCTTCTATCACTAATACTGACGCATAACAAAAACTAAGATTTCGTGAAACAGCAACTGGTTGCCAGATAAACTACCACAGCTTTAATTTCAAATATTGATACAAATTACGAAGCCCCGTTACCACAGCTTTAATTTCAAATACCAATACAAATTACGAAGCCCCGTTAAACAAAAGAAAATTAACAGCGTATCCCGGAAATGAATACTACTGCCTCATTACATTACCCTCCTCGGTTTGGGAGAGATTTTGAAGAAATCTTTCCCAAAGCGAAACCTATCTTGTATATGGCTACTCTTCAAACCACTGTGCCTCTGCTCCTTGACAATAATTAACATTTACAATGTGGTAGTCAAACTCACAACAAAAAAAAAAATATTCACTTCACTGTTAAAGAAGAGCAACAAGATGCTGGGATGCTACAAGAAAATCATACATTTCACTTTAGTCTATTGGTCACATGTTGTCCTAATTCGTGGTTGATGGTGTATTCATAACCTATGCCATAGATGATTCCTTGTGGGCTGCTCGTTCCTCTGGTTCCTCTCTGGGATCAGCGCGCACACACTTCCAAAAGGGGACCCAGGTCTGCCCATAATTATATAAAAGTCACTGTGACTGCCTTTCATTAGGCCAATGCTGACTATAAAAAACGGCCTCAAACCTGTCCCAATCCAAAAAACATACACCTTGTGCCATTGATCCCACGACACCATAAACTGGAGCAACATCTCACCACTACTTATATATATATATACTTAAGGCTCAATACTATACCACACCTCAACCTTTGAATCTTTAGACAACATGTGCTTCATCCTTAATTAATTTTCTTCATTATTCCAATTGTCAACTCTGATTTTCAAACTCACATATATGACTCTTTACATTAACACAGTGTAATTTCAAGGTTAAGTTTCATCAAATTGAAAACACAAAACTAATTAATAGGCAAATAACACTTCCTGTTCGGTACTCTGCTTAAATAAATCCCAATAGTTACAATAACACAACTGTTTACGCGTTTGCATCAGCATTATTTAGAAACTTTCAGACTGCGTCGATAGGTTTTGTACGATGCAGTTTCGATAATGTGTGGAGAGTGTGCATGGCAGCCCACGCCAGGCCTTTATCTAAGGAGAGGGGGGTGATAGGCAGCACAAGTACACGTGTGCCTGTCGCCATTGAATTCATTTGATATCGAGCAGTTGAATCAAGTCAGTCGTCAGTTTGAAGCAGTCGTCAACTAGTGCTCGCCTAGGCCGTGTCGGGCTTAGCGCTAACCCCCACACCGGCAAACTAGACCTTACTAGATTATTTCTCCGCGGGTGTGGGAGGTAGCTGCATTTAATTTTCTTCTGACAAGTTATGATAACATGAATAATTCGTAAATGACTGTGGCGCTGTCTGCAGACACTTGTCTGTTTATCTGTGAACGGTTTGTACTCTGCATACCTGAACTTCGTATGTGAACTGTGTCACAAAAATGATAAATAAAAGTATGGAACTTGACTTTATTTCTTATTTAATCGGCGTCCATTTTAGAGAGTCTCTTGTTACTCAGTCTTGAGCTAGTTGAGCGGTAGTCGGCAACTTAAAGCCGGCTGTAACTGTGCGCGTGCCACGTTACAATCTTAGTAATGCTCAGTTGTCCAGATCACCTGNGGCAACTTAAAGCCGGCTGTAACTGTGCGCGTGCCACGTTACAATCTTAGTAATGCTCAGTTGTCCAGATCACCTGTGGGGTGGGCCATTAATATTACTGCTATTCGACTTGTGTAAATTTTAGGGTGAATTTTTCCTTTATTAAACTTTAGACAGACCTACTGCAATGTGTGCAAATCTTTGCACACATTTTAAATGCCATACGTGAATAGTTTTTTATTTTTGCTCCATTTTACACTTGGGTTTATAGTGATTGTGTTCCAAATTACTACTGTCTAGGCCAGTAGCCTTTTTAATGTGTATAACCATGTAATTGAGAGTTTTGTGTGTTTACAAATGAGGACAAACTTCCTAATCTTGTAATTTATTTAGATCCCAACACATGAGCTGAATTAGCTGTGGGGTGTAAAAATATTAAAATACCGCTTAACCGTGATGAGGACTTCCAAGTACATTGAAAAGTAATTTACTATAAAGCACAGTTGGAACAAACTTGCGACTGTTCACAGATGCAGAAAATTTGGGAATTGTACCGGCACTGCAGTCATTACTTTGAACATTAAAAGCCATGTTAACAATTAAACTACGTAAGTTTTGTTCAGAATACCCAAAAAAAGCTCAGAATATTCCACAATCGGTTGAAAATTTGAGTGCAAGGAGGAAATTTTAGTTTACGATAACAATTGCTTTAGATATCAACAAATGTAAGATGCAACTTACCACCACAAGACATAAGATATAACTAATAGTATGTATAGTGAGATTTAATATACACTACATTTAAGTAATAAAATGGCATTACAGCTAACAATTTTTTCAGTCCTTATTTTAAGGTTTATCTTCACCCTCGTACTTCCAATGGAAATATGTTGAATAGTACTGCTATAAATTGGTAATTTAAAATTTTTTTGTTGCTTTTCACCCATTCTTTCCATACTGGGTGTGACATTTACACACTATTTATTCAAATGTATTGTGAATAATAAACATTATCTTATTTTTCTGTGCAGTTCACATACTTTGCACAGACGAGACACAAAATAGTTAGCAATAGAGTCAGACGGATCACTAGAACAGCATCCTAGAAACCATTAATTAGTGATTTGGTCCTCTCGGCAACTGCCCGCATGTTGACGGGCAGCTCTCTACTCTGAACTACGAACTGCAACTGTGAACAGTGTAATGTTGCAGGCGTGAAATTGGCGACTGGAAATTACAGCTTGGTTTGCTCAATCGGTAGAAACATGAAACGTGAAAGGCGCCAAATAATAATAAAGTTAAGTCTCAGTTGTTACTGTAATTGTATTTAATATTTAAAAGAAACAGTTCACACAGAAGCTTCAAGTAGGCAGAGTGACGAACCGTCAGTTTCACCAGACAAACCAAGAGCAGTGCTGCAGTAGTTAATTTTATTATTCACGTCATTTAAAACTTGCATCGCAAGAGAAAATTACACAGACAGGAAGGACGTCAGTTCCCTCCTGGCACCCTAGCGACCTCCCTTACTGGCGGTGAAATAATTTAACTGGATAAAGTTTGCCAGTGTGGGGGATATTTGCCACGCTCGATGCGTCCTCTTCAGTAGCTGGTTGTTTATGGTTCTGCTTTGCTTTTCGCAGTTCTGTTCGTGGGCGGTAGGCACACGAGGTATAAGTCACCCCGTGCCTACCCCCACTCCTCCCTTGACCGTGGGTGCCAAAAATTTTACCAAATAAGGGCATGGCGTGTGCTGGAATACCTCTCCCCATGCCCTGTCGAACTGAGTCGTAAAATTATAATCAAACTTCTAGAACAAAAACTGTCTACTGCAGTTGGAAAACTTCTATCTACTAATGCTGACGCAAACAAAAACTGTGATTTCTGAAAAGGCAAACGTATGCCCGATAAATACACTAACAGTATTTAGAATCCTGATTAAATATTATAAAGCCTCGCAAAACGAAAGAAAAATGAACCAAGTATCACAATAATTATTATTACTGGGTTATTACAACAGGTAGACAGAGAAGTGTGAAGTGCGAGGTGGCACCAGGCGCTCAAGGCTGATAATGCTGCAGCACCCCACCCCCACGCCACACATCCATTGCCATAAACATACCCAAATAAGGACATTGCACAGTGCTACTCATATCATGCCTCCTAATCGCTACCTAAAAAGGCATCGCACAGTACGTAGCCCCTTTGGACGCTGGTGCGCTAACCCTATCGCAACCACTTTCCCATGCAAGCCAAACTGTGCCGAAAGAACAAACAACTGTGTTTCAATGACATACTTGAAAAAGAAAAAATGCNTTTCCCATGCAAGCCAAACTGTGCCGAAAGAACAAACAACTGTGTTTCAATGACATACTTGAAAAAGAAAAAATGCCAGTGAACATCCTAACAGCCCATATCACTGATCTGTTGCCTATTGAACTATGACATTAGAAAAAACAAACTCTTGACAAATGCACATACTAACACTGCCAACATGTCTGAAATACGAAAAAGCAAAGAAAATTAACTAAATGTTCCTATAAAATCAGTATTACTGCACCACTACATTACCGTCCTTGGTTTGGNAAAAGCAAAGAAAATTAACTAAATGTTCCTATAAAATCAGTATTACTGCACCACTACATTACCGTCCTTGGTTTGGGAGTGGTTTAGAAGAAACCTATCTTGTATGCGGTTTCTCTGTAGATTACTGCAACTCTGTTATTTACAAACAAATTGAGTTTACAGGTTGGTAAATAGACTGTACCACGTGAAAGAAATCCATATTTTATCGAAGTGAGATTCATGAGAAGATACCTGTTGGGATGCTACAATCAAATGGTACATACGACATAGCCATCTTGTCAATGCAAGCTGTGGTTGTTGACGCCAGCAACTTAAAAGGATGGTTCTTCGACGTGGTAGACTTTTCATTCTGGTTCCTCGCTGGAGTCGGCACACATCTGCAAAGGAGACATGAAAAATGTTTACAAAATTATACACACAGCATTATAATTTGCCTTTTACTGCCAAATATCGAGATATGTTCCTGATGATGAGTTAAATGTACAGAACTGGGTTTGTCCAAAAATTATGAAGCTGCATAAGAATGATACATATGACAAGCCTTGTATGGACAACATTTTAAAGACCAGAAAAAGAACATGGAAATGAACTGCCATACTAGCCAAAAAAAAAATTTCCGCTCAGCTGATAAACAGATATCACAAGTTTTTATCAGTGGATATGATTATTAGTTTAGTTGGTTTTCTCGTTGGCAGCGATGTCGTTAGATGGGTACTCGTAACTACACAACTGGAGGAAGTGACGCCGGGCATTATCTCAGACTACACTGCCAGTTTTTTGTNAGATGGGTACTCGTAACTACACAACTGGAGGAAGTGACGCCGGGCATTATCTCAGACTACACTGCCAGTTTTTTGTTTATCCCGACGAATAAAGAATAAATTGCAACATGTTATGGGCAAAAATGTTTTGCAAGATAGTTTTTTAGAATAATACNAGTGACGCCGGGCATTATCTCAGACTACACTGCCAGTTTTTTGTCTTATCCCGACGAATAAAGAATAAATTGCAACATGTTATAGGCAAAAATGTTTCGCAACCTGGAAAGTATATTTGCAAAATGAAGCCAGTTGTAAGAAAAATATGGTTTTTGTAAAGGTAAAACTGTCGGATATACCGTAAAGTTTATGACGTTAATTTGTGGTTGATAAGTGTATTTTTACTTAGAAGCCAGCTGTATGTGCAAACATTTTTCACAGAATTTACGTTGATGGTCACATTGTAGCACACTAAATCTCATATTGTCGAGGGAAGGGGGCTGATCTATACTTAACCCACACGCTGGAAAAAATATAACTTGGGAGGGGGGGGTCAAGCTGACTACGTCCATAGCACGGGGCTTGTTTCAACTGCCTGTTCAGATTAATAATGAGCGATCATCCCCTTTCCCTGCTTCTTCAGGTGTTCCCCAAGGAGGTTAACTTTCACCACTTCTTTTTTACTATCTTTGTTGGTATAAGTAAAGAAATAAAACATGGAAAATCAATTTTATTTCATGATATTTAAAAAGAAAAGTAAAAATATTTCCACTTTTTAAGATTTTGAACTAATATATCTAGATATTGATGCCATTGTGCAATGGTGTGAAGCAAATGCATTAAAATAGACAAGAAAACAAACCATAACTTTTACTAGAAAGAGAATGGGTGAATTTGTATATAAGTGAACCTGACCACAAACTATTTTAAAAAGGTCAAAAATCGAATATTACTCTTCCATCTTACGACTTGTGAAATGTAGTAAACTGCAGTTACAAATATTTTTCCTTTTAAACTAAATTTTTATTCTAATTTTTTATGCTCAAAAGTTTGCATCCATTGTTTACATAGGGGCACGCATTCTAGGCATGTTGGCATCAGTAATATTGGTTATAAGCGGTTCATGGTAAAGTGAGCACTTTTGAGGCCCTAGTTACTTTGCTAGAAAAAGGGTAAGAATGACAGCTTTTCCAAAAGAAGGGAAAATACCAACAAGTATGGTATATTGCCATTACTACTGTAATGATGCAATATTCTTAATTTTTCGGGACATGGGTGTAAAATTCTTTCGTGTGTATGAAGCTTTGGAATGCGTCTTAATATTTTTATCGGGTTCAAGTTTAAAGCTGTGGTGGCTCGTTTCCCGTGTTAGTTTATCCGGCAGACGTGTGCGTTTGTAGGTTATCGGGAGGACGTCTGCTGTTTACGTTTTATCAGGAGGATGGTTACAGTTTCTACCTCTGAGCAAGCCGTGGCAACGTAAACATTCAGCAGTGTAACAAGTGCCGAACGTTACAACATGGCGGCTGCATTAATATATCGTAACTAACCAGCGGGAACATTACAATATGGCGCCCAATGGCGAGGCTGCATTATTTTAAATAACGAGTTAACGAACGCACTACCCGAACCATTACAATATGGCCCCAACTGTGAGGCTGTAATATTCTAAATATTAGCTTAACGAGCCGCGGCCCGCACCATTACAATATGGCGCCCAACGTGGGGCTGTAATATTTTAAATATTAGCTTAACGAGGATACGGGCGGAACTTTAGAATATGGGGCCCCACGTTGGGCGCCATATTGTAATGTTCCCGCGGGCTAGTTACGATATATTAATGCAGCCGCACAGGTGGGCGCCATGTTGNAACGGCCTGGCCACGCACGCTCTCCACAATGTTATCGTAACTGACTGCACAAACTAATCCTGCGCCGTCAACATAAACGAACTTGTCGACGTCGCCTGACGTACAACAAAAACTTGTTGGCGCATTAAAACTACGCCGAAGGAACTAAAACTTGTCGACGTTGCCTGATCCACAGAAACGAACTAATTTAATTAATGCTGACGCTTCCCCAAAAAACCAAAGTTCGAAACGAAACTGTAACCGTCGTCCTGATAAAACTTAAACAGCAGACGTCCGCCCCATAACCTACAAACACACACGTCTGCCTGATAAACAAACACGGGAAACGAGCCACCACGGCTTTAAACTTGAACCCGATAAAAATATTACGACGCTTTCCAAAGCTTCATACACACGAAAGAATTTTACACCCGTGTCCCGAAAAATTATGAATATTGCGTCATTACACTACTCGCACAATATCAATTTCATGGGTCCATCATCTTATTCATAGTATATACCATTGAAATGTGATAGCGTAGAGGGCTATGAAGTTCAAGGAAATTGGGACAGGAATCTGCCACTGCCTTAATTAAGCCCTGGAGTGATTTAGTAAAACCATTAATTAAACCAAAATTAGGATGGCCGAACCGTAAATCGAAGTCTCGTGTCCTACCGACTGCTTGTTCAATGTCTTGCAATTGCGCCACCTTGTTTGGCAGAGTTTAGAAAGCAATATTTGTGGAATATTCGGTGTGGCCAATAATTATTTGAAACCTATTTCGTAACTTTTATTTTGTTAATGAGAAAAGAAAATCAAAACGTTTTTAATTATACTCTCATTCCAATTAAAAAATAATTACAAGATGACAGCAGCCATACCTAACGCAGTTTTGCCAACATTGTGTGTACAATGTTTGGCAGACATTAACCACAGTGTCCTATAATTATAATCATACTTCATTTATAAGGTAAGTGTCTATTACAAAATTAGGTGGATGGTAACAAGAACAAAATTCACTTTTACTAACATTAGAACTTAACCTAAAATGTACCTAAATAAAGTTTATGCATAAACTGGCATAATTAGCTGAAATAAAAACCCTTCAGTACATGGTGAAAGTTGCTTATCAATGCTGTGTTATCCAGTCTTCTGGCCCCATTCTGTTAAATATGTCCTCGCGATTTTTTTCCGTCTGTCAATTGCAAGTGACATTTTTGAAGTGTCTTCTCCTTTAACTTTAGCCCAGATGCTTTCTATCGGATTCAATTATGGATGATAGGGTGGCAGACGAAGTACTTTACGGCAATGATTTCCCAGTGGTCTTCTACTAAGTACGATATTTTCTGAGGTTAGTGTTGCTGTATAAGGTCATACAAAGTTGGTTTTATAATGATGCTAGTAAACAAAATATTCTCCTTACTCAACCACTGCTGCATTTCCATCTTAGTTAAGTTGGTAGTAGGTGTTTTGTTTACTTTTGCATTGTGATAGGAAGCATTATCTATCGCAACAAAGCTGTCTGGTGTGGAAGATTTGGTATTAATGGCTCATTAATCCATCATAAATTTCTTTATTCATGATTTGGGGATAATCTCCTGTTGCTTGGTGCAGCTTCCATATTGCAAGAACATTTAGGGACAAAACAGTTTTCACCTCCTGCGTGAATCATTATTAACCACTGACCCTTTGCTACAAGTGCTAGCAAACCATTGGAAGACTTGTCGCTCACATTTTATTTTTTACATGTGATGAGAAAATGTACGACTCATCCACGTAAATGTAAATAATTGTACGTTTCTCATTTCTATATTGCAGCATACTCTTGATATATTCTGTACGTTTTTGCTGAATATCTGATTTTTATTTTAAAACTAGACACTGAGATTTTCTTTTCTACCACCTAAATCCTAGCTTCTTTCAAGTCGTTCTTAATGTTGTATTGCTTTCTTAGTAACTTGTATCATCCTTTAGTTTAAATCTTACGGTTTCGACAGTCAGCATATAATTTTCAACTAGGTAGAAATTGTACAGTGTGTGTTGTACCACAGCTTCATTGAAGGTATCAAGGTCTTATATAGAGGTTTTCTTTTGTTTCTTGTTGGGTGTTGAGAGAGATGTCACTATGTGTGCTTCTTTCAGATTAGCTTCTCTCTTTATTGTTTGTACTGTGGTGTGACACACCCGTTGCTGTAGTAGAAGTTCTCAACTGCACTTTCTCAAAGAAAAACAACCAACCAATGCCTGAATATCAATAGTCTGAACAAGTTCAGAGACATAAAGAGTAACGAGAATGAAACAAAAGTTGCTTAACAAAACTTTTCGCTAATTAAAATTAAACATGAATAATGCCATAAACCACAAACACAGCAATACAAATACAAATTATGCGGCACCACATTTCAAATTATTCTTCACGTAGAATAGGCGGCAACCGTGCCACGAAGACAAGAACAACAGAACTGGTTTTTCCGGCCCGAAGGAGCAAATGTTGCCTTGGCAGTGACGCGTTCCTCTGGAGGAACTGTATTACTATTATACCCACGTCCATCCTTGGAGGTGGTTGTAATCATTTTTGTTAGAAAAATTATGTTCATTTGTACTTCTGCCTTACTTACGTTGTCACCTGTACTCACTTGGCTGTTGTCTTACCACGCCACATCTCTCCGCCAACCAGAAATGGCGAGAGAAGAAACTGGTATATTTTCTTTNGTTGGCTGTTGTCTTACCACGCCACATCTCTCCGCCAACCAGAAATGGCGAGAGAAGAAACTGGTATATTTTCTTTTGTGCATTTGTTTAATAAACATTTAATACTTCGTACCCTCTAGGGAATAAATAAATAATAACAAACAAAATTATAATACTGAATATCGTCTAGAAACAAATGGCATATACTTGCACATAATCTCTATGTTAATAAACTATTAAAATAACCAGAAATTATAAATTTGGTTCAACTCGTATAATAAAGCTGAATTTGGAAATTATATTAAATGACTTGGCAACACAAGCAAATATTCTGTAAACCTATATAATCATAATATCTGTGACTAATGGTAAATATAACCCCTGAAAATCTGCAACGTTACAAATTGCATATTTAAACATAACGTCCTAACATTAAAATTTGTACCAAGTGTAACAAATTCTGTAGGAAATGTTTGTGTAAACAGGGTTCAAAGCAACAACTTCACAAATAGCTAACTATGAGTATAAAAGAAATAGACAATTTGAGCTAGAAGATCTTAGCATATTATAGGCAGTTCATGGAAATTCAGTGTGGCATGTGAATTTTAGCTCCTGTTAACAATACTTTTCAATGAAGTACGCTCGCAAGTGCAATTAGTGNATTCAGTGTGGCATGTGAATTTTAGCTCCTGTTAACAATACTTTTCAATGAAGTACGCTCGCAAGTGCAATTAGTGCAAATTTAATTTCCAGGGGAAAAAATGTAAGTAACTAAAATTTGCTGGCAGATTGCTTACATCCTCTGTAGTAAGCTGAGCAGGATTTGTATTTTGAATATTCCACAGATCAGCATGCGAGGTTCTGGCGGGAAGTGTCAAGGCAATTAGGAGCTGCCCATTATATGTTGTGTGTGTGTGTAAAAACTTTAGTACTAAAAATATTAAATTTATTGTAACAAAAATGTATGCTGGTTGTTTGATAACATGAAACTAACTAGTTACAATAGTGATTATGGACATTGGAANATTCAGTGTGGCATGTGAATTTTAGCTCCTGTTAACAATACTTTTCAATGAAGTACGCTCGCAAGTGCAATTAGTGGAAATTTAATTTCCAGGGGAAAAAATGTAAGTAACTAAAATTTGCTGGCAGATTGCTTACATCCTCTGTAGTAAGCTGAGCAGGATTTGTATTTTGAATATTCCACAGATCAGCATGCGAGGTTCTGGCGGGAAGTGGCAAGGCAATTAGGCGCTGCCCATTATATGTTGTGTGTGTGTGTAAAAACTTTAGTACTAAAAATATTAAATTTGTTGTAACAAAAATGTATGCTGGTTGTTTGATAACATGAAACTAACTAGTTACAATAGTGATTATGGACATTGGAANATTGTAACAAAAATGTATGCTGGTTGTTTGATAACATGAAACTAACTAGTTACAATAGTGATTATGGACATTGGAACAATTAAATTACAACTTAGACTAATACAGGAAACTTGGGAGAAATTATGATTCAGACACAATTTATGATGTTTTGACATTACTTAAAATATATTTTGTTTTCTAGTTTATAGCTTAAAAATTTCTTCATGAACACACATTGCAAGTTGTATTATGTGGTTCCTAAAGATAATACATTTGTAATTTCGTACAAATGCAAGTTGTAAAATGAGGTTCCTAAAAACAATGCATTTGTAATTTTGCAGGCTGAAAGAGGTTTCAGAAAAGATAAACAGGTTTGGATGTGTGACGCCGGCAGCAGTGGCGAACCTGAAGGTGGCAGTGAAGCGCATTGTAGTTGGACCCAACCACTTTGCCTTGCTGCTGGAAGATGGTAAAGTGTGCCGTGTGTCTTTTTCCATCCTCTCGGACAGACTTGACCTTAGCAAGAGCGATCCTGCGAAAAAGTGAGTTAATTAAAACATTCTTCTAGTGTATTTTGTTTTCAAAGGCTTTATTACTGTAGAGTTGTGTGACCACTGTTATGGACCTGTAATAAATTTTTCTCTGTGGTAGCAGATTGAGTGAAATACTGAGATTTCTTTAATTGCCTCTGGTAAAGCAGTAAGTTTTATCAAATCAGTGTGTGATGTACTTTCCAACAGAGTGATGTGCAAAGTGTGTGGTTTGTGTGTGCACAGTGTGAGCAGCAGCAAGGTGGGAGGGGCAGGGGGGGCCAGCTCAAGTTCCAACAGCCGCCAGCTGACCCGAGCCCGCGCCCGCATCATGCGTTCCAATACGGCTCTGCGTGGAGCTGGAGGGGTACCCAGCAGCGGTTCAGGAGGCCGCGGGGCCCCGGGCGTTATTATGGGTGCTAGCAGCGGTGGTGGCGGCAGTGGCAACGTGGGGCCCCGTCCCATTGTGCCGCCTCTGTATGTCCCGGAAGAGCTTGTGTCTCAAGCGCAAGTGGTGCTGCAGGGAAAGAGTCGTAACCTCATCATTCGTGAACTGCAGGTGAGTAGTTGCATAGTTGTAGGCACAGTCTGTGGTTCCACGTTTGTTGTTTTATAGCATACTTTGTGTACCTTCATTTGTCTTGTCTGTATTGCAAAAAATGAGGATGCAAGATGACTTAAAAATAGTTGAGCACATCTTTCATTGCATAATTTTATTTTAACCTGTATATTAGAACCTAGTACCTCTATCAACCCCATTCAGTGTGACCATCTGTCTATAGCGGCACGTTTTTGAGAAATTGTGAAATAAATTGGGTTGGAAAAGTAAAACATTAGAGGGAAATTGGTTGAAAAGTAAATTTGCCACACTTGTTTTATTTGCAGTACTTAGCATTTCATTTGGAGAGTGCTGTACTGGATGTAGAGCATTTATAAAAATAGATACCACTCCTCTGGGCAGCCAGGACTACCCAATACCTATTGACTTTGCCCACCCTCCAGGCGGCCAAATGTTTCCACGTGATGCGACTAGCAACTACCACCATCTGTTTGTCCTGCCATTGTGGTTTCAATCAGCAGATACCTTTCTGTAGTATAATTTTATTTGAAAGATGTCTGTTTATTAATATTTTCTTAAAATATCCCCNAATCAGCAGATACCTTTCTGTAGTATAATTTTATTTGAAAGATGTCTGTTTATTAATATTTTCTTAAAATATCCCCCCTTTTTTTTAAAAGCCTTAAATAAAATTGATGGCAAGCTTTCATCTTAAAAACTTGAGACGTGCAAAAGGGAAGCAGTTCATGACACTCTTGCCTCATTAATGATTAAGATCATGCCTAAAGTAGAATAACGCTCTTGAGTATGGGCTATAGCATATTCCCTATAGCAAAAAATTTTTGAATGTACCACTGTGTTCTGTATGAAATGCACAGGTAATATACTTGTTAAAAACCAGTGCCATTTTGTATACTTGCTGGCTGCAACTGTCAACTTTCAGCTTCCCTACACGCAATGGTATTCATAAAAAACAAAAGTGCCAGGGAAGGTACTTTTGTTTTGCTCTTTCAGGGAACAAGGAAGAAGTGTTGTAAGGTACAGGAAAGGTTAAGAGAAGGAATGGAAAATTATATATATGTGTGTTATATGGAACAAAAAAATTGGTATAAATTACAAGGAATTGTAAAGTAGTCGGAAGGGGAGGGAGCAGAAAGTATTCTTCTGCAGTGCAGCATAGCAATCACCTCAGCCTAGTTGATGAGTCGTGTGCAATGTTTTACAAGGTTAACCAGGTTTAACAAATTATTAAATTTATTCTTGCCACAAGTGTAAATCTGATGAATTCAGAATTTTATTTAAAAATTAGTTTTGCCACAAGTTAAACTGAAATAGTTATAAATTTCAATCTATAAATTATTTTAATGTATGTACAATCAAGTCTCATGAATGTAAACTTAATGGGATGATAATTCTGTATTTCACTAAATTGTGTTATGTTTTTTTCTTTTATTTAGCGCACAAACCTGGATGTAAATCTTGCTGTGAACAATCTCCTTAGTCGAG
This sequence comes from Clitarchus hookeri, assembly GCA_002778355.1. Taxonomy (NCBI): domain Eukaryota; kingdom Metazoa; phylum Arthropoda; class Insecta; order Phasmatodea; family Phasmatidae; genus Clitarchus; species Clitarchus hookeri. Next base: position 642,443 of record NQII01002691.1, on the reverse strand, counting down.
ATGATGAGGAAGGAGATGATGCTGATGATGCACCAGATTCCTATGTTCCAGAGGACCTCATATCTTTGCTTGATGGGGGTTTCCACGCTGACCATTCAGTCATTATTGACGCAGATGCCATGTTTTCCGAGGACATGTTTGGATACTCAGCAATCAGAAAGTAAGTATATATGCTCTGATCACACTATGATGGGGCCACGTTTGTTTCCAAACTGATGTTTAGCATAATATGAGAGGGATTTAGAATTATTTGCAATATTAATGTTGGAAAGCAGTGTGGCCACAATGTATCCCTTCGCTACAGTTCTGTTTGAGGAAATAAACANTTTGCAATATTAATGTTGGAAAGCAGTGTGGCCACAATGTATCCCTTCGCTACAGTTCTGTTTGAGGAAATAAACAGGCTCTACGAATCCAATAGCACGCACTGAAAGACTGACAACTTCATTCCAGTACTAAAGCTACTGTAGCTGGATGCCTTTCCCATCTGCTTTATTTTTTTTTTACCAAGGAATATACTAGTTCGGGTTCTGTTTATTTTATTAGCGAGATGGGGAAATATAGTTTATCGTCTTTGGTGAAATGGGATTGTTTTAAGGTCCTTCTTATGAGTAGCAATTTGAACAGGCTATTGTTTTAATGATGCAGTGTAAAATTTTGCTCGTATGGAAATAACATTCGAAATACTATAACTCGAAATTTGTAACTTCATGGAAGAAATGTGTCGCTGTCTGTACCGATGCAAGAAATATGCACTAAACATTTTCAGTGAAGTTAAACTCTCAATGTAATGATATATTACAGAAAATTGATTATATAAGATAGGTATTATGCAAGAAATTAATTAATATTTTTTTACTAGGCGTATGCTTTTGAATAGCATTACTAGTTGTCTCATGTATTTAAAATTTCTGTTAAGATTATTTTTTCTTTCCTCTTAGTATATTTCCTATTTAATTTTGACCTGCGAAATTAGTCTTTTGTTCTGTTGTTGATTATAAAAAGTTTCAAAACAATGAAAAAATATATCTTACATCATAAATATTATTCAGCTGTAATGAAAAGTTTAAAACTTAATTCTGAATCAAGAAACATTTTAAACATTATGAAAATAGTGTTGCTGTTAAATATCAAGACATTAGTGATAGGCACCAGAGTGGATAACTAACTTGGAATTCATCTGCTGGGAGTTTTTATGTACTGAACTACACTACAAAGGGCTTTTATTTTGGCCACATCCATTGCAAAACCTCCGGCAAGAACGAAGTGTGATGCATATGTTGCTGTTTGTATCCATGGGAGAAATGTATTCACCCGAATATAAGACTATATTTTGTTCCAAATTTCTCTTACAAAAATTTAGGGGTGGTCTTATTTTCACATCGCAAAAAAATTGCAGTTAATATTTATGCATAGGTAATAGTAATAACACTTAGTTAATGGTTTCCAGACAAATATTCTAATCTTTTGAAAATCACAAGTTTGGTTAATATTATCAAAGGAAATAAAACACAATTGCAACAAAAAGGCGAGGTTAACTTCAATTTGTCACGTTTAATTTTTTTTATGGTGAAAGAGGGTTTAATGGCTTTTACCATTTGGAGACGTTTCACAGAACTATAATGTATGCATGTCCTATCATNATGGTGAAAGAGGGTTTAATGGCTTTTACCATTTGGAGACGTTTCACAGAACTATAATGTATGCATGTCCTATCATAATTTTTCAAAATGTTTTTAAAGCCCATGCTTTATAGCTCAAAAAAATTGTAAAATATTCTAAACCCATAATTTAATCTATAAATTTTACAATTTTCATTAAAGTACTGACTTGTAATTTCTAATTCAGAGTAGGTACTATTTTTTTTCACAATCGTTGCAAAGATAGGCAACATAACATACATCCTGCAACAACCTTCAGCTGACACAATACTTNATTTTTTTTCACAATCGTTGCAAAGATAGGCAACATAACATACATCCTGCAACAACCTTCAGCTGACACAATACTTTTGCAAATGAAGGCGTTAACTGTTTACATGCTGTGTAGGTTGGTCACTGTGTCTGTAAAAATTTACTGAAGTTAATGAAACAGAATATTTTACACTTGCATCAGTACTTTTGGTTTAATTGTGATTTATTTTCTACAGTCGTGGCAGCTCAGGAAGTAGGCGGCTAACTCTTGAAAGAGATCGTGAAGCAGACAGAGAAAGGGACAGAGAGCGTGACAGTTTTTCACGTTGGCGAGATCGACAATATTTTGGTCCTCGGCGGTGGCTAGAGTCTGCGCTCAGAGACTCATCGTGGGACAAAGATCCAGGTACCCTAGTTAATTTTTTTTATTGATAAAGTAAGTACTGCTACAGTGTTGTTTATTATATTCTCAGCTTTGTTGCACCATTTTGAATGTTAAGTTTTTTTCATGAAATAATTATAACGTAGAATCCTACTTTTACACTCCTTGTATATTACTTTTTCTTGTGTTATACATTAATAGATCAATTGACTTCCCACATTTTGCAGAATAAAATGCATATTTGTCACATTTTCAAGCATTTGCTGGAATAATAAGAAAAACGGCTTGAAACTGTGAGTTTACATTTGTAAGCATTTACAAAAGTGCAAGGCTAAAGATGACATATTCTGCGACCTTTTCCCTGACCTTCTGTGCCCCCTTCTTTTCCCTCCCTGCCCCATATGCACCCCCTTTTTTTTCCACTCCCTGCTCTTCTGCATCTTCTTCTTTTCTCTTCCTGCCCTTCTGTACCCCTTTTCCCTTCCTGCTCTTCTGCACCCCTTATTTTCCCTCCCCGCGAAAAGATTTCAGGACAATTGGTGTTTCAATGCACTTTAGTTCAGAACCACTCTCGTAATTGGATCATTTGAATTGTGTGTTTTATCTGTGTGCCTGTGAATTGAGGACAGTCATTATCAGAGAAACAGGTAATTCATGATCGGCTCACTCTTGTAACATTGTGTCTTCATACAAAGACAAGCAGCCAATAGTCAAATGAAGACTACAAGTGTGTACATAGGATACTGAAGTCTAGCCTCCATGTAAATCTTTTAGCAAAAACATGTGGCCCTACGTATAACATACCTATCCCTGCATTCCAATGTTCAAATTCTCACATTTACAAAGTTGTAAGTATATTGTATTAGAATTATGAAGTTTCAGGGGCATTTGCACATCTGGAATGGCGTGTAAAAATGCAAAATCATCAGGTTTAAACTATCTTGATAAAATTCAAGTCTTTCAAAAATACCTGTTATGACATGAAAGACAGCCATGAACGACNCAATAGTCAAATGAAGACTACAAGTGTGTACATAGGATACTGAAGTCTAGCCTCCATGTAAATCTTTTAGCAAAAACCTGTGGCCCTACGTATAACATACCTATCCCTGCATTCCAATGTTCAAATTCTCACATTTACAAAGTTGTAAGTATATTATATTAGAATTATGAAGTTTCAGGGGCATTTGCACATCTGGAATGGCGTGTAAAAATGCAAAATCATCAGGTTTAAACTATCTTGATAAAATTCAAGTCTTTCAAAAATACCTGTTATGACATGAAAGACAGCCATGAACGATGCTTGCTGTACTGAAGAGTTCTTTGGTGTGTGTGGCTGGACACACTTGCCTTCTCTCAGAACATTATTCTAGTCCATGCCAAATTGAGTCACAGTTATTATTCATGCTTGTGAACGTTTTACACCCTACGATAAATGTTTGTCACAGGTTATNGTTATTATTCATGCTTGTGAACGTTTTACACCCTACGATAAATGTTTGTCACAGGTTATTACTAGTGCCCCACTTTTGCTGTCAATAAAATGAGCTGATTTTGTCATTAAAACTTGACCATTTCATCAAAATAATATTTTCATTTCGTCAAATAAGTTTTATAGCAAAAAAAAAAAGTGTGTTATGAGAACATCAAACTAAATGGAATTTGATATTCATTTATTTTAATTATTATATATTTAAGTGGAAAATGTTAAATATGTAACAATAAGGGTGGAAGGACAATCTTACGAGAGCGCTCTTGTCATGTAACACACATTGTCATGTCGGATATATTTGTGCAATCAATATTGTACTTTATTGGGACATTTAAAATTGCCCAAGAACATTCACTAGTGTTTACAAAATTTTTATATCAACAACATACAACTTTTGTTCATTTGTAGATACCAATATTTTAATTAAATTCCATTCAGTTCAATATTCACAAATTCACGTCCTGACTACAAAATGCTAGTAAATATTTTATTATTGGTAAAATAAAAATGCTCCTTACATAGTAAAATTGTTTCAACAAAGAAGTGGAAGATTCCCATTTGTTTTTGTTTTCTTCGCAATATGAAAATTACAAAAATTTGCTTTAAATGCAGTTGTCTTTATATTTTTTATGTCCTCCACTATAACTAAATCATTGCATACGGCATGGCAGTATTTAAGCAAATGTCTTTTCGGGCCCTCGTAATGTTAACATTGCAGTATTTGCACTTAGGTCAGTTTATGGAACAAAAACCCTTCACTTTCAAACACCCGGGCACAATCTAAAACAAACTATTTTTGGCATTCTTAATCAGTTCTGCGACGTAAGCAGCGGACTACAATCACCACCCTCGCTCAACAGTTGCAAATGCCGTATTTGCTTGTCAAGAACCTAAGCACAAAGGACAGAAGATGAGTAAAGTCGGCAGTGTTTACAAATACAGCGCAAATGTTTAGTGCCTCATTATTATATTCAACAAAAAAGATTCATCTGTGTAAAGTATATTATGTACTCTTTACTTTCGTCATATCACCAACATTTTTGGTTAAGAGATGTTCGTTTATAAATAAAATAAACATTAGGCGTGATTCTGCTTGTGAATGAGAGCCATAGCGATCATAGAAGAGAGATTCTGCTCGATATATATTGAATCGTACGTGGCACGATAATCTTTCGTCTATGCTACCAATCGCTTTATGAATTGTTCTTGTGACATAAAATTTTGTTTACGTTTTTATAGTCAAGAACGTGATCACCATCCAAATAGTTTGTTATCCACACATATGTGAAATAAATGAAATAAATGCTGTACAACAAATGGAAAATTGTAAAACTTAATGCTTGTAAGAGTTTTCATGGTAAAAGCAGCCCGTGTTGTGGATATACTTTAAATAATCAATTTTGTCACTGTTTCACGAATACAGGAATTATTACAGAATTTTGAGAATAATCTTTATTTCTCAGTATTTCACATGATTTTGCTGTTTGCAACAATATCTAGGCCACAGTTAATTACATAATTTTTAGTCCACTGAGCTTATTTACCAGTGAAGGAATATTGGCCATAATATATTAATTCTAACCATAATTTCATATTCAGTGATGATTTTTACTAAAGATTGTAATGACTCTGTATTCTTAATTTTCGGAACACGTGTTTCAATTTCGTTCGTTTTTCCAAGCTTCGTAATATTTTTATCGGGTTCAAAATTAAAGCAGTGGTGGTTCGNCGTGTTTCAATTTCGTTCGTTTTTCCAAGCTTCGTAATATTTTTATCGGGTTCAAAATTAAAGCAGTGGTGGTTCGTTTCCCGTGATAAGTCTGTTTATCGAGCATACGTTTGCGGTTTTGCGTTTATCAGGAGTCTGTTTACCGTTTCGTTTTGAAGGTCGTTTTCAGTTTTTGTGAAGCGTCAGCATTATTTAGAAACTTTCAGGTTGCATCGACAAGTTTTATATGAGAAGTTCGTTTATCTGTATGTTGACGGCGCAGTCTTAGTTCCTACAACGCAGTTTGGATGACGCTGCTGGCAGGTGCCGGATGCAGTGCCCTTATCTTAGGAGAAGGGGGCGATAGGCCCGCATAATAAATACTCGGGGGGTCTATCGTCTAAAAAAGAAAAAGTAACCAACCGTCGGAGAAGACGCATCGGGCGTTAAGAACTTCACCCACACCGGCAAGCACCCGTGACCGTTAAATCTTTTATCAATACATTTCTCTTCGGCTTAACCTAAATAATTCTATCAAATTATTTCCGCCGGTGTGGGACGTCGCTAGGGTGACAACAGGAGGGAACGAACATCCTTCCTACCTTTGTAACTTCGTCTTGCGATGCAAGTTTTGAGACATGAATAATCTGTAAACGACGGTGGCGCTGTTCTGCACTTGTATGTTTATCCGTGAACGGTTCGTACTCTGCATACCGGAACTTCGTATGTGAACTGTGTTACTAAATGATAAATAAAGTATATAACAAATACTCCGGAATTTGACTTTATTTCGTATGTAATTGGCGGCCATTGTACAGAGTCTCGTGTTCCACCTCTGAGCTAGTAGAGTGCAAGTCGATAACTTATAGTCGGCTTTGTAACTGGAGCGTTCAACGTTGCAAGATCTTTCAACTAGAAACATTTTCTATTTCTCCAGTATCCAAAAATTTTCTGATATGTGAACAGTGTGAGAATTACATTATTTTTGCTATTCAGTGGCCATTTTGGGTTGTTTGTTGCAGTAATTGTTGCTGTTAAGATTTTTATATATATTTTTTTTGTTTAAGAAAAGGTTTTAAACTCTAAATGCTGGTTGCAGATAAAAAGCATTTGCATGTGACTGTGAAGAAAAATTGTTTGGTTTTGTTTAAAGTTTGCAACATAATGATTTTGGTAATGTTCTTTCTTTCAGACGGAAGAAAATATTTTATCACTCCTGTCTGCTTTAATTAAAGCCTTATTTTATAACTACTAAGCAAGTTAAAAAGTTCTGTTATGTGTTAAACTCAATATAACTGGCAGATATTGGTGAGAATTGCAATACATTTATAATGCGTAATTTACATATAATCCATTATCTTCACATTCATTGTGGTTGTCTATCTGTTAAATCTTACATTGTGCACATTTTTTTTTTGTGCTTTAGATACATTTTGATATAAATTTCTCTCATGAGCCTTGATTGATGTTGTATATGTAGAAAGGGCTCATAAGCTACATTTTTGTTTTGAGAAAAATAGAAGTAAATAGTTGACTTCTTGTTAAAATAATTTTTATTAGCAGTTGCTGGGTATTGTTGACAATGAAATATTCATGCCTTTAAAAAAATGTAACACAAAAATTCTCATCATAATAATCATTGTGTCGTTGCACAATTTTTATACAGAAATAATTATTTCAGTGATCAAAATGCATTGAAGTAAGTTTCAAATTAAGTATTTTTTTTATTTCAGTCGTTATCTGTTCACTTGTTTTATTTTCTGAACAAAAATTTTATTAAAATATTGCCATCTTTGGAAATTTTAGCTGTGATTTATTATAGCATGTTTTATTGCATAACTAGTTTTTACCCACGGCTTCGCTCGCGTGGTTATAGTAACAAACTTGTAGGGAGAAATAACGGTATTTGTTAGTAGACAGACACTGATCATAAACACAGAACAGAGTACTATTTTAGGATTCTACTGTACACAATGTTCTAAGTCTTTCCATCTGACGCTAAGATGTGGAGATTTTGGGCATTATGCACACGCGAACATGCGACATAGAGCTCGCCAGGAGAGAAGCATGGTTTTTCCAAGTGCACCTCTGCTACCTGTAATGCTTACCCTGGTACTTTGTTTATTGTAATAGCAAAACTAAGCTTGAGAGGGAATTGCAACCTTTTGAATTGGAACGGGAGGTCTGTGGGGATTATAGGGATGCGGGGGATGATTACGTTCTCGCTATTTCCTACTCCTGTGAGAATAGTGGCACCAATTATGTTGCGCCCAAGTTGTGTGACGCGAAGACCCGTCCCGTTACATAATCGTGGTGTATCTAAATTTTGCATAAGCATGACCGGAACGCCTAATTTTGATTGGTGCTTATGTGAGGGCACACCTGACAACTTTAGAGAATTCAGGAACTCCGCAGGATATGAAGTACTCTGTTCTGTGTCCATGACTGTGTCTACTGACAAATACTCCGTTTTTTCTGATTGTACCTCTTTCAAAATGTTCGTATTAATTTTATTAACGATCTCGTTTTTTGGTGCTACAATCGCTCTGTTACATAGCCACTGGTCGTCATTTATATTTCTTTGTAGATTTGGGTAAACGCTAGCAATCAGTTCTGTATTACTAAAATGTACCATTAATGACACAAAGCCCTCTGCATATGTTTCTAACTGCCCATCTCCAATTTTTAACAGTGTGCCAGCATAATGTCCTGTATCAACGTCATTGTAGAGGTGCACTCTCATATTTGTCGTCAAGCTGAATTTCTTGACATTTGCTCATAAGCTTGACGACTTGGGACAGGCTTTGATTTCATATACGGGTGTGCCCCTCTGAATCACCGGTAGAGTTTGGCGGAAGTCACCAGCCAGTAATAAAACCATTCCTCCCATAATATCTGTATTGTTTCGTATATCCTGTAGAGTTTGATTTAGTGCCTCTTATTGCTTTTTTGTGTGACATTGTACTTTCGCCCCACACTAACAACTTACAATGATGCAGCATTCTACCCCAAGCGCTATTTTTACTAAAAAAAATTTCCTGAGGGAATGAGATATTTTTTTGGGATAAAAANATTTCCTGAGGGAATGAGATATTTTTTTGGGATAAAAAAGTTTGTTTAACTTTTTGGCCCTCCAACTTTCTCTGCAAAAAATTACGTCGATCCGTTGCGACGTGAATGGAGGACACACACACACACTTTTGCATTTATAATATTAGTTAGTATTTTGATTTCAAAAGTTTTACTGTAATTCATTTTGTAGAAAATGATTAACAATGCCTTTGGGTAAATGTATTTTTTTTTTCCAAAAAAATATTTTATAAAATGAAGAGCTTATTAAAATTTTTAAGTATATGAGGTCACAAATAGAAGTATATCAATGAATTTTATTCATTTTAGCAGGTGAACAGATTTTTTAAAATCTTTCTCCTTTTAACTTGTTAATATTTGAATTCCTGTGTAATTCTCAGAGAAAAAAAATAGATTTACTGAGATTATTAAAAACAGATTTTTCTAAGTTATTATATTTATCAGTGTTATAATCATTGCATATTATGAATCAGACTTCAGAATTATGTTAAAAAATTTATTTTATATTATATTGATATTACTGTTTAAAAAGGTTTTATTAAAAGCATTTTTCCTATAAATTGGATCAGCGATATAGGTAATTCCTCAATTTGGTATTGAACCATATTATTTTGTACATAGAAAAACATTACTAAATTGATGCTGTAAAGCAGTAACTTCACTATTGTATCTTAGATTTTATTTTTTTAAAAGCACAACTATTCAGAAGAGATTTTGGATATACATTAGGATTATACTTGTAGTTAAAAATTTATTTAAACATTCTATCAATGGTTTTTTTAATATATCCATTATTTAATAAAAGATGCGAATACTGTAATCCTTTATAAAATATACTTAAAACAAATAAACATAAATTTCCATAATTTACTTATTCAAATTTCTGTATTGTCATAAATATAATACATTTTTTTATTTTTGAGGTAATTAATTAATTCTGTTGCTATGTTACCATCAACTGAATCAACATATTAAGCATCATTATTGTTTTTATGATAAACCCAGTGCCTGCCTGGATTTTTTTTTAATGTCTCAGTTAACGGCAGAACATTCATTTTTATAAATTTTATTTAATATTCCTTCTATCTGATAAACATCTCAAAAATGTTAAGACTTTTAATATTTGACACAATTTTTTATATAAATATTGGAACGCTTTGTTGGTTTTTATTCTTTTGCATTTTGCGATTCTCCAGAGTAATGTGTTTCAATTTCGTTCGTTTTTCCAAGCTTCGTAATATTTTTATCGGGTTCAAAATTAAAGCAGTGGTGGTTCGCTTCCCGTAATAAGTCTGTTTATCAAGCATACGTTTGCTGTTTTGCGTTTATCAGGAGTCTGTTTACCGTTTCGTTTTGAAGGTCGTTTTCAGTTTTTGTGAAGCGTCAGCATTATTTAGAAACTTTCAGGTTGCATCGACAAGTTTTATACGAGAAGTTCGTTTATCTGTATGTCGACGGCGCAGTCTTAGTTCCTACAACGCAGTTTGGATGACGCTGCTGGCAGATGCCGGATGCCGTGCCCTTATCTTAGGAGAAGGGGGCGATAGGCCCGCATAATAAATACTCTGGGTGTCTATCGTCTAAAAAAGAAAAGTAACCAACCGTCTGAGAAGACGCATAGGGTGTGAAGAACTTCACCCACGCCGGCAAGCACCCGTGACCGTTAAATCTTTTATCAATACATTTCTCTTCGGCTTAACCTAAATAATTCTATCAAATTATTTCCGCCGGTGTGGGACGTCGCTAGGGTGACAACAGGAGGGAACGAACATCCTTCCTACCTTTGTAACTTCGTCTTGCGATGCAAGTTTTGAGACATGAATAATCTGTACACGACGGTGGCGCTGTTCTGCACTTGTATGTTTATCCCGTGAACGGTTCGTACTCTGCATACCGGAACTTCGTATGTTAACTGTGTTACTAAAATGATAAATAAAGTATATAACAAATACTCAGGAATTTGACTTTATTTCCTATGTAATTGGCGGCCATTGTACAGAGTCTCGTGTTCCACCTCTGAGCTAGTAGAGTGCAAGTCGATAACTTATAGTCGGCTTTGTAACTGGAGCGTCCAACGTTGCAAGATCTTTCAACTAGAAACATTTTCTATTTCTCCAGTATCCAAAAATTTTCTGATATGTGAACAGCGTGAGAATTACATTATTTTTGCTATTCAGTGGCCATTTAGGGTTGTACGTTGCAGTAATTGTTGCTCTTAAGATTTTTATATATTTTTTTTGTTGAAGAAAAGGTTTTAAACTCTAAATGCTGGTTGCAGATAAAAAGCATTTGCATGTGACTGAAGAAAAATTGTTTGGTTTTGTTTAAAGTTTGCAACATAATGATTTTGGTAATGTTCTTGCTTTCAGACAGAAGAAAATATTTTATCACTGCAGTCTGCTTTAATTAAAGCCTTATTTTATAACTACTAAGCAAGTGAAAAAGTTCTGTTATGTGTTAAACTCAATATAACTGGCAGATATTGGTGAGAATTGCAATACATTTATAATGCGTAATTTACACATAATCCATTATCTTCACATTCATTGTGGTTGTCTATCTGTTAAATCTTACATTGTGCACATTTTTTTTTGTGCTTTAGATACATTTTGATATAAATTTCTCTCATGAGCCTTGATTGATGTTGTATATGTAGAAAGGGCTCATAAGCTACATTTTTGTTTTGAGAAAAATAGAAGTAAATAGTTGGCTTGTTGTTAAAATAATTTTTATTAGCAGTTGCTTGGTATTGTTGACAATGAAATATTCATGCCTTTAAAAAAATTTAAACACAAAAAATCCCCTCATAATAATAATCATTGTGTCATTGCACAATTTTTATACAGAAATAATTATTTCAGTGATTGAAATGCATTAAAAGTAGGTTTCAAATTAAGTATTTTTTTAATTTCAGTCATTATCTGTTCACTTGTTTTATTTTCTGAACAAAAATTTTATTAAAATATTGCAGTCTTTGGAAATTTTAGCTGTGATTTATTATATCATGTTTTATTGCATAACTAGTTTTTACCCGTGGCTTCGCTCGCGTGGTTATAGTAACAAACTTGTAGGGAGAAATAACGGTATTTGTTAGTAGACAGACACTGATCATAAACACAGAACAGAGTACTATTTTAGGATGCTACTGTACACAATGTTCTAAGTCTTTCCATCTGACGCTAAGATGTGGAGATTTTGGGCATTATGCACACGCGAACATGCGACATAGAGCTCGCCAGGAGAGAAGCATGGTTTTTCCAAGTGCACCTCTGCTACCTGTAATGCTTACCCTGGTACTTTGTTTATTGTAATAGCAAAACTAAGCTTGAGAGGGAATTGCAACCTTTTGAATTGGAACGGGAGGTCTGTGGGGATTATTACGTTCTCGCCCTTTCCTACTCCTGTGAGAATAGTGGCACCAATTATGTTGCGCCCAAGTTGTGTGACGCGAAGACTCGTCCCGTTACATAATCGGGGTGTATCTAAATTTTGCATAAGCATGACCAGAACGCCTAATTTTAATTGGAGCTTATGTGAGGGCACACCTGACAACTTTAGAGAATTCAGGAACCCTACATGATATGAAGTGCTCTGTCCATGACTGTGTCTAATGACAAATACTCCGTTGTTTCTGCTTGTACCTCTTTCAAAATGTTCGTATTAATTTTATTAACAATCTCATTTTTTGGTGCTAGAATCGCTCTGTTACGTAGCCACTGGTCGTCATTTATATTTCTTTGTAGATTTGGGTAAACGCTAGCAATCAGTTCTGTATTACTAAAATGTACCATTAGTGACGCAAAGCCCTCTGCATATATTTCTAACTGCCAGTCTCCAATTTTTGATAGTGTACCAGCATAATGTCCTGTATCAATGTCATTGTAGAGGTGCGCTCTCATATTTGTCGTCAAGCTGAATTTATTGACATTTGCTCATAAGCTTGACGACTTGGGACAGGCTTTGATTTCATCTACGGGTGTGCCTCTCTGAATCACCGGTAGAGTTTGGCGGAAGTCACCAGCCAGTAATAAAACCATTCCTCCCATAATATCTGTATTGTTTCGTATATCCTGTAGAGTTCAATTTAGTGCCTCTTATTGCTTTTTTGTGTGACATTGTACTTTCGCCCCACACTAACAACTTACAATGATGCAGCATTCTACCCCAAGCGCTATTTTTACTAAAAAAAAATTTCTGAGGGAATGAGATATTTTTTTTGGGATAAAAAAGTTTGTTTAACTTTTCGGCCCTCCAACTTTCTCTGCAAAAAATTACGTCAATCCGTTGCGACGTGAATGGAGGACACACACACACACACACACTTTTGCATTTATAATATTAGTTAGTATTTTGATTTCAAAAGTTTTACTGTAATTCATTTTGTAGAAAATGATTAACAATGCCTTTGGGTGAATGTATTTTTTTTTTTTTTCCAAAAAAATATTTTATAAAATGAAGAGCTTTTTAAAATTTTAAAGTATATGAGGTCACAAATAGAAGTATATCAATGAATTTTATTTATTTTAGCAGGTGAACAGATTTTTTTAAATCTTTCTTCTTTTAACTTGTTAATATTTGAATTCATGTGTAATTCTCGGAGAAAAAAATAGATTTACTGAAATTATTAAAAACAGATTTTTCTAAGTTATGAAATTTATCAGTTTTATAATCATCGCATATTATGAATCAGACTTTAGAATTACGTTAAAAAATTTATTTTATATTATATTGATATTACTGTTTAAAAAGGTTTTATTAAAAGCATTTTTCCTATAAATTGGATCAGCGATATAGGTAATTCCTCAATTTTGTATTGAACCATATTATTTTGTACATAGAAAAACATTACTAAATTGATGCTGTAAAGCAGTAACTTCACTATTGTATCTTAGATTTTATTTTTTTAAAAGCACAACTATTCAGAAAAGATTTTGGATATACATTTGGATTATACTTGTATTAAAAAATTTATTTAAACATTCTATCAATGTTTTTTTTAATATATCCATTATTTAATAAAAGATGCGAATACTGTAATCCTTTATAAAATATACTTAAAACAAATAAACATAAATTTCTATAGATTACTGAGTCAAATTTCTGTATTGTCATAAATATAATACATTTTTTATTTTTGAGGTAATTAATTAATTCTGATGCTATGTGACCTTCAACTGAATCAACGTATTAAGCATCATTATTGTTTTTATGATAAACCCAGTGCCTGCCTGGATTTTTTTTTAATGTCTCCGTTAACAACAGAACATTCATTTTTATAAATTTTATTTAATATTCCTTCTATCTTATAAATATCTCAAAAATGTTAAGACTTTTAATATTTGACACAATTTTTTATATAAATATTGGAACGCTTTGTTGGTTTTTATTCTTTTGCATTTTGCGATTCTCCAGAGTAACAGTTAGGAACTATTTTCATTGAAGTAATTCAGACTCCTTCTCCTATGCGAGACATAATTTACAGTTGTGCACTATGAATTTTATTTTTCTGCTTATGTAGTTCAGTGGTTTCTTAATACAGTGGAGTCTCCATTATCCATCAGTCTCGGGACCGTCACTGTGACGGTTGAGGGAATAGACGGATAATAGAAACGCCCCCTACCCCTCCTTTTTCTCAAAGACACGACAGGTACTAGCGATAATAATGCATAAGACGTTTAGCACTAAGCCTCCATCAAATCTGTCAATTCTCAGCCATTCACTTACTTCACCCATTGGTGTGTTTTCTCCACCTGGAATACCTTGACACAGAAGTAAAATTTCCTCATTTCCAGATTCGTTTATGGCCTCATTCTCATTTACAGTCTCAGGCCACATTTTGTTCCAGCCTTTTTTAATGTTACTTCTGGTATATCTTGTCAGGCTTCAGTGACATTAAAAATTCAGTCTTTAATAGTGTACGACCTGCTTTACACTTATTAATTCATCCCCAACATATACAACTTTTTGAATAAACCATTTTCAATAATGTCGCTTCATGCTTTCAATAATACCTGATCCATGGGCTGAATTGGTGGGGTAGTGTTAGCAGGCAAAAAGTGGCACGTAATTTTTCCATCACTTTGCAAGTCATAAGAAGGATGAGTTGGTGCATTGTCCATTAAAAACATGGCTTCTTCAGGCAATCCAATCGATTTTAAATGGGATTTTACATTTGGCACAAACACACTGTGGAACCACTCATTAAATATATCATGGCTCATCCAGGCACTTTTTTGTGCATAATATTTGGCAGGTAAGACGTTTGAATTCGTATTTTTGAAAGCTTGAGGCTTTTTAGATTTCCCAATGATTAGTAAAAGAAACTCATGTCTACCATGTGCATTCGCACACACCATATGCAGTCTTTTTGCATTTTAAAACCAGGTACAGATTTTTCCGATGAGGAGGTTAAGGTTTTCACGGGAAGTGCTTTCCAATTTAGGCCAGTTTCGTCACAGTTGTAAACCTGCTCTCTGACCAAATTTCTATCTTTTATTTCTTTCATTAGTTTTTCACCCGGTATGTCCAACTGCCTTATGCCATGTCGACCCTTAAATTTATCCAGCCAACCTATACTAGCCTTAAATGAAGGATTCCCATCAAGCTTCTTGTTAATCTCTATAGCTTCAGCCGTTATTATGGGTCCAGAAACTGGTATCCCTTGACTGCGGGCTTGAATGAACCACTGATTCATTACTGTATCCAGTTGGTCCAGTTATTTAATTTTTAGTTTATTAAGTTTGTTTTTTGTATCCAATTTTATTATTTTACTAGTTGTCAGTTTACTTAGGGTTAACAGAAACTGATGGTTGAAAGGGTGACGGTTAACCGAGACTCCACTGTATTGTGGGTATCTTACCATGTGTACTGAATGATCTCTTGGTAGAAGCAGCGGTTCCAGGCTTGCCTAGAATTCTGGTAAATACTTTTGATGGCAGTGTATGCCCACAGAAATCCTGACATGTGAAGGGTTCAGATTTGCCTTTCCAAGAGCCATCCAAAGACCAGTACTTTGTATTGTGTTCCTTCTGTAGCATGCATCGCATGAATGCTGAAAGTCACTGCTTGCCTACCAGTAAAATTTAAGAAAAAAGTGGAGTGATGGGAGGACAGGAGTGACGAGAATGGAAACAACATACAGTAGGTATGTCAGGGTGAGTAGTGACATGCTTGAAGAGGAACAGGATCATTTTCTTTTGTGGCAAACCAGGAAGTACTTACATTTGTCATTTGGGGAAGGGAGTAGGAAACAGACGAATTATTGTGTTTGTGTTTTCTAAAATTCATATTTACCAGGTTTAGAATATCTGACAATGGAATAGTAACCTACGCTTATCTTTTGACAGATATATAATCTGGCTATCATAGAAAAAAAAAAGGGGGATGATGCAGTTTGCAGGTGTAGTTAAATTAAAATTGTAACCAAATGTTACTTTCTGTGCAGTTATTTCTTGAAGGATCTCAAAATACTGACACTTTGCTGATAAATACAACCTTACCCAAAGTTTCCACTTTGGTTTAAAATTTGTCTATTTTGAAAGTTTCAAAAGTAAAGTTTCTAGTCAAAACTTTCCACTACCCATCCCTACACGTATATAATGTTTTTACATAAGTTTTTATTATAATTGTTTTCTTTAGTTGGCTTTCTTAAATGATGCTCTGAACTTAAACAGTTTTTGTATTTTATTAAAATGTTTTTAGGAATGGTTAAAAGATTTAAAATTTAAGAATTAATTTCTTTTTTTAATAGTTTACATACTGTCATTGTTATTTTTTTTCTCTCCACTGTTTTTGTGTTCTTGAGAAAGTTGACTGTGAGAAAATCTACTATGCAGTTGAAACTAATGAGATGTTGGTGTTGTAGTAATTGTTTCTGTGTCAGATGCCAAGAAGAAAGAGTTTGCCACACAGTCCCCACTGTGGATGTCGGATGACCTAGAGTTCTGGCCCGACAGAGGCTCGGAGTCGCTGCCTCAGTTCACGATGATCGCAGCTCTGCACAGCGAGTTGATTGCAGTGTCTGCCTGTGGCCAGCTCTACCAGTGGAAGTGGAACGAGGCGGAGCCGTACAGACACCCAGAGGTGATTACAGCCCAGTAACACCATGTTTTGATCAATTTGTCCTTTTCTTGTGAAGCCTATAAATTTCATTTTTGTGCTCCGGCTCTTTCAAGAGGAGGTGCATTGAGCGAGATCCCATCCCTCTGCTAGTGGTTTGTTTAGCTTTTGCTCAAGTACCTTGCTTGGGCATTGCTACTGGATTCAATCCTCTTGTGGTGACTCTAGTAGTTCACTAGGTAGAGTACATATTGACATATTTTTTTAAATGTTAAGAGTACCGCAATTTGCTGGGAAGGTAAAAATAATTTCATCGTTCAGCTGGTAGGTGGTAGTCGGCTGTGGACGTAACTGGAACATCATGTGCCATCACACAGCACAGGGCATGACATTTAAAGTCTAAAGGACTAAAATCTTTGGTCGAGACTATTGTTTTATTCATGATCCAGAAGATGCCTCGTCTGTTGCCTAGCGCGCTAATGTGCGGAAAAAGGAAGACACAATCTCTGGTTGGGAATCTTAAAAATATATGTTGCGTACTTTGTATTACTTCACTGTTACGGTTGAGGGAATAGACGGATAATAGAAACGCCCCCTACCCCTCCTTTTTCTCAAAGACACGACAGATACTAGCGGTAGTAATGTAGAAGACGTTTAGCACTATATTTCAAACAGGTAGCAATTAATAGAAGTATGTACAGCACAGTATGTAGTTTATATTAAATATTGTAGACTTCTGTTTATTATGTTGATAAAATAACAAAATTGAATACAGTTCTATTATATATATGTTCCTTTGTTGTAATACTCCACTGGCTTTTGTTGCTGCCATGTTGCCTATCTTACGTAGGAGTAATATCTGTGTAGTGTCTGCCTCTTGTTGCTCATACCATTCAATGCACTTGGAAAACATGTTTTGAGTGTCACTGTGACTAATTATTTTGGGGCAATCCTTGAGTGTATCATCNGTTGCTCGTACCATTCAATGCACTTGGAAAACATGTTTTCAGTGTCACTGTGACTAATTATTTTGGGGCAATCCTTGAGTGTATCATCCTCTTCTTCTTCACTTAAACATTCTACCTCCTGTGTTGTACTTAATACAAGTTCATCATCATTTAATATTTCAAAGCCTCCGTCAAATCTGTCGATTCCCAGCCATTCACTTACTTCACATATTGATGTGTTTTCTCCACCTGGAATCCCTTGACACAGAAGTAAAATTTCCTCATAATTTCCAGATTCGTTTATGGCCTCATTCTCATTTACAGTCTGAGGCCACAGTTTGATCCAGCCCTTTTTTAATGTTACTTCTGGTATATCTTGTCAGGCTTCAGTGACATTAAAAATTCAGTCTTTAATAGTGTAGGACCTCCAAAACTGCTTTACACTTATTAATTCATCCCCAACGCATACAACTTTTTGAATAAACCATTTTCAATAATGTCGCTTCATGCTTTCAATAATACCTGATCCATGGGCTGAATTGGTGGGGTAGTGTTAGCAGGCAAAAAGTGGCATGTAATTTTTCCATCATCACTTTGCAAGTCATAAGAACGATGAGTTGGTGCATTGTCCATTAAAAACATGGTTTCTTCAGGCAATCCAATCGATTTTAAATGGGATTTTACATTTGGTACAAACACACTGTGGAACCACTCATTAAATATATCTTGGCTCATCCAGGCACTTTTTTGTTCATAATATTTGGCAGGTAAAGACGTTTGAATTCATATTTTTGAAAGCTCGAGGCTTTTTAGATTTCCCAATGATTAGTAAAAGAAACCTATGTCTACCATGCGCATTCGCACACACCATATGCAGTCTTTTTGCATTTTAAAACCACGTGCAGATTTTTCCGATAAGGAGGTTAAGGTTTTTACGGGAAGTGCTTTCCAATTTAGGCCAGTTTCGTCACAGTTGTAAACCTGCTCTCTGACCAAATTTCTATCTTTTATTTCTTTCATTAGTTTTTCACCCGGTATGTCCAACTGCCTTATGCCATGTCGACCCATAAATTTATCCAGCCAACCTATACTAGCCTTAAATGAAGGATTCCCATCAAGCTTCTTGTTAATCTCTATAGCTTCAGCCATTATTATGGGAACTGGTATCCCTTGACTACGGGCTTCATGAACCACTGATTCATTATTGTATCCAGTTGGTCCAGTTATTTAATTTTTAGTTTATTAAGTTTGTGTTTTGTATCCAATTTTATTATTTTACTAGTTGTCAGTTTACTTAGGGTTAACAGAAACTGATGGTTGAAAGGGTGACGGTTAACAGAGACTCCACTGTATTGTGGGTATCTTACCATGTGTATTGAATGATCTCTTGGTAGAAGCAGCGGTTCCAGGCAGTGTATGCCCACAGAAATCCTGACATGTGAAGGGTTCAGATTTGCCTTTCCAAGAGCCATCCAAAGACCAGTACTTTGTATTGTGTTCCTTCTGTAGCATGCATCGCATGAATGCTGAAAGTCACTGCTTGCCTACCAGTAAAATTTAAGAAAAAAGTGGAGTGATGGGAGGACAGGAGTGACGAGAATGGAAACAACATACAGTAGGTATGTCAGGGTGAGTAGTGACATGCTTGAAGAGGAACAGGATAATTTTCTTTTGTGGCAAACCAGGAAGCACTTACATTTGTCATTTGGGGAAGGGAGTAGGAAACAGACTAATTATTGTGTTTGTGTTTTCTAAAATTCATATTTACCAGGTTTAGAATATCTGACAATGGAATAGTAACCCACGCTTGTCTTTTGACAGATATATAATCTTGCTATCATAGAAAGAGAAAGGCGATGGTGCAGTTTGCAGGTGTAGTTAAATTAAAATTGTAAGCAAATGTTACTTTCTGTGCAGTTATTTCTTGAAGGATCTCAAAATACTGACACTTTGCTGATAAATACAACTTTACCCAAAGTTTCCACTTTGGTTTAAAATTTGTCATTTTTGAAAGTTTCTAGTGAAAACTTTCCACTACCCATCCCTACACGTATATAATGTTTTCACATAATTTTTTATTATAATTGCTTTCTTTAGTTGGCTTTCTTAAATGATGCTCTGAACCTAAACAGTTTTTGTATTTTATTAAAATGCTTTTAGGAATGGTTTAAAAGATTTTAAATTTAAGAATTAATTTCTTTTTTAATAGTTTACATACTGTTGTTGTTATTTTTTTTCTCTCCACTGTTTTTGTGTTCTTGAGAAAGTTGACTGTGAGAAAATCTACTATGCAGTTGAAACTAATNTTTTTTTTCTCTCCACTGTTTTTGTGTTCTTGAGAAAGTTGACTGTGAGAAAATCTACTATGCAGTTGAAACTAATGAGATGTTGGTGTTGTAGTAATTGTTTCTGTGTCAGATGCCAAGAAGAAAGAGTTTGCCACACAGTCCCCACTGTGGATGTCGGATGACCTAGAGTTCTGGCCCGACAGAGGCTCGGAGTCGCTGCCTCAGTTCACGATGATCGCAGCTCTGCACAGCGAGTTGATTGCAGTGTCTGCCTGTGGCCAGCTCTACCAGTGGAAGTGGAACGAGGCGGAGCCGTACAGACACCCAGAGGTGATTACAGCCCAGTAACACCATGTTTTGATCAATTTGTCCTTTTCTTGTGAAGCCTATAAATTTCATTTTTGTGCTCCGGCTCTTTCAAGAGGAGGTGCATTGAGCGAGATCCCATCCCTCTGCTAGTGGTTTGTTTAGCTTTTGCTCAAGTACCTTGCTTGGGCATTGCTACTGGATTCAATCCTCTTGTGGTGACTCTAGTAGTTCACTAGGTAGAGTACATATTGACATATTTTTTNGCATTGCTACTGGATTCAATCCTCTTGTGGTGACTCTAGTAGTTCACTAGGTAGAGTACATATTGACATATTTTTTAAAATGTTAAGAGTACCGCAATTTGCTGGGAAGGTAAAAATAATTTCATCGTTCAGCTGGTAGGTGGTAGTCGGCTGTGGACGTAACTGGAACATCATGTGCCATCACACAGCCCAGGGCATGACATTTAAAGTCTAAAGGACTAAAATCTTTGGTCGAGACTATTGTTTTATTCATGATCCAGAAGATGCCTCGTCTGTTGCCTAGCGTGCTAATGTGCGGAAAAAGGAAGACACAATCTCTGGTTGGGAATCTTAAAAATATATGTTGCGTACTTTGTATTACNTGCTAATGTGCGGAAAAAGGAAGACACAATCTCTGGTTGGGAATCTTAAAAATATATGTTGCGTACTTTGTATTACAAATATTAAAATCATCTAATCTACTGTAGAACTGCCCCATAAACAGTATGGGAGTAGTTTAAAATAGAGAAGTCTGGCATGATGTATTATAAATGGGGCACTGGGCACATGTGCCGTTTATGCTCTGTCAATCTCGTCATGCGGCAGCACATTCATTTTTATAAATCCTGCTAATATTACTACTGTACTCATCGGCAGGATCGGCAACAAATAAATGTTTGGCATCAGTAGAATTGGAGAAAGTGATCAGCCCAGCTTTAGTATTGACCATGAGAGTTTCTAAAAGAGTGCAAACGGGGGAAAATGCAGCGATACCACAATGGAAAAGGGTAGATTTTACAGTCATCATCTGCAAGGTTACATGACTGCACCAAAGTGGGCTTTTGTTTATCAGTGTGATTGTGTAACAGATACATGCGCAGGCAGCATACCAGAATGGGTAGAGAGGGATATGTGTCCTTTGTCCATAAGGCCAATAGTACCAGGGTTGTTGGCACTTGTGCTTTGTGGGATGCCAAAATGTGTCTTGTGGGTACCGTTGCTTGATGCCAGTATACTATCCTTGTAAAAATTATTTATGGTGGGTTGCGGTAAGGGAGGAGATGTTTGTCACCCTGCATCTGGTGAAGAGGCCAGTTTTTGTAATATGTTTCTTAATGTAAGTAATACATTTTTTTTTAAAGTTTTATTTCAGATTTCAAGAACATTTTTGTTGTATATTTTATAGATTACACATTTGTTACATTTCCTGTATATCAACTTACACTTAACATGTTGGGTGCCGTTTGAAACATTTCAAATTAAATTTCAGTTGAATATTTCAAATCAAATAATACATAGTCACTTTCATCTTCTGAAATATTTTTTATCAAGTTAATTTTTCCTCCAACAAAATTAGCACAATTATGAATTCAATTCTTTTCAAAACAATAAAATTACTGTTTCTTATTATTTAAATATTGAATCATTAAAACTAGTGATGGAACGATTCCACCATTTTCAGATTCTGATCGATTCTTGTACTGGCTGACACCAAACTTGCACATTCACTGCTCATACTTGTTTAAGGACTTTGAGAATAAGTAAGCTACCATCTTATTAATTTTTTATTTTATCTGAAGATTTCTGGAAAAGCAGAGTCTTTCACCTTTATTAAAAAAATTTCTAACACTGGGGGTTAACATAGTTTTTTACGAAGATGTGTTTGTGTCAAAATGTTTTTTGAGGTTAGTAGTGCTTTTTGACATGCCTTGCGAGATTCGTGTGCCACAATGATTGCATATTTGACATTGTTAATGTCATCTTTGAAATTATTCCACACCTCTGATATGTTTAAAATTGATCACGGCTCCCATCTAAATTTATTCCATGCTGAAAGAAAAACTAAAACACACGTTTGAGATGGTGCCAACAGTTGGGCAGTAGCTCAGAGTTTAGTGCAGTGCCAAGACGAAAATTTATAGTGTCCCCTTCTATAATAAATTCCCATTTAATTTCCAGCATCAGTCCCACCTAATTTATTTTATATTGTACATTATTGTTGATATATTGCAATATTGAAACATTTTTCCATGTCACTTAACATTATTTACTTGCAAAAGAGGATGCGTCACTGCAAGAAAACATTGAATTGTTGTATATAAATATTGTCACATTAGTCAACACGCCTTCAAGTCTTAAGGAACAAATATTCTTTTGTGTAGTGAGTGAGAAATAATGGTGCTGTGTATGGTGCATGTTTTATAAATTAAATTTCGAATCAGACTACCACACCACAAAATCTGTATTATATGTTTCAAATTTTGTTAAATACCAATTTACAACGGCATATCTTGCAACTCTTTTCCATTTGTTGTATTGAATCCTCTGGCTGTACTGGCTACATCGAGGCCAACAGTGCACTTTTACTTTATTTATATTCAGACGTAGCATTAAACTTCTCATTGCGAAGTCTAACAACTCCGCAACAGACGTGGGTACATTTTAATTGAAATATTAATACACGAGGATGCATAATTGTTGGTTTTATTTTTGTGTTAAACATAAACAAAGCCTAAAAAATAGGTACTGTGCACTATAGTGTGGGTAGCGCATACCGTCATAAAGCTGTATCCACGCCTTTGACATTTTCGGCAGCATACAACAGGAAAACCGGACGATTTGTTAATGTTGTGTTAAAATATCATTAATGGGCTGTTACAGTACATTGTGATAGTACTTCTAGCAATGATTTAGACCTCATTTAGCACAGAAAATAAGTGTAAACGACTTTAATATAAATGTGAAACTATCTAGTAGACAAGGTAAGGTTTGACAGTACAATCACGTCGGTTCTGGTCTGATTCCATCAAGAATCTGCAGTTCCGAGAAACCGAGGAACTGGTCTTCCCATCACTAATTATAACATTCTTTTTATACTAATCAAGCCCATCATTAGAGGCAGTGAGAATTACACTGGCACAAAAAATTATTTCTATCTTACTTTGGCCTTACTTATGTTGTCTCCTGTCCTCCGATTGGCTGTCATCTGACCATGACACATCTCTCTGCCAATCAGCAATAGCGAGACGAGAGACTACCAGGATAGTTTTATTTAGTACTTTTTGTTTAATAAACATTTATTTAATGCTTGACCACCTTCTAGGAAAGAGATGAAAAATAACAAACACAATATTAATACTGAATACCATCTAGAAACAAATGAAAAATACCTACACATGATTTCTATGTCAAATTAACCAAATATGGTAGTTTTTTTTAACTACTGTTATAAAGCGTAATTTGGAAATTATATTAAATGAAGTGACATAAGTGAGCATTCCCTAATCATATCTAATTAAAATATCTCTGACCAACAGGTAAACATAACCCCTCAAAAACTGCAATGTTACACATTTTTGTATTGCTGATTGTCCACATTAGTTTGAGTGTGTTGCAGTTGGTAACTTACATCATGTTACTGTGTTGGCAGAACCCAGCAGTGCACCACCCAAAGACAGTGGCTCTGTGCCTGACCTCGGAACAGGTGGTGCAGATCTCGGCAACGGTGATCCGCTGCTCGGTGGCCACTGAGAGCGGCAAGGTGGCCACCTGGCTAGACGAGCTGCTGAGTCATGCCTCTGCGAAGTTAGAGCACCCAGCACAGAGCTTCACAGAGTTCACTCTTGACCACATAGTGTCGCTGCACACCTGCTTGCTGTACACTGTTGCTCGCCTAGCCAGCGGTGCCCTCTACTGGTGGTAAGTGTGTGCGCGTGATAGCATGTGCTCTACGTGTTCAGAAGGAAGGGAAATCATCAAATTTTGTCCGTTTTACACAGCAGCTGATATTTGCATAGATTCTCTTCGTTCCATCCCTTCTGCCATCTCTCATGTTTGGTTATTGATTACTAGAATTTGTTGACTGCCACTTAGCTAATATTGTTCTTCCTTAACCATGTATTGTCGACTTGCCATGTTTGATGTCTGTTGTCCCTGTTGANCCCACTTAGCTAATATTGTTCTTCCTTAACCATGTATTGTCGACTTGCCATGTTTGATGTCTGTTGTCCCTGTTGAACTTCCGCATCAGTTGCACCCATTCATGCTACACCCCACTACCACCAGCCCTTGCAGCATTATATCTGTTGCTGACACCAGGGCGTGTCTGGTATTAACAACCCTCTTGAAGTACATAACCTTCTTTCTGGAAACCGTAAAAATATTTATAAAAAAAATGGAAAAATTTGAAGGAAATAGGCTTAAAAATAAGTTTGTTGGATTAATTTTGACCACTAATGTTTCAATTCTCTTTGCCACCACTGTATGATTCATAATAGCAAAGAAGAAAAAAATTGACACCACCCATCTAGTATTAGACTGACTGCCCCATCTCTGAAGGTCAACAGTGTTTACGCATGTACGCCTGCTGTTACTTACCTTAAATACCAGGGTTCAGTAGCCCAGAGACAGCCATTTGTGGACCACATAATAATAAATTGCACTACTGAAATGCTAAAAGGAGGAATAATGAATGTCTTTCTTTGACACTGCAGTAAACAAATACAGTAAAACCTCACTGTTGCAATATCTTTTTTATTAAGACCATCTGTATTTTAAAGATACATTTTTTAGTAACCATAAAAAATTCTGTAAAAACAAAATAGTGTGTGAAATTTGAGGAAAATCGGAGAAAAAAATAGGTGCTACGCATTGAGTTTCTCTTGTCAAATACTATACTACCAGCAGTGCATATCGTAAAATACCCAGATACATACCTGCCAACCTTTCCAATGTTTCCAAAGCCTTCTGGAACAAGATACCTTTTTTTTTTTCTGGGGAATACGTACATTCTTCCTTTTGTAAAAAAAATATTTTTGCAATTATTTCACATAAAAACATGGAAATCGTAGT